>JAPEKL010000019.1:37292560-37303194 GCA_028877455.1 Bagre pinnimaculatus | reverse complement strand
CTATTTAGTTGTACTTTGTATGGTTGGTTTGTTTCCTTGGCTGTTTGAGTATTGGTACTTCAACAGAATATTACACTAGGTGTTGGTGTCACTTGTTCAGTTGGCACTAGAAGTTTCTTGTCTAGAAGTTCAGCACTTTGTGTACCTGATTTTGGCATTTGTTGTACTGTATGTCGCTCTGGATAAAAGTGTCTCGTAAATGCCATGTAACGTAATAGATATTTGTGAAGGGAGTTAATATAGTTAGAGACTTGCTCTCAGAAGTGAAGTCCCCTCTTGCCATTTTGAAACATCAGTCTCCTGCATTACCGCAGGCCTCCTTCCATTGGCGTGGCTTTCCTCCAAAACCCACCTCAGTCCAGTGTGCCTCACAAGCACTAACACCCAGACATGCGCTACCCCGTCATTCGCTCAGTCAGAGGAGCCCTGAGTCATAGTCGTGAGAGAGATTCACACCTGTTTATGCATTTTGGCCCCAAGACACGTCAGTTTTTTGGGGGGTTATGAGGCTTCCCTCCCCTTCACGTGTATGAACATTTAAGGCTGATGTGTTTTGAGGAGAGTGTGTGATGATTTATTCAAAACATGCCGAAACTGGTAGCTATCGGCGTCAGTTATTTGTTAGCTAAATTAGCGTCATAGTTGCGATATAAACCTGAAGACACTAAACCTTCACCTGGATGCTATCATGCTTTTGCTGTAAGAATTGAGAACAAAATATATATTATGGTTTGGAAAATATTCTGATTTTTTTTTTTCTAAATGTCCTCACTGAATGTGTCTTTGTGTAGAGGGCTCCGAGATCATGCGAGATATCGGCACTGCCATCGAATACCTGCACAACATGAACATTGCACACAGAGACATCAAGGTGAGAGACAGAGAGTGAGTGTGTGAGAGAGAGAAAACTTTCTGTATATTGTATGTCTGTGTAATAGTGGAATAAAGTAACAGTGAAATGCTATATGACGTTTCTTAAATGCAGCCGGAGAACCTGCTCTACAACAGCAAAGACTCCAACTGCGTCCTCAAACTCACAGACTTTGGCTTTGCCAAAGAAACCACGCTGCACAACCCACTGCAGACGCCATGCTATACGCCGTATTACGTCGGTATGTACACAGGCACAGAGATGGGAATTAGGACGTTGTTTAGTGAGTCAGACTTATAGGAGTCGACTCTTGCAACTTCTGAAGTTGTTATTTATCTATTTATTATTTTTATTTATTTTTAAATCCGAGATAACTTGTTCAAATCCCAATCAGCAGGCAGGAGCTCAAGAGGGCAAAATTGGCCGTGCTCTCAGGAAGGGAAGGGTGGGCAGACTCTCTCTTTGCTGTCAATCATAAGTGGCACGAACCAATCATGGGTGGATGACTCTCTTTCCTCCCAGTGTTCCATCACCCCCAGACGTCTCACGAGCAGCAGTTTGAAAACATGCAGTTGCTTAGTGTCCCGTGCCTTTTGTCTGATGAGAGCTACTTGGTGGGTGGAAATTAGCCATGACTAAATTAGGGAGAAAATCTGGGGGGGGGGAACCTGGTCACAATTACTAGGTGTTACATATTTTCTTTCTTGACTTGGCATTCTTCCATACAGCAGGTCATTCCCTCATGATCACAATCTGCAGTTCAGTTCATCCACAGTCAAATCCACATCCTCACAACAACTGATTCAGAATCACTCAGCTGGTCAAAATGACTCCCGAATAATATTTAGAGTCTTTCGATACGTGAGTCGACTCTGCTCAAAGAGTCAGCTTGATTTTTCAGGAAATATTTTCTCATGCATTGATTTTTCTTTTGTTGGTTTGATGTTTAGTTGAGGCATTTTGAAACGTATTAAATAAATGTATCAAGCAAGATTTTTTATTTTTTTTGGGGGGGAACCCCAGATTTGATTTGCATTTCAGTGTGTGTTTTTCTTTCTCACTCTCTCTCGGTCTGTTTCAGCTCCTGAGGTTCTTGGTCCTGAGAAATATGACAAATCGTGTGACATGTGGTCTCTAGGTGTGATCATGTACATCCTGTGAGTGGAAATAAAAATACTTCACTTGAACATGAAGAAATAAATTTAAAAAAAAAAGGAATAATTCTGATATACAGGATAAAACCACCTGGAGTTGACATACAGATATTTGTGGAATAGATTTAGGGGAGAAAAAAAACAAGCTGATGGAGGACGGACAGTTTGAAAAGTGTGTGTGTGTGTGTGTGTGTGTGTGTGTGTGTGTGTGTGTGTGTGTGTAGGTTGTGCGGCTTCCCACCGTTCTACTCCAACACAGGTCAGGCAATTTCTCCCGGCATGAAGCGGCGCATCCGCATGGGCCAGTATGAGTTTCCCAACCCCGAGTGGGCCGAAGTCTCTGAAGAAGGTGAAGAGCTGTGTGTGTGTTTTTTATAAATAGTGGCTTATAAATGCCATGGAGGTTGTGGTTTAATGCGTGAAATGTAGATCATGTCCTGTTTCTACTTTTGACTTGTGTTGACTTTCTGCTCGTGTCAGATTTCAGTTGTGTGTGTGTGTGTGTGTGTGTGTGTGTGTGTGTGTGTGTGTGTGTGTGTCCTCATCCAGCCAAACAGTTGATTAACCAGCTGCTGAAGACTGACCCTAATGAGAGGATGACCATCTCACAATTCATGAACCATCCCTGGATCAACGTGAGTCTGGTGTGTGTGAGAGAGAGAGAGAGAGATGTATTTTGTGAGCAATTTGCATTCATGGATTGTCATCTTGAAAGTTTTTCAGTGTATGTTTGTGTTGTATTTTCAGCAGTCCATGGTGGTTCCTCCAACGCCGTTACACACCACACGCGTCCTCACTGAGGACAGAGAGCTGTGGGATGAAGTGAAGGTACAACACTGACCCCTGCTGCTCTCTCTCACTCACACATTCAAGATGATTATTATTATTATTATTATTATTATTATTATTATTATTATTATTATTAACAACAATACAAGTTGTATATCTGTTATGCCAAATAATAATTTTTAAAAGAATTGGCGATGGCACGACACCATTATTTTTTTTCTGGTGCCAGTACTAATTCTGAAATGTAAAATATCAACCCATATAATTACATATCCAATATTTTTGTCTTTAAAATGTCGCCGTCGCCCCACCACCGAGTGCTTCAAAGTTCAGAAAGAAATACACATCTAAAAACACAGCTTGCACAAAACTACAGGTTTCAACAAAAATCACTGACATTGCAAGTGTAACAAATATATAATAACATGGAAAATATAAATATCATGAAAATTAGTCCTAACAAAAAAAAAAACCAGTTCAGTCTCTGGAATGTAAATATTTCCAGTTGCGCCAAAATAATAAAAAAAAAATTTCCAAGCCCAGTTTCAACCTTTTCCATGAGTTACAAGATCAGATTAAAAAAAAATTTCTTCTCCGATGTCTCAGCCCACATTTCTAAAATTTATTGAATTATTTATTTTTGGTCTCAGTCCTGGATATCAGATCAGAGCCAGCTTTTCTACGACTACAACTAATCATCGTTGCCATCATCATCATCATCCTTTTGAATTACATAAGCATCTCTTTTGTCCACAAAGTTACTCAAAACTAAAATGATCGCAAAAGGTAAAGTAATTAATAATAAATAAAAGCAAAAAAGGGCATATCTGATTTTTTTTAAAAATTTTCAATTTATATACAATTTATTTACTTCATCACATGGACAGTCGTTCGTCCGGTCAGCATGGAAGTGGCATTTGTTGTAGTTTGCATTTTCCTCCACTAGATGGCAGCACGCTTTTTATTCAGATATACATTTTTATTTTCTTCATAAATAATTTGTTTATTTACATTTTCACTTTTTATATTTTCTCAATTAATTCTTTGGGTTGCACTCTCGCTGTCCCTCACAAACATACTTTCTCCTGATGTACTTTAATTTTCCTGATTATTTTCTTTATTATTATTATTATTATTATTATTATTACAGACTGTCCATCATTTGGAGTTGGATAAGATGGGTTAATTATTGCTTTCTTTTTTTGTGTGTGTGCGTGCACACGCACGTACAGGAGGAGATGACGAGTGCTCTTGCCACCATGCGTGTGGACTACGACCAGGTGAAGATTAAAGACTTGGACACATCCAACAACCGGCTGCTCAACAAGAGAAGGAAAAAGGCTGCAGCGGAAGGTGGAAAGGGTGGAGCCACCGTCTGCAACAGCCAATGAAGCACGAAGGAGAGACAGAAAGAAATGGATAGATCAGATTTATGGATGAGTGAAGCATGAAGAGATGGAGGAGGAAGTGAAAGTGAGGACACTCCTTCAGTGTAGCCAGCACACCTCACCCTCTCTCTCTCTCTCACACACACACACACACTGTGTATGGTTGTAAATGCTTAGATTTGTATTTTTACAGCTTATGCGTCACCTTTATATTATTTTTAATATATCTGTCTCTAACTCCTTTAGGGATGTGTGTGTGTGTTGATAAGGCCATGAAGGGTTTTTTTTTTTTAAATACAGAAGCTTTCCCAAGACACTACACACCAACAATAGACTGCCAGTGTAAAGGAGTAAAGTTTATTCTTCCTCCTCACGGCCTCCTCTTCCTCATCTCAGCAGAAAAGAAGATTGACTTGATGAGAACACACATTTCAATGGATACACTCCCCGTGGACTTTTTTATTTCGTGTGTGTGTGTGTGTTGTACTTCACTGGTGGGCTGCATCATCAGTCATGGCACAGGATGCTCTGTTTGGATTTGCCTTCCTCCTTTCCCCCCCTTTTTAATCAGATGACCATTTTAATTTCATTTTACATGTTTGCTAAGACACGGCAACATTTTGGCGCAAAAAAAAAAGTTTGTGGTTTTTTTTTTTTTTTGGTGACATTTCCCTTCAAGTCTTTTATTATGAATTTGCTAAATAAGATTTGCCAGAGAGCAGACACTGTATTTAAGGCAACCTTGTTTTAATTAAAAAAAAAGAGAGAGAAAGAAATACCAAAGACTTTTTTTTTAAATAAATTCCAAATTTCTGTCAAGTTATCAATTTGCCGAACATGCCCATATCTAATATGACTCTCAAAACCATATCTTTTATAATATCTTGGAAAACATAAAACATTTCTCAGAATAACTATCCACAGGGCAGAGTAATCCTCTGTGTGTGGATTACAGTCATGAAAAAGTACAAAACGCACTGATTTGAGTAAAAGTGGTACTACTCTAGTCATAATTACAATAATAAAAGTCAAAGGAATGATCAAGAAAACTAGAGATTGACTTGTAATTACTGAAGCAGATTTTTCTTTCTTCACAATTTTTTAAAAAAATCTCTCCAAAAGACTACTTTGAAAATATTCCATTACATTTTTTTTTTTTTATTTTAGTTTTGTTCCCAAAATGACCCAAACAACATTGGTCAAGCTAGCTAACATGGCCAAATGCTGTTGCTTGCTAGCTTTATTAGTGAGCTAGCTTATGCTAATTCATAGCTATCTCGTCAAGACACCTGACACAGCCTGAGCGTGAGCTCACTTCGGTGTATTGACCACGACACGGAAGGGGGGATGAGGAGATCGTCCCCGAGTTCCTGAATAGAAATTCTGAGGTGAAGAGGGTTTTCATTGGTTATTCCTCGTTGGAGGTTGGTCATGAAGTGTCTTTCTGACCTCCATCAATGCCCATTAAATCCATCAGGAACCCTTTAATCCACTGTACTCGTCTGATAAGATGTCTGACTGTCTGTCTATTTTCACATCATAAACTAGAAGGACACTCAGAAAGCACAGACCTCCGCCAAGGACAAGAGTTGACTCTTCTGTGTGTTTGGGCGGCATGGTGGTGTCGTGGTTAGCACTGTCGCCACACAGCAAGAAAATTCTGGGTTTGAGGCTCACAGCCGACGGGGCCTTTCGGTGTAGAGTTTGCATGTTCTCCACGTGTCTGGGTGGGTTTCCTCCAGGTGCTCTGGCTTCCCCCACAGTTCAAAGACATGCAGGTTAGGTAAAAATAGCCAGCCACTGGGTTTGCACAAGACAGTGCATACTTGGTTCCGGTCTCAAGCCCGGATAGATTTGAAGGCCCAGTGTAAGATTAGCATGAGCTCAACTGGTTATTAACCTTCTGAAAGTAAAGTTATCAAAAAAAAAATCTGCAACTACAACCATTTATATATCTGGATAAATTTCCAAAACTATTAGAATTCTGTGTTGACATGTGTATCCCAGAGAATTACTGCTACCCATGAATGTCGATTGTGATATGGAGGCATCATATTTCTACATGGGCTATGGGTTTTTTGTTTGTTTCTTGTCGCTTCTGCCATCTACTGGATTTTAAGATGTATGCCATTGTTGACTACAGACTTCTATCCATCCATGATCTCTAGCTGCTTATCCTGTTCGGCAGGGTTGCAGGCAAGCTGGAGCCTATTCCACCTGACTATGGGTGAGAGGCGGGGTACACCCTGGACAGGTCACCAGGTCATCGCAGGGCTGACACAGAGCCAAACAACCATTCACACCTACGGTCAATTTAGAGCCACCAATTAACCTAACTTGCATGTCTTTGGGCTGTGGGGGAAACCGGAGCACCCGGAGGAAACCCACACAGACACGGGGAGAACATGCAAACTCCACACAGAAAGGTCTCCGTCAGCCGCTGGGCTCAAACCCAGGACCTTCTTGCTGTGAGGCGACAGTGCTAACTACTACACCACTGTACCGCCCCACAGACTTCCACCAATGCCTAATGCTGGATCTCGCAGTGTTAGAAAAAATGTAATGATGTTATTGGCTCCTCCCCTTGACTCGGATCTGCTCCAAAATTTAACGGGTCAATGTTGCACGCTTCCACCAAATTTCATGGAAATCCGGTTGGTTGGGTTTGTACTGTCTTGCTTACAGGAAAACAGACAAACCACAGTGAGAACATGCCTTCCTTGGTGGAGGTAATAATGTGAATATTGAAAACGCCACTCTTTCTTCACTGTTTTTCTATCGATTTGCTTTGTAGTAAATGAAATGACTGTCAACTTTATGACTTGGGGTGTAAAAGCTGCTAGTTAATTATATGATGTAATGGGAACAGCACCTTGAGTCCTAAATGCCTGACTGTTGTACAACCAAGTGATTCTCCTCTCAGGGAGTAGAGCCAGGCTGTGTTTCCGATTGAACCAGCAGTAGGCTACAGGACAGTGGGTCAGGTTGTTAATCTCAGACAGTTCAATCGTAGCCCATGTGTGTGGAGTTTTTACATGTCAAGCCTTTGCTATATACACACTGCTTCTGATAAACCAAGCCTGTTTTTACAAACGCAGCTTGCTCATGACCAAAAAAAATTGCTGTTTTGAAGAAGAAAAGCAGGAATGCAAGCAGGCAATGCAACAACGCAAACCTGCTGAAGCCTGAATTCACAGGTTAATCTGTGTTTTATCTTTCTCTCAAGCCTCTATGGTCTATAAATAACAGAAAGCAGCAAAGCTGTGGAAGAGCTCCAGCTTCCAACTGTCAGACTGCTGCCTTATGAATATATTAAAGCCGGAGCAACCTTTCACCTACTTACTGGCTTAAAGGGCGACTGACGGTATTTCCTCTGTGACTCAAATGACTGAACAATCCAGTCAGACTCTCATATTTCACATGCCAAAATAACGTGGCATAATCATGTCTATGAAAGCAGGACTAACAGGTTTATACCGTTTTAGATACACGTGTATGGGCTGGGCCTTGATCGGGCCAAGGCTGGTGCTTATTCTCGATAGTCTTTCCTTGACAGCACGTACTCAGAAAAGGTGAGTTTCAAGGGTACGTCTTTTTGGTACCTTCAAATCGAGAACTTTTTGTACTTTGGACAATTAATTCGTGCAGACTTGATGCACGTTCGCAATGATTGTACCTTGAGGAACGAACGTGCATCAAGGCTGCACGAATTAATTGCTCAAAGTACAAAAAGTACTTGATATACCTGTCCAGAGGAGTGTCTTTATTATTTAGATCTGACAAACCAACAAAGGGAAGAAGGGAGTATTGTGTCTGAGTACACAAAGTTTGCACAGTTGCTAAAGTGTTAGACATGCTGTTGCAAGTCAATGAGATTCCCCAATAGACCTTGCTTACTTCCTTCTCGCTCAAAATGTGTCAACAGAAATCATTTCTTCACCTACAGAATGACCAAACAGGTGGTGCAAAGCAGCTTCCCCAAAATGTTCCTCAGAAATGTATCTGTCTATATGATGTTTTTTCCCCCTCAAATCATATACAGTACAGTACATCTTGTGTATAAACAGGAAACTACTGTAGGTATACTTTTAAAAGTACTTTGGTTGTGCCTAAAGGGGAAACTCTTAAAAGGTTCTCTGTTGAACCCGATTACAAAGTGTTTCATGATCAGAAACAGTTCCTAGGAACCTTTTGGGTAGCCAAGAACCCTCAATTGTCCATCAAACTCTTAAAAACTCCAGAACTCGGGTGGCCCAAGTACTCAGATAGTTATTCATTCGATGTTAGGTTATCGGTTAAAAAGAAAATAATTACCAATAATTTGGACTTGGGTACCATACACTTAACCAGTACATATGTAACTGTCTGATTCAGTGCTGCTTCTGCTCAGGCCAAGGTCATCAGAATTGCTGGGAAGACCACTGGCTGAGGTCTACCATGTTTACAGGACCGATACCTCACCAGAGTAAAGAAGCGTCCACAAAACATCTCAACTGACCATAGAAACCCTACTGACCATATTTTCTCAAAATGGCCCTCTGGAAAGCATGTCCTGTCAATAAAAACAAGAACCATAAAATCACATACCATGGATACCACAGTTTGGACTGACAGCACCTTGGTCCAAACACTCTTGCATATTCTTTTGCACAATTACAGTTTTGTTGTTGTTTGGTGTCTTTGCATATGTATTGTTGAATGCTCTAGTCTGTTGTCCCTCTATCTGCACATTGTACCAAGACAAATTCCTTGTACATGCAACTGTGCTTGTGATTCTGATTTCTTTTTCCCCAGTATATATCTGATCAAAATTGAACTTGCCCTCTTGTGGTTCCAGGCCTTCAAAGGCTAGGGTTGGGTTCAGGGAGGAGATAGCCGTCCTTGAATTTTTAATGAATATTCTTTTGAATCTTCTGTCTTTTGAAAAAATGATAAATACTTTATCACAAAGAAGTGACCTCAAATTGATTTCGAATTCCGAAAGACAAAAGGACGAGAGAGGGGTGATGTGGGATCATTTGAAGGAACGCACACATGGTTGAGATCGGAGACGTGAGAAATTTCGGAGAAAGATCAGGATACTCTGTTTTTTATTGACTTTGGCTGGACTGTCACGAGGAGGTTGATACAGACATTAATCACAGTGTATTTTCCTGTACAAGTTTTAATGAGGTCAGAGAGAGTTCAGGCTGTTGTCTTGACTAGCGACACGTCTGTCTGACTCCTCCAGCTTTTCTCACTCTCTTCTTGTCTTACAACCTTTTCTTGCTTTCTTGTCTTTCAGGCTTGCCTTTGTTCTTTTTCCATCTCTTTCATCCTTATTTTTCTATCTATTTTCCATCCTGTGTTTTGTTTCTGTGTCACTCCATAGCTCTTCTTGTAGAGTCATAATTAGTGCTATTATCCTGAGCTGAGCTGATAAGACCTATCATTGAAGCTCCTGAAATAGCAGAGGCCCTGGTGGACCATCGCAATCTTCTGAGTGCTAGGACTTTGGTCTTATTTACCCAGTAGGGTTTTTTAAAATTTTTATTTTTTTTTAAGGCTCAGGGACCAGGCTGATGTAGCGTACCTAGGTGAGATGAATTTGGCGTTGTTAGAGTCGCACCGTTTAATCTGACTCTTTAATATTTGGAAATTGTGCATTTTTAAAAACAGTCCTTCATCCTTGCTTAATCTGGGGCATTTCTGAAGAACAAAGGCCTGTTTTTTTTCAGCAGTACATTATGAAATACCTGCGTCTCTCTGTGCAGTCATTCGGTTTCATTGAGTCATCTTAACGAGAATGTTTGGGAGAATTTGACCAATGACATCAACAAACAGCACAGACGTTCATCCTGAGTTGATGCTTGATTCCCTTTACTGTTGAGGTATGTATAAACGTATCTGTTTCTGGGTGAAACCGAGCAGTTAAAAGTTTTCATCCATTGCATCCTCATTTCATGTGCATCATCATCAACAGTATAAAAGAGGCCAAGGTTCATCTAACTGATAAGTCAGACTGTTTCCTCATCCTTTGAGTAGTCATTTGACTATTTCAGCTGATATAAACACCTCAGATGGCTATTTTAGTGGTGCCCCACCAGAATATTCCAGTGTCTGAGCTAAATACATCACTGAATGCAGAAGCATACAGATAGCAACAGGAGGTCAAATTGTCCTTCTCAATCTAGACCAAAAGTCATCAGAGATCAGGTTTATAATTACCTGCACTTCCACACTGGCCCAATCCAGTCAGATCTACATGTCTCACTTGATGTTTAATCAGATATTAGGCTTTGGTTATGATGCTTATTTAAAAAAAAAAATCTAAATATATCTCAATGCCCAAATTTCATTCAGTATGAAATGTTACCAAGGGCCTTTCTGTGCGGAGTTTGCATGTTGTCCACGTGGGTTTCCTCCGGGTGCTCCGGTTTCCCCCACAGTCCA
>JAPEKL010000019.1:37231432-37242251 GCA_028877455.1 Bagre pinnimaculatus | reverse complement strand
TACCCGTATTCTCGAAATCCCGCCTCCTGCACTATAATTGGCTAATGTACCATGACTGACTTCAACCCACCAATCAGAGTTCGCAGTTTATATTTTTTTAAAAGGTTAACCGAAATTACAAGTAAGCATCTTCCTGTAATGTTTCGCTACTTCTTTGCCTACCCGTATTCTCGAAATCCCGCCTCCTGCACTATAATTGGCTAATGTACCATGACTGACTTCAACCCACCAATCAGGGTTAGCAGTTCATATATTTTAAGGTTAGCCGAAATTACTAGTGAGCATCTTCCTGTAATGTTTCGCTACTTCTTTGCCTACCCGTATTCTCGAAATTCCGCCTCCTGCATTATAATTGGCTAATGTACTATGACTGACTTCAACCCACCAATCAGCGATTTGACTGAGTACGAATTAACCAATCATAACGTCGGAGGCAGAATCCACCATAATAGAGGTGTTGGAAAAACCCGAACGTTTTCTATCTAGCAAACGCGGACAAAACTATTTCGCTAATGTTGGATAAAATATTCAATGTTTATAGCGAGCTATAAGTAAAAGCTTACTTTCTCATTAGAATTGACAAATTAAGCTGTCAATATTAAAGAAGCATTGATTTGTTCAAAATAAAAGTCCTCTTCAGAGTGTCACTCGGTTAAATGAATAGTTTTTGGGCGAGACTAATAATAATAATAATAATAATAATAATAATAATTTATTATTATTATTATTACTACTACTGTTTATTTATAATTTTGAGGAATTGATGACTTGCATCCTGTTTGTGTGTTTCCTGCGATGTATGTAGACTGAGATCATGTGTGGAAGGACAGCCTGCACTCTTGCTCCTGATGAGGTCAGGCGTGCTTCTCGGTACCGAGACCGGTCCGGACAGCAGAGATGGCCTCAGTGGAAGGATGGCGATGCCGATAAATACCGACCCTCTTACAACAAGAGTCCTCAGTCCTTCAGTCCGGTTCTGCTCTCCAACAGACACTTTAATCAGGCAAAGTGTGACTGATATGTTCTTGAACGTTTAAGACAAAATCACATCTTACACCAGCTCTAAATTGCTGCGTAATGGCGTGAGGACATGATACTTGAGTGTAAATGTGCTCTGCGGCCACAGATGTGCAGCTGTTATTATGGGTGTGGCCAGAATACAGAATTAGGGAAACATCAGATGAGTCAGTCATGCATTAAAGCAGGTTGTTTGTGTTTTTTTTCCACTTTTCTTTATCGTGACTCGAACTCAGTATTCTGTCCCCGGTCCTGGAGAGCCCCCCTGTCCTGTGTTAGAAGTCCGAGCAGGGAAAACACTAAAATGGGGTTCTCCAGGACAGACCAGGGATGAAACCTGCACTCTGAGGAATTGAAAATTAATTGTTGGTTTGTCTCTATGCCATGGAGAGGTGTTCGGCAGGAGGTAGACTGTCGCTTCTTATTTGACTCAGGTTTGTTTGACTTGGATAGGGAGCCGCAGTGGATGATTGTGTGCTGGCGACGATGCGTTGGGGTCTGGTGCCGGCGTGGTTCAAGGAGAACGACCCAAGCAAGATGCAGTACAGCACCTCCAACTGTCGCAGCGAGAGCTTGCTGGAGAAGAAATCTTACAAGGTATGATGTGAGGTTTTGGCATGAATTAATGCAGCAGAGATACAAACAGAGCTCATGTTTCTGTACATGCTGATTGTACTTTTAACGTGTTATATATTAATTTTTTTTAAAAAATAAAATAAAGGCATGTTTGTGCGTTCTTTGTTTATGTCCCAGGACCCTCTGTTGAAGGGGCAGCGTTGTGTCATTCTTGCCGACGGCTTCTACGAATGGAGGAGGCAGCAGAAAGGCAAGCAGCCTTTCTTTATCTATTTCCCCCAGAGCCAGGCAGATCAGCAGGACAAGGAGGAGATGAAAAGTGACGAACCGTGTGAAGGGGTAAGAAGGCTGGAGGTGCTGTCGTGTATGGTTTCGCCATCGCGTTGACAGATTTTGATCCTCACCGTGGCGAAACAGGGCTCTGACAGGAAACCAAGTCTCTGATGGAGAAAAGATGCAGGTTGTGAAAGTTTCTGGCAATGGATATATTTATTGAGATGAATCGTGTTTGACCGGTGAATTTATGAGGCCTGGGTGTGTGTGAGCAAACTTCAGAAGTATGCATCTTCTTGTTTTGGGTTGGTTTTTTTTTTTTAAATAAAAGTATGTTGCCATGAAATGTAGGTTATGTTTTATCATTTTAATTTTTAAAAATTAAGTATTTTTCTAATACTTCTGATTTGGATGGATAAGTGAAGAATAATTTCTTTGGCTTTTCTTTCATGTCGGTAATAAATCCCTTGTTAATTAAAATTTTTTTTATTTTTTACACCTTCTTATCCTTTATGCTCTTACCATGGAGCAGATCCACGCTATGGACGTACACAACATACTTTTGTGTATTAAAACAACTTAAATATCTTCTTTCCACAGTGGCCTCTCAGAGCAAGTGAAAAAACACATTTATATGAATCTTATATCATTCATTTCATCATTGTAGAACTTATGAGAAATTACATTTATTAAGACACGGTAACTGAAGGTGAAGAAGTTCTCAAAATAAATATTTTTTGAAGTCATGCTTTTTAGAACAGAATGGTGGTGATCTGTGACCGCTCATGATATTGCGATTAGATTGAAGTTTGGGTTGTAAGTGCAAAACCAAATGGGTGAGCGACACGTGATCTCCAGCCTGAGTTCCTGACTGTCCAAGGGTGGATCTCACCCTCACACCACTGGAACCTTCAGAGGTGTTGGCTTATTTCAAAGGATTTATCCTTCATTTTGTATCACTGAGAGACCAAAAAAAAAAAAGAGGTGCGTTTATAAGATCTTTCACTCGAGCCAGGCCTCAAACCATGATTATCACACTGAGGCACATAACTACTTACTCACTGAGCTACCCAAACAGCTTTATGACTCCCAGCTCAAGTCAAATCCCAAACACCCACTGGACGATTGCGGTTGTCAGGCATCATGCTTAGTCTGTCACTGTTCAGGTTAAATTCTAAATCTCAGCCCTTTTATTTTGAAGTGTTGTGGCTCTGTGGGTAAGTGCTTACTTCTCATCACTGGGTTTGAATGTGGGTTGTCTGGTTTTTGAATGTGAAGTATGAGTGGCTTGACAGTATTATTAAGGATACAAAACAATTTCAGGCCACTGAAATGCAAATGTTTGGTTTGTTTCCTTTAACAGGATGCTGAAGAGGGCAGTGAGTGGGCAGGTTGGCGTCTGCTCACCATGGCGGGGCTGTTTGACCGTTGGACTCCTCCTGGTGGTGGGGAGGTTCTGTACACCTACACCGTGATCACTGTGAACGCCTCACCAAACCTGCAGAGCATCCATGACAGGTAGAGCACAACATGGTGTCGTCATTGTCCCAGTCATCAGTGCCTCCATAAGCTGGGATCTGGCTTGTCTTGGAGTTTAAGTGTGTGTCTGTGAGACAGGATGCCGGCCATTCTGGAGGGAGAAGAGGAGGTGAGGCGATGGCTGGATTTTGGGGAGGTGCGCTCACTGGAAGCTCTGAAGTTGCTTCAGTCTAAATCCTGCCTGACCTTTCACCCCGTCTCTTCATTCGTCAACAACTCGCGCAACAACTCCCCCGAGTGCCTGCAGCCGCTGGACCCTGCCGCCAAGAAGGTGGGAGTGCATACAAGACACGTTATTCATCTGGATGTTAAAGTAACCATGGTTACATGTGTAAAAAGAAGTGGAGTCAAACTCATTTGAAGGAACAACTAGGCCGGACAAAAAAAAATTGAATCTCTGGATTCAATCAGTTTTGCTGGACAGCCATTTCCCATTTGTGTCATTGGCTTGGTTTGAGACTAAAAATGCAAAGAAATGTCAGTGCTGCGTGATCGCCTCCTGTGGCTTAATTCAATGAGCTTTGCCTATGGGTTGCCGGGTCAAACCCCAGCCAAGACTACAGTATGCGAGTCTTGAAATTTTTCTCACCGTGAATGTTATGGAGGGCATGTTTCCTCGGTTAAGCCGTTTATTCAGTGAAATGTGCATTATCAAACCGCCGACTGGAGGTTGTTGAGTCAAGCTGCAGCTGTGTATTCAGAATCTAATAAATATTGTGGTTAATTATCCAGAGAACTTTAATTATGTGCTTCCTGACACTTGAATTCTCAATATTTCAACAAAACAATGTAAAAAGCCAAATGAGGACCTCTGCTTGAGGAGAGAAAGCAGTTCCCAGAATACAGACCAGTCAGTCAGTGTGTTGGTGTGTGTCGCTCTCATCAACCCAACAGGGAAGTAATTAGTCCTCTGGAAGCTCGACGGGAACCAATCAGCTCCTTTTCCACTTCATTTTCGTCGCTTGAGTCGGTCACAAAGCCAAAAGTCTTATAAGCAAGTTAGTGTCACAGCTTTCAGTGGTACACTGGTTAGCATGATGGGCTTTCGTGTTGAACATCATTGGTTCAAGTCCTTGTTTTGTATCAGTGTTGGTCCAGGATCAAGATAAAAGTCTGATAAGCAAGGGGGTTTTGCGGCCTTCAATGGTACAGTGGTTAGTGTTCTGATCTTTGGTGCATGATGTTACAAGTTCAAGTTTCCTCTTTTGCATCATGTTTGTCCATGATTAAGTCAAATGTTTGAAGAAACACTATTTTGGTACAAGATCCTGTGGCTCAGTTAGATAAGCTTCAGTTGCGGGTGAGGAAGCGGCTGGTTTGAATCCCAATCAGAGCATGAGGATATGAGTAGAAAAGGTTTGGGACTTAGTGGTGCAATGTGAGACCGAGTGTGGGGTGGTTGGCAGGAGGACTAGGGAGAGGGGAGTCCAAAACAGAAAGGGTGAAGAAGCTGGTGGGGTCCATGTAAAAACCTCTTTTCCCCCAATATTTTTTTTTTTTTTTATATATATAGCTTTTCTCTCCTCTTCTTTCCCTTCTCCATTTTTTTTCCTCTGCATCTTTCTCCTCTTCCATCCTCATTTATCTCCTCCTCTGTTGCCACCTTACCATCCTCCTCTACCTTTTATCACAGTGACAAGCGTGACTTGAACCAGCAACCTCTGAGTTGAGCGATAAGGACTTTACCACAAAGCCACCCAGTCCCACAGCAAAGCCCTGCTGTTATTGGGCCTTTGTCTTTTAAAATGACAACCACCAAAAAAGCCAAATAAAAAAAAAATAGTCATATGCATAATTAAATAATTGCAAAAGTATTCACCCTTTGAAATTTTGGGGGAAAAATATTTAGCAAAAAGACTGACAAATGTTAAAATTGATTGCATAAGTATTCACTCCCATTGCTGTGAAACCCTTCAACCCATAAACGCCATTCCCCTTGGGTTCTGAAAAATATTCTCCACTTTTTTCCTTAAAAAAATCAAGTCAAAGAAGTATTCTTCACTTTTTCTTCACCGTTTTTTTTTTTTTAAATTAGTTACCAACTTGTAAAAGTGGACTTAATACAGGTTTATACCAACCAAACTGGTACAGTTCAAATATTTGTACAGATCCAGCTCAGCCTCTCCATATAAAATTGTGGCTCCACTCCAGCCTCTAATAAGAAAGACTTGGTTTTGGGCAGCCTGTGCACCGTCAAGCTAAAATAAACCTCTTTTGTTTGAGCTTCAGGATATTTTTAGCATGGACTGATTCAAAAGAGGTATGAGGACTCCCTTTAGCCTTTACTTCAACAGACAAGTTGTTTTACAACTGAACAGAGTTACAAGAATCTTGGAACAACCAACAGTAAAGGAATCTGAATTTCCTGTCAATTTACAAACCAAACACAGAAGGACGCTGCAATTTTCATCCTACGTTCGCCACGGGGACTCAACACACCACGCCGGCCGAAACGTAGACTGGTCTCTTTTCATCAAAGTTGCATATGATCAAATCTGATCATAAAAACTCTATCAGTTAGAACTTTGGTGTCTACATCTGTTGTAAATACAACCTCGATTCCAAAAAATGTTGGGATTCTATGTAGAACAGAATGCAATGATTTTACATATCCTTTTTCGACCCCCATTCAAATGAATACAATACAAAGACAAGATGTTCCATCTGATCAACTTTACTGTTTTTTTTGGAAATGTATGTGCATTCTGAATTTGATGCCTGCAACATGTTCCAAAAAAATTGGGACAAGGGCAGCAAAAGACTGGGAAAGTTGTGGAACGCTTTAAAAAAAAATCAACCCAGTCTGGAACATTCTACAGGTAAACAGGTCGTTCACTACTTTGTGAAAAACTGTTTAAGTTTCTCAGCTTAAAATTGCACAGAATTTAGGGATTTCACCATCGACAGTCCATTATCTCATTAAAAGATTCAGAGAATCCAGAGAAATCTCTGCACGGAAGGGGCAAGACCTAAAACCAGCATTGAACAGTCGTGACCTTTGATCCTTCTGGCGGCACAGCATTAAAAACTGATGATTGTCGAAAAAGGATGTGAGTAAGTGGGCTCAGGAACACTTCGGAAAACTGTTGTTAGGAAACACGGTTTGTCGCTGTATCTACCACGCAAGGGGAAAGCCAAATATCATCAACATCCAGAAATGGCAGTGAATTCTCCAGACACGAGCTCATCTGAGATGGACTGATGCAAAGTGGAAAAGTGTGCTGTGGTCTGACTAGTTCACATTTCACACTGTTTTTTGGAAATCATGTCCTTTGGGCTAAAGAGGACAAGGACCATCCAGATTTTTACCAGCACAAAGTTCAAAAGCTAGCATCTGTGCTGGTATGGAGGTGCGTTAGTGCCCATGGCATGGGTAACCTATACATCTGTGATGACATCATCTGTACATCTATTTTGGAGCAACATGCGCTGCCATCCCGACGTCGCCTCTTATTCCAAGATAATGCAAAACCACATTCTGCATGTTTTCCAACAGTATAACTTCCTAGTAAAAGGATGTATTCGAAACAAATGGTTGCTCTTATTGCCTCGCTGCCATAATAGACAGGTGTCTTATCAGGCAGGACTTTCAACTGAAGACATCTTCTAAGGACATTCATTTCGAACAAGCTTTTCAGATAGCATTTACAGGAACATGTGACATCAGTGCACCATGTAACTTAAAGAGTTAGCTCATAGATGCCTCACAAATCATATAAACAAATTTATTTGGTTCCTTGGTAACTTTTCAAAAAGCTAAGTAAAAAAAAAAAAGCCCCCCAACTTCTTTGCATATGTATCACTTTTCTGTGAAGTTTGGTCCAGTATCTTTTCAGAATTTTTTTTCTGTTGCTTAAGGGAGCTGCCTCACAGATTTATGCGTAATTGGTAGCATTGAGGATACATAAATGTTCCTTTCATAATTAGGAGGCATCTTCAAAGACAGGAAATGAGTTTGATCCCTTTCAAATGGCCCTTGATGCCTCGCTGTCTTGTTAGACATCCTCCTGAGGCAGCATTTTTCCCTATTTCAAATGCACCCAAAGAGTCTGGGGGCTAAACTGGCCGGCCTGCCTGCCTCCCAATGAAAACATGTGGTGCAAAATATGACAGACACCAAACTGTTGAGCAACCAAAGTTGTTTATCAAGCAAGAATGGGAAAGAATTTCATGTTCAATACTTTGTGTGGTGTTTTTTTTTTTTTAAAAGTGATGTAGCACAGTGGTAAACATGCCTCTTGTCCCAACTTGTTTGGACAGTGTCACAGGCATCAGATTCAGAATGCTTGTACATTTACAAAACACAAAGTTTGTTTGAACATGAAATATCTTGCCCTTGTATTATATTCAATTGAATGCAAGTCAAAAATAACTCGCAAATCATTATATTATTTCTGTTTTACACAGCATCCCATCTTTTTTGGTATTGGGGTTGTAAAAGGCCAGCAGAGGGAAGCTTGCTTCTACAAAGATGACTCCTCAGTTTTGATATTCAATGAACCAAACACAGATTCCTTCCCTTACTCTTAAATCTGCATTATTTTTCTGCAGTTCATAAACATCCTCTTTCTTTAGGCTCCTCCTCAGGCTTCAGCCAGCAGTAAGATGATGATGAGCTGGCTGCAAAGTGGCTCGCCCAGTAAGAGGACAGCAGCCGATGATACCGAACCTCATGAAACGGAAGAAAAGCCTCTGTCCGGGCAGCAGAAGTCCAAAGCCGTCGGGCCGCTACAGCAGTGGCTATTGGGAAGCGAGGCCAGGAAGAGACCAAAAACATAAAGCTCCCAACCTTTAATACTGTTAAATAGGTTCACAGCACTGAATGCGACAGAAATTCTTTAGAAATGAACAAATGCTCTGATCACATTTTTGTTTTGTTTCTTCCAACATTTTAAATCTTGCACTTTCACAAGTCACACACACCCTGCAGCATATCTTCTGTTTTGCATGAGTTTTACACCAATTTCCTGACAGTTTGTTTCCAGTATTCAAAAAGTAGAGGGAGAAAGAGACCAGGCAGTTAAAATCTACTGTACATGTTGTATGATTGTGTAATGACAGTTGTATCTAAAATGTTTGCCTTCACCAAAAATGCTCAGGAAAAACTGTAGACCCAAGATCACACCTGTCAGCACACTCGTCATTAAGCTTAAATAAAGCACAGTGCAAAAGATTTATTCAACAACTTTATTTTTTTATTACTTTGAAATACGTTTTTCAAATGATGTATATGTTGTGCTGTAAAATGTTTCATTAGATGTCATGATGAATGCTTCAGATGTCATGATGAATGCTTCAGATGTCCTCACTGTTCTGGAGTTTTGGAAATTTGTCCATCTATTCAAGTCAGATAATAATTTTAAATGTGTCATAAGAGAATAAACAGATTGTAAAACATGTAAGGAATAACAGCCAGTCCTCTGCCACACTGAGGCAGAGACAAACTTGGGAAGGGGGAGGAAAAAAAAAAAAAAAAAAACCCACCCAACTACAAACAGAAGAACTTGCAGTGAGCGCTCCTGCTCATGAAAAAGGTGACGAATTTATTTAAAAAATAATCCCAAACAGGCTACAGAATTCTATCACTACTACGGTACTATTTTTAGTGACTGATCTTTCGCCGTATCCTCACACCGCCACGCTTGGTGGTCTGACTCCAACCTGACATTGTATATTAATTAACAAAAACCAAACAAAGCAAGAGACCGTACTTTTCGGAGCTGGGCGCAGCGACATGCGAAGCCTCCTGTGGAAGCAGAAAGAGCAGACAGTCCTGATATCAACACAGCTTTAATACATCAGCATGTTACACAGCTCCATTGGACAGGTTCCAGTTTACATGGTGGGCGTTGTATGTATAAAAAGTCTCAAAGCATTCAAGTGTTGAGAGTTTCAGAATGAACAGAGTTTGTGTGCACACACCTGTGGTTGAAGCTGAAGGAAGTCTAAAGAAGGGTGTTAGGACAAGTGACAAGTTAAAAGAGCTACTATAGAGGGCCTGAAAACACTTGTGCACCAAAACACTTTCTTCATAATTATTTCTTTGGGCTTTGTGTAAAGCCTGTTGAGCACTGCTGTGTGCGCGCGTGTGTGTGTGTGTGCACGAGTGCAATTTGTAGAGGGTATATTCTAGAAGAGAAAGCCTGAATGCTCTATGAAGGCCAGTGATTACATTAAGGGCAAACGGGAAAGAGAGAGAGAGGGGGCGAGAGAGACAGACATGGAAAGAGGAAAAAAGAGGAACAAGGCCAGAGAGGGTGGAGGGTGATCAGTAGCGCCCCCTGTCCATCTTCAGCAGCTGCAGCTCTCTGCTGATGGCTTGGCTCTCTCGTTTCTGTCCAGCTTGATTGGCTCTGGGAACTCGTTATACAACTCCACCTCGGTTTCCTGAAGGAAGAGACGCACATTAGAACCAGAGTCGTGCAATATTTGACACCCTGTGTGCAATTCAAGCCACAGAATGAATTTAAAAAAAAAAAAAAAAAATTAGATCCAAATTAAGTCATCCTGTGGCCTAAACTGATCATGTTACTCCACTAGGAAGCGAAGTTGAGCAATAAACTCAGCTCCTGATTTTTTTTTTTTTGCGTTCATTAGCAAGCTAAACATTTGTCAAAATCACATTTCAGCTCTGACACAGTGTGTGAAAGTGAATACTTGGTTTTACCATACATGGACATAATTTGGAAATTAGGTGCCAAACATTGAATTTACTCAGGTTTTTTTTTTTTTAACTGACCTAATGGTTAAAACAAAAAAAAAAACAGTACAGAGAAACAAATATTAATTTGCAAACGTATTACACCAATTCATCATCCTCAACAGATCAAATTGCTCACTTAAGTGTCAAAATATTTTGAAATAAACAGTGCTTTGCTCTAGTTTCTTGTCTGTAACCAGGTGCCATTACTTTTGAAACAGTCACTTCAGGTTTGAAGGAAGAAAGCATACAATCCCCCCCCCGAATACATTCTGAAACTGCACGCTGTTACCGTTTGCTAGTGTTTGTGTGTGAGAGAGCCGTGCCCATGTTTGTGCGCTGCGTACCTGTTTGAGTGCGTTGCGTGCGATGGTCTGAAAAGCCTGTTCTACGTTGATGGCCTCCTTGGCACTGGTCTCAAAGTAAGGGATGTTATTCTTGCTCTGGCACCAGGCTTGTGCTCGTTTAGTGGTTACCTGAGAGACGCAGAGTAACAAGATGAGTGACTGATTGAATCCTCCTGACACCCACAAACCTCTGCACTTTATCGACAGTCTCATTTCTCACCAAGTGTGTTTGTAGGCCCCAAACGTGCTAAATTGTTGAAATGGTGAAATTTTCTGGTCAGGAAAAAAATTTAACATGACAAACTTATTTATTTCAAGAGCGGATGGTCAGAACCTTTTTTTTGGGGGGGGGGGGGGGGGGGGGTTT
>JAPEKL010000019.1:37054591-37069839 GCA_028877455.1 Bagre pinnimaculatus | reverse complement strand
TGGAAACAGAAAACCTGGTTCCAAACTAAGCACTGGCCCTGAACCAGCCCTGGAACTGCTTTGGTGGAAAAGGGGCATTGGGGAATCATCTGTTAATATTTCATAAGTCTTCTAGTCATCATTCTTTTGAATCTGCTTGTAGAAATCTATGTGAGCATTCAAGCCAATAACCCTGCATTCTGGAGTCACAAAGTTTGTGAAATGTTTGCAAGCACAATATTCACTTGCTGGAGCGAGAAGTTTTCTGACAGTGATGTGGCACATAAGTCTGGGAGGGTTATATTTGTTGTGGGACTTGTTTTGCTCTTCCTTCACCCCAGTGGTGCAGCCTGCAGTGACTGTGATGCCACACAGTGCTGGAAATGACACGTCAACCAGCCGGGTCTGTCACTTCCACCCCTCCAGAGAGGAGCGGATAAAACCTGGTGCACCCTTACAGCGACATCTCCGTGTGCTAACCCCAGATCAGGGGTGTCGAATCTTATCTGGAAAGGGCAGGTGTGGGTGCAGGTTTTCATTCTAACCAAAAAGAAGCCACACCTGAGTCTACCGAAAGCCAAGATCAACTGATGAAACAGATGGAATCGGGTGTGGCTCTTGCTTGATTGGAATGAAAAGCAGCATCCATACTTGCTCTTTATGGATAAGACTTATTGGTTACATGATTCTAGGGGCATTCTCACAGGTCTGTTTAGAACACACTTCACTTCAGCAGTATGCAAGATTTAGAAATCCCCAACACATTTCTATCATGTGTTTTTGTTTATGTCGGCTTGGTCTGTTTTCCTTATCCTCATGGTTCCCTTCTATAATTACCACCAGTAGTAATTACAGATGCGCTTGTCCCTGATTTAAACAGTATCTCCTGCAGTGAGATGTGTGTGTGTGAGAGAGTGAGAGTGACAGTGATGGCCGCTGTGTATTATCAGAGCCGTAGGGAACATTGCTGAAGCAAATCAGCATTTCCCTGTGGAACCACTTCTGGGACCGAGGGACTGTTTATGCAAAACAAGACACTAATTAAAGGAAAGGTCTCAGCTGAGGAGTTTGGCGGAAGTCAGAGGAATCAATTAGCTTTGGCGCGGAGGTTTAAGATCTGTTAGTAGCACTTAATTAAATTACCAATAATTAAAACATTTATTACATCGCCAATAATGAATATATTTTAATGTGATGAAGGCATAGGTGAGAACGGTTATCAGTTGGTGGATTCCTGAGATGATGATCAGGGTTGCAGAAAGAATCTGGCCAAAGTATCATGTTAGAATATGAGCAAGAGTTGGAGAAGGTCATTGTGATATTATTTAGTTTTGTATGTGCAAAGTGATGAGCAACAAAACAAGTAATTGAGGGTGTGTGGTGGTGGTGATCAGGTAATCGTGTTCTTCAGCATGATGCCAGGTGGAGTGTCTTGAATCTCCTCTCCTGCTTTAAAAAAAAAAACAGTAGCAAAACCAGGATAATGAACTCCAGGGAGTGCACAGATGGGTGGGTGGACAAATGGATGGATGAATTGATGTGTTAGATGGTTGGTTGGATGGGTTAAAGGATGGGCAAATGGATGGATGGCTGTATATGTAGGAGGAAGAACATATTGATGGGTGTGTGGATGGATGGATGGGTGGTTGGATTTGTCTGGATGTATGGTTGACTGGCTGTATGTACAAGTGGAAGGATGGATGGATAGATGGTTTATGACTAGAAATATGGATGGATGGATGGTTAAAAGGCTGCAAGTACAGGTGGAAGGATGGGTTGAGTGGCTGGATGGTTCATGATGAAGTATAGATGGTTGGATTTGTCTGAATGGATGGTTGACTGGCTGTATGTACAGGTGGAAGGATGGATGGATGGTTGGTGCATGACGAAGTATAGATGGTTGAATGGCTGGATGTACAGGTGGAAAGATGGATAAGCTGAGTGGATGGATAGATGGTTGGTTCATAACTAGAAGTACAGGTGGTTGGTGGGATGGACAAATGGATGGATGGTTGAGTGCTTGTAAGTACAGGGGGCTGGATGGATGGATGGATGCATGAGTGAATGGTTGATGGATATATGTATGGGTGGGTGGATAAAAGGATGTCTCTGCATCCTGAATGAGTTTATAGATGGGTTGATGGATGGCTTTTGTTTAGAAAATATCATGGACACCAGGAATAATGATGATGTGCACAAAACCTGCTCTTGTGTACAGTATATTCAGAGAGAAACTTCAGTCGATCTGGTCATTTGCACTTCAGCTACGTGTTTGCAAAAACCATCCTATTGCTTTTTGCTTGATAAATTCCAGATAACATTTCAATGTTAAGGGATGACATTGTTATGGTGAAGTCGTTCTTCTTGCAGTGTCTGGCAACATGGATGTCTCAGCTCTGGTCTTTAGTTCTTATTAATGGGAAATGTGTTGACATGAAGCTGAATCTAGGTGTAAATACATGAGTAATTATGCACTCGTGTTTACATCACGCTAAATAGCAGCAGCTGTAGTGTCCATATAAAAGCACCTGCAATCCTTGGATCCGTGTGAAAGCCTTACGGTCTGCTAAGTGGCTAAATGCAAATGAACCAGCATATGTTAATTATATTGCTTACAGTTTGGTGTGACAGATGAAACGGTCTTTCTGGCACCCAATTATTGCAGTTTTTTGCAGCCTTGAGCTCTGAGGCAGAATTCAGAACCCAAGAAATGGCTATTTGCAGCCAAATGGATCCCCAACAGAGCTGATGAGGTTTTAAAATGGAAAATCCCATTAAAATGTTGGAAAGCTGAGTCATATTTTTTCCAGTGTTTTACATCTTTAGTTTTTGTAAACGCAGGTGGAGTTTGTTGGACAGTACTTGGGCCAAACATTTTCCTCCTCTAATTATATTACATTCGATTTCCAGGTGGAGAGAAGAAAGTAAGGGAATTGATGAACTGTAGACTTGTGAATTAATGAGGCCCGTCATGACAGAGGAATTTGACTGAAATGTCGTCATATGCCAGCTAATAAGATGTGAAAGCTCTGAGCCACCCTTCAGCATAATGTTCTATTGAAGAAATGACTGTTAGTAAAAAATTTTAATCCAAATTAATCACCATGTGCTGTATCAGTGGCGTTTCCTGTGGCCTTTGACTTCCCTTCCTGTGTGTGTGTGTGAAAGAGAGAGAGAGAGACTGACTCTCAGTACACTTAAACCTGCACAACTCTTCATGCCACTGCAGCCTCCTGTGTTTCAGGTGAAAGGTTTTATTCCAGAACATGATGCTACACCTCCATGTGATTCTGGAATATAATGCTTGAGGTTTCTTTTTTATTACAGTATGGGTTTCTAGAAGTTTGTTGATTCCAGAAAGGAGTTCTATAAATTTGTATTAGCTTGTATTTCTAGAATCTGTTCTGTTATAAACAAAACTGGTTCAACCTTCATTAAAAGTGCTTCAGAAAACCAAAGCACTGAACTTTCTGAAAGAATCTAGTAGCAGTTATGTTGGCTTCGATCCTAGATTAGCTATTTTAAGTTGTCTATCGAATAGCAGGGGCAGATGTTCCCACCTGCCATTAACACCACCTCAGAATGGGCGGGCTGGTGGATGGATGGATGGATGAATGAGTGGATGGATGCATGAATGACTGGGCAGGTGGATGGATGAACGAGCTGATGAGTGGATGAGTGGGCTGGAGGATGGATGAATGGGCAGGTGGATGGATGAACGAGCTGATGAGTGGGTGAGTAGCTGAATGGATGAGCGCGCTGGTGGATGGATGAATGAGTGGATGGATGAGCAGGCTAGCAGAAAGATGGATGAGCAGGCTGGAGGTTGGATTGGGTGGGTGGATCATTGGGTTGGTGGATGAGTGGATGGCTGGCTGGATGGATGAGCAGATGGGCAGAGGGATGGATTGGATGGATCATTGGGTTGATGGATGAGTGGCGTGATGGATGGGCAGGTGGATGAGTGGATCAATGGCTGGCTGGCTGGATGGATGAGCAAGCAGATGGATGAATGAGTGGATGGATGAGTAGGCTGGCAGATGGATGGATCATTGGGTTGGTGGATGAGTGGATGGATGGCTGGATGCATGGGCAGATGAGTGGATGGATGAGCAGACTGGCACATAGATGAGTGGGTGAGTGGATGGATGAGCTGGATGGATTGGATGGGTGGGTGAATGTATGGATGAGCGGGCAGGAGGATGGGTGGATGAGCAGGCTGGTGGGTGGATGGATGGATGAGCAGGCTGTTGGATAGATGGTGGGTGGACATTCCATGCAAGTTTAACTGGGACTGAAACAGAAGACACCCTGATCCCTGGCTATCAGCAGTAAAACTCTCCTCTTGCTGTGAGATCATGCTGTGGTATTGTTTGCTCTCTATAGACTGCTTTTCACAAATATTCACTTGGCACAAGTTTCCCATCCTAATTGCATGAAAAATATGAGTTCTTTTTAAAAAATTGTTCGAAACTGGTTTTGAGTAGCTTGACTTTTCACTTTATTGTACCTCTGAGAAATTTGTCTTGAATTCCATAGAGAAGTGAAGATCATGTGATGGGAAATGATGTGGATGTGTTTGTTTGTCCCTCATGAGTCGTCTAAGATCACATGATCAGAATAGTATTTTTATGTCCCATACTCTTGTCTTGGGTCTTTTACAGCACAGGGAGGACTTCTCAGGTCGTCCCTTTTGTTGCCACAAATCAAATTAGCTGAGCAAGCAATTAATCATCTCTGTGGTGGCGGTGTGAAAGGGGATTGACACCTTTTGTTTTCTTAATCACATCGCTTATTAGATGTTGCAATCGTCCCTGGTAATTATGGTCATCTTCTGAGTCCTACACTTGGACTCTGCTGTGTGTGGTGTTTGGGCAGTGTGGAAGGATCGGGGTGGAGCTGTCTGATGAGGAAGATTAAGAGTGAAGTGTTCTCATGAAGTGACGTGTCCTGAAGGAGCTCAGGAGTCCTGACGCTGAGATGGAGTGGAAATTAATGAGGATTGCAACGAGAAGCACTTGTGTTCGAAACTCCCTGCTCATATTGAGGATGAGCTGCTCCTTTAGCAGATAATGAAGAGGTTATTCGCACACACACACACACACAGATGTGGTACTGAATTACTGGAAGTGGGGACATCTGTGAAAGTCTGCCTCACTCGATAATATTGAATGCATGGAAATAAAAGACCAGATTTTTCTGGAGTGAATTTTATGCTGCCTGGCAATGAAGGAACATAAAGTGTGGTGCTGGCAGGGAACAGTTATTGTAGATAAATAAAGTCTGTGTATATTATGTACTGCTTGTAGAACATCATGAAATGCTTCTGGTTGCTGCAGCATTTCATTGCTGTCTTGGTGCCAAATTACAGATCTGCCGACATGATGGTTATTCTGATAATTTGTTGTCACAACATGGTCAAGTCTTCATTCTTTTGTTTGAACATCACGATTAAGGACGAACACGTGGCTGACCGGGCCGTTCTCCAAAAATCCTGTATGCCAGGAGGTGTGATGCAGCACTAGTGGAAATTTGAAATTTTAATGGTCTGTAGTTAGAGCTAATGCTGGGGAACATCTGAGAGACGAGTTAGTGGCCACTCCTTAATATTATTTAAATATGCCACTCAGATCTGCGATGTATTTTTTTTTTTTATTATTATTTTTTTAATATGAAAAATGAGTTTTTCAACACAAGAAGATAAACTTCATATCTTGAAGCCAATGTGTGATTTTTTTTTTTCTTTCTTTTTTTCTTTTTATTATATCGGCACATTCACAAAGTAAGTACTCAAATTTATCAAAACAATTCATGGATTTCTTCACGAGTGACCTACTGAGATTTATGTCATGGTTTTGGTTCTCTGTGTCCCGGATGGAGCTCGTATGATAAGTATGAGTGGTGTATTTCCCAGTAAAACACTTGTCCAAAAATAATACAAAACATCATTTTAAAAAAAATGCTATCCACTGCTAATAATCTATAAATCAGTTTGATGTGACCTTAAACCAGTGTTTTTTAATGCTTGATTTCTGATTTGGTCAGTAAGTATGCTGGATAAAAACGTGTGTATTGTCTCCAGTGTTGTTGCTTTGTAAGTGTCAGTGGGAAAAGCTGGAACTTTAACTTTTCCAAACTGAAAAATTTACACTTTGCTGTTTCTCTAACAAATTGCTTTTTTTTTTTTGCACTTATATTAACTTCTTGTGAGCGGGGGGGGGATGACAGACTGGTGATGGAAGGACCGTTTATAGCTGCTATAATGTAAGTGAGAACAGGAGCTGAAGTTTTGCAGATGTTCAATCACACAAAATGTCACTACACACTGTCAGAAATAAGGGTACAGTAGGAGTTCAGTTCTGTCCCTCAAGGTATGATCTACACTAATGAGCCCTAGAGGGAACATTATTGGACCTCAACGTAACTTACGTGAAACTTTTTAGGGACAAAAAGATACAAATATGTTCCCAAACAGTATATAAAGGGTACAAATAAGTACCGGAGACTATAGCACCCCAGTGACGAGCCACTGTATCCCTAAAGGTACAATGATGTGCTTTTGTTTTCTGAGAGTGCAGTACTAATAAATCCAAAAATTTTTTTTTTAAACTGCACACCCAGGTGTGTGTGTGTGTGTGTGTGTGTTAAATTCCCCAATGGATCATCAAAAGCTGCGATCATGACATTTTGTCACGGATATAAAATGCCTTCGTTCTGGTTTTAGTTCTCAATCAAATCGTAATCTGTTTTGATGCTTGGAGGTAAACTATAAAACGGTAGGTACGTTTTCAGTCAAAATTTCTGCTTCTGTCACTTATCCATCCTGTCCACCAATCCATCCATCCATCCATCCATCCATCCATCCATCCATCCATCCATCGTGTTCGCATTACGTCTCAAGACTGAGTGGTTGAATGTTTGGAGGATTTCTGGGAAATTATTCTTGTCAAAAGAGGATGACCTGATTTTGAGATTTTAGAATTGATCCAGACAGGGTCAAGGTCAAGTGTCTGAAATAATTTTTCTGTAATGGTTTCCGTCCTGTTTGTCATTTGCTCAGGAGCAGAAGGTGAGGATTTTTGCCATCAGTAGGAAAGTCTCGTTAGTGCAAGGTCACAAAAACAAGTGACGAAATGTCGAATTTGTATGAACTTGCTCCCACCAGATGAGCTGAAGTAAATACATTTCTTGCATCGATTCAAACATGTTGAATATACATTTAAAGGGTATTTCGAGTCGAGTCAAGTCAAAGCTCCTTCCATGCTACGATCTGTTTTCCCCAGGCAGTCTCCTGTCCCAGTACAAACCAGCTCTTTAAGGAGTATGGGTGTGGCACCAATCTCTGTTTCGATATCCCTCAGCCTCTTGCCTATACAGCTCTGGTTACAGTGGGGGTCCATCTGGTAACCGCAAGAGTTCGACTTCCCTACTTGCATCTGTATTGCAGCGTGCCTTGCCAGATGGCAGTAGGTGCCATTTTCTATGATGGTCTTTGGTATGACCCGACCATGAGTAGAACTCGCGATCTCCTGGTCGCGAGGTGCACTCAAAAAAAATAACTTATGGAAAGTATTTCCACCCAAGTAAAATGCGTTAACTTGGCCAGAAACAATTTTGTTGAGTGATCTAAATGTCAACTCAACAAAATTGTTTCTGGCTAAGTTAAAGCATTTTACTTGGGTGGAAATACTTTCCATAATTTTATTACGTTCACTGGGCAAGTTATTTTTTTGAGTGTGGACACACTAACCACTAGTCTGGCTCGCAGTCTAAAGGGTATTTAAAGGGACAAATTTACTAACAAGAAGGACTGGACTTGCTGGCAGTGGAGGCCACGGAGTTCTACTTGTTTTCTCATCATTTTGTGATTGGATCAAGGAAATATCTCCCAGCAATGTTCTGTCTGATGGAAATCTTTGAGAAAGTACTACTGATGATGATGTGAATTTGCACTTGGTACATCATCTGCAGTCCAGACTGGAGGAAAATGGAGCGATTTAGGGTCTTGGTGTGAACAGCACACAGTAAAGTGGTGCGCTTTGGGGAGAAAGTGTGTCCTTTTGTTTCTGAGCTTTGTTTTTTACTCTCGGGAGCCATGTATCTGGTTTAGAAGGTGAAACACGGCTCCCCTGGTGTGTGACTTTCTTGGTCCTCTGTGATGTCCCAGTTCCATATTTACAGAATGATTTGCATAAATACACACTGGATGTACAGTACAGGTGTAATGCACTGGAGCTCAAAGGAGACTAAATCTTTTTTTTTTCCCCCTTCCCCCTTGCACATGTGTTGGATTTGAAAACCAAACTTGACATTTGATATATAGATGGATAAATAACAATTTTTATGCCCATCCGACTTGGTTTCATTATTTCATCACCGTACATACATGCATAACCTGATTACTGGTATAAAATCAAGTTGATTTGATCTTCTCCGAAGTCCTTATTTTCAATCCAAGATATTGCAGTCGTATTGTGTGATGTGAAGAAGAGACGGTTTTGTATCGCTTGGGAAAAGTGTTCCTGTCCAGCTGGAACTAACAAATGTGTTTTGTTTTTTTCACTGCTTCAGAATCCTGTGTTGTTGAGGACCAAGAGCAGCTAATGATCCAGAACATCATTCTAGGTGAGAGCAGCTGCTGTTCTCACTCGCTGAGCCAGAGGGTGCTGCTTGCATCGACGACTCATGCTGAGCTGTTTTATCAGGCGAGTTGCATTGTAGTGTCGGATGATGCTGAGGTTCCTTGTGGTGATATTTTCACAACTTTTGTTACTTCACATAACTGTGTACGATCGAATGATGTCGCACAGTATTCTTCATTGTTTGGCGATTTGGATCGAGATCCCCCGAACGACCTCGCTTTATACCCTTTGTTCTATCGTCGTGTTTGCAAGATCTGCCCTGTCAGTTCCCGAATCTTTTGCAATCACGTCTGATAATTTTTCTTGAATGGACCGGGCCGCTTGGTTTCCATAAAAGGACCGATGGGATAATCTCGCCCTTTGCTCGTTGGCAGTGAGCAGTGAATTGTAGATGGCACTTGGTCAGCTTCTGGGAGATCGGGGGAAAGTTTGCTACATCTGCTCACGTGTGGCGTGCTCTGACCAATTAATGTTTTGGACACGTTGAAGTAGATTAGTGTATGTCCCATCTAGCCGCTGTCGTCGCATAGTGTCCACGTCTCGGATCCATTAAGCAGGATCAGCTCAATCAGTGTTTCAAACAGATTGAGCTGCTTCTCATTGGCAAGGCTAGAGTGCCGTATCTTGATAAGCTTATTACATGCTGCCCACGTGAACGCCTGACAAGATGCTTTTGGGAATCCCATGACCCAAAGTATTTGAAGTCGTCTACCTACTTGATGCTTGTGCCTGAGAGTGAGAGTAGTTTGTGAAGGTTTGAGGTTATGGAGATATTCTTGGGTTGGGTCAGGGCTGTTGGGTCTACTACTGGTAACATGTAACCCAGTACCGCCTGCAACATGGACAGGTAGTTGGCATCTAAACTGAGGGTGGCATGTCACCCAGCAGGATGAAAAACGAGACCCGTCAAAGGGTGGATGAGCTCTTTGCCTGTTGGCTTGCAAACACTGGGCAGAGGATGCTCTATAGCCTTGGTCAGCGATTTCCTGAGGAGTAGGAAAACTGATTAAAATCCCGAATGTCAGTGTTGCGAGCCGCAGTCGTGTTTTGCATATGAAAGGGTGTATAGTACAGTGTTGCGTAGTATTGGAGCATTTTTACGATTCGGATAAGGCCGCTGTTAGCAGGTTTTCATGCTTAATTTCTATAAAAGTCAACAAAACTTGCTTTCACTCATTCAAATTCCTGTCCTGTAATATAGGTTTGGAGACCCGTGCTTCATAATAACGTCGCTCCAGGAACCATGCACTGAGATGCAGTTTCTGGAGTATTTGCAATCTTTTCAAGTGTTTTTCATTCGATGTTGTTTTTTCCCCTTCATGCAATGTTAGAAAAATCAACGGTGTGCAGTTTGTGTCCTGTGTCTTGACTATGAATGACCTTTTTTTTTTTTTTTTTTTTCTTCTTCTCCAAGCAAAGCACCAGGAGACCTGCATCTCTTGGCCATTTCTCAACAAGGAGCTGAAGTAGAAATGATGATTTAATTAAAAGCAAAATTCCTCTGTCAAGGTTTGTGCTTTGATCCCGTGTAGAAGCTGGAAAGCACCGATTTCCTCCCAAAGGAAGTGGAGGCCTGAGTGATGTTGCTGTTTACTTATTCATGGAGAACACACGCTTTTGTGTTCCAGCTCAATGCGGCTTGCTTGTTCATGTCGTTAACTCTCTGCATAATCGCACCAAATCTCTGACTCTAAAGCCGGGAAGAGCGAACCGGTGCTTTCGTGAAGTCGAACTGATTGATTGTCTCAGTTTAAACTACAGCAGCTTTCCAGACCGCTGCCATTTAAAAGCCTTTTTATGAAAGGATTCCTCAATCAGCGTCAACATGGAGATGTTCAAATGGAGCTCAGAAGGAAGGAAGGCACCTCCTGAGACTGTGACTCGAATATCGTCATGGATTTTTTAAAAGAATTTGAACTTTGTGTGCCCTCTCTTGATTGATGGTGTTGATTTTAATTTTCTCTTCCAGCAGCTCCACCTGTACCAACTTGTCACTTTTATATCGGTTTGAATATGTTGTCATTTCCGTCGTAACAACTTACACAGGGACTTGTCTTGCTGACATGCTGCATAAATAGATTACAACATGGGGAGCTTTCTGTGACTAGATGTTTTTGATATTTGTGGAAGGAGTCTCCGGTGTCGGTGCTTTGTACCAATTGGATGTAAAGCTGTTACTAAGTTTTCTAAACCTTTCATACATTCAACATGACAAGCTGTGTTTTTCTTTCTTCTTCTGTGTTATTAAAATCAAGAGAGGGGAAAAATAGAGGCTGTGTAGCTGTAAGAACAAATGTTTCGTGGACGTTCCACAAGATTATGTGTAACTATAAACAGATAAAAAATGAAACATGTTCTTCAATGAATAAAATTGGCAAATTGTTGTGATGTACGAGGAATAAACCACTAGAGGTTGTTAAATTAAAGGAAAATCAACTTCCTATCATTCTGCCACGCTTCTGCTGATTATTTTCTTATAACGGCATGGCCTGTCATGTCTTATTCCTTACATATGATTTGTGATGCTGTCGCACTCCTGTGTAGTTATAGCCTTGTAATAACATCTATGTGCTGTAGGTTATAGATGTCTTGTATACATGTATACTCAGGTTTCAACACCCAGAGCTCAGATTGTTGGATCTAAACCTTTAAAATCGTTCACGTCTTATGTTTAATGCTAGATAAGAACATATTACATGACTTTTAATGTGAGAGGAGTGTGAGGAATTGATAAAACCCCTCATGGAGCTTTAAACCGAGCAAAAAACCCCCTCAAAACTATGATGCGTAGATCAATGTGGAAGAATGTACCTGGTTTTCTACAGTAGTGTGTTGTGAAAACTTAAATAAATCTATATTGTTGGTTGATTTGAATAAATGCTGAAATGAGGAATGTCTGTCAGTCTGGTGGGTTTTTTTTTTGTGTGTTTTCTCGGCACTAAAAGTTGGAAATTGATAACTAAGTGCGTTCCTCCTCGAGAACTCATTTGAGGTTTCCTCACTGTGATGGTAATGATGCGGTGGGAGGTAAATGAATTCTGTTATCAGCGCCGAAGCAGCAGTTGCTCTGAATCCTCCTCCTCAGCACACTGGCGCCGTTCTCCACCTGCAACCAGAGGAAATGGACGTCTTTTTCCTCCGCTTGGGACACTAAAGCAGCCCGAGAAGTGACCCAATAGAGGACGTGCTGAGAGAAATCTCACCGCTGTGTCGATCTGAACACCTTGTGAGGATTTCCTCACAGCCTGGGGGACCTCTCAATTCTTTTTAAAATGGTGAATAAAATTTAGATGAGCAAAAAATCAAGACTCTAAATTTGAAAATGTTTTTATGTTTCCTTTTCCGCTGTGCTGTCAAACATCAGTGCGGTTGTAAATGGCGTGTTTCTCCGCGGCCGCCTTAATGCTCTCCCTCAGATCAGATGATTAAATGCATGAAATTGCATTGAGGTGGAATGAACGAGTGCAGATGTGGGTAACTGCAGCAGGTGGCGAGCTTTATTGTGAAAAGCAGCAGGGTTGTTTTTCAGCGCCGCTGCTGAAAGTCTGCTTCCTGATTGAACACGCAGCCTGAATGAACAACGGCAGGAAAAGAAATGCGCTGGATACTGGAAGGGGGAGGGGGGGTGTAAATTAGTGATCGTGTGTGTGAGAGAGAGGGAGACAGACCGAGGCCCACGGTGCTGGGAGATGTTGGGAAAATGACCATCAGTGTCTCCAGATGCTGCGTTATGATTCAGTTGAACAGAAATGGAAGCGCTGAGGAGTGCGATCAAGTTTGTGATGGAGGGCCGTTCTCAGAAAATGTGACGCTTCAGTTTTAAACATGAAGGCTGTTTGTTTATTTTTTTCTCTAAAACCACTAATCCTGGCCCTCGATTATACATTTATTTCCAGAAAGAATTTAACTGGGGCAGTAAATAAAAATTGTTGAGACGTGTCTGCATTTGCAAAAAAATTATTTAGCCCAAATATACCAAAATATCATGCTTTTGGGTGTGTCTAAATAGTGAAATTTGAATGAAAAATTGCTTTTAATTTTTTCACTTTTCCTTCTGAAATATTACCTCTATACCTTCACTTTTTATTGTGGAAAATATCATGATCTTTGCTTCAATGGTTTTTGGTATATAGCCCAAATATATGCACAAGAACATGTACTTTCTTGATGTCTTTACCGTTACCCAAATGGTAAACTCATGCTGTTACTCAGGGCTTTGACACTAGAGGGCAGTGCAGCTACATGAAGAAGGACCAGGATGTTGAGCAGCCATTTTGAAAAAATCATTGGCGTGTGAATGTTGGAATCCAGGATACTGATCAGGGAAATTAACTGTCTTTTCCGTTACCCCCAAATGAAAAAAAGATAATGATGCTGCATGTTAAAGTTTAGTTAGCCATGTATCTAGTTAGGATGCAATAATAAATGCATCATTTGTTTATCTTTGCACTCAGTGACCCAAAAAATGCCATGAGATGTCTTTACTGTGACACTATAGAGTAACGGTAAAGACAACTGGATGTTGTTTTTTTCATAATATCTCTTGCTTTGTGAATTCATGAAATATGCAAATGCATTTACATGGATTAACTAAAATTAGTATCTGCAAACATTTTTAAAGTGTCTTTACTGTTACTCGTCACATTTTCTGAGAATGACTCTGGAACATTTGACGATTTCACTGTGAGGATTTTGTATGCTGGTGGAACAGAACACAATGGAATAAATTCACAAGAATGAACCCAACTTTTGATGCCAGAAACAAGAACATCTCCAAGTCTCACCGTTTACAGCATGCAGTTAAGACCGAAAAGACTTAAACACTGCTGCTGTAATCATGAACACGGAAACTTGTATGGTTTGTGCAAGAAGAAAGACTTTTAATCCCAATATCGGTTCCCTTTTGAGTCTGGTTCCGCTCAACATTTCTTCCTCACTTCCATCGCCTCTGGTTTGTTCATTGGGGATCTAATTATAACACTGCGTCCGGATTTCTGTACAGTGGATTGCTTTGTGCGATACACATCAAATGAAATGGAAAGCATGTAGGCAAGGAACATTTCAACAAAGAAAAAAAACAAACTTGCGCTGCTGAATGTATTCAGCCATGTCGAGCAGCTGCTTGTCATTGTGCTTTTTCAAGCTACGCAGCTAATGTTGCTAACAAGTCATGAAAGTTTGACACAACAGATGTGCCTCAGCTCTGCTTGTTCAAATGTCTGCGGCTCGTGCGGTTTAGGACGCAGCCTGGATCTGAGTTTAATCCCCGTTTACACCACAGTACTGTTAGTGTGTGTAACAGCAGCTCTGACTGGAGCACAGCTGCTAATCTCAGGTTCATATTAATGCTGCTGTTCTAATCTTTTCGTTTCTATAGTAACACCTTGCATGTCCTCTAAGGCTGTAAAATAAACTGATTGCACACCTTTTTGATCAGTGATGATGGACATGAAGTTTTCCAATGTCTTCAGGATGGAGTTTATACCTGGTGGTTCTTGGGAATGGTTTTATGGAGAGGCTGCTGAGGGAACAACTGTTTAGAGGCAAATCCAGCGACCGAATTGCGTTTCACCATCTTGTGGTGCCGCCATTACTGCAGTAGCATGTCGTAGTGACCGTGTGTGTGTGCTAGCAGCGACGGCAACATGGGCAGTTGGATTGACGACGTGATCTAGTCACCCCAGTTACTGATGAAGGTACACAATACGGATGGCGACCTTCATCAGATTTTGAATTTTACATCTTGGTTCGGACAAAAGCCAGAAATGGGGGGTAACCAACACATTTCAAGTGAAAGTCTAATCTACTGTACCAATGTCACTGTACATTTGGCAGACGCTCTTGTCCAGAGCAACGTACAACACACCCAGAGCAGCCTGGGGAGCAGTTGAGGGTCCAGTGCCTTTCTCAAGGGCACCTCAGCCAATCCTGCTGGTCCAGGGAATCAAGCCAGCAACTGTTTGGTCCCAAAGCTGCTTCTCTAACCTTGAGGCTAACCATGGCTCATCATTTACTAGCTAGCAAACATTTTTACGTTACCAGAATTTAGCAGGCACTCTTATCTAGAGCAACATACAACACACCCAGAGCAGTCTGGGGAGCAGTTGAGGGTCTGGTGCCTTTCTGAAGGGCACTTCAGCTGTTCCTGCTGGTCCAGGGAATCAAACCAGTGACCGATTCTCTAATCATGGCACATCATTTGAGTTGTGTTTTAATACCCAGGGAATCTATGAGAAGTGTTTGGTCTCAGACAGGCTTCACACTTCATGAAGTAAAAGCTTTTTACGTTATTTTTTTGTTCAATCCCCCCCCAAAAGATGAAGTTTGCTGTTTCTTTTGGAGCAGCTGAGAACTGTACATGTTCTATTCCTGGGTTCCTGAACCTCATGGTCAAAAACTAATGTCTCGAAAGTAAAGGTAAAAGTAGAAAACCTGACATATCAGAGGGCGGCTTGAATTCACACGCACATGAATTGTAGGAAGACACCACTGCAGTAACCCGACTTGTTTGGTTCTGGTACTTCCCCACGTTTGTGTGTAGCTGCTATAATGTACAACCCCAATTCCAAAAAAGTTGGGACAAAGTACAAATTGTAAATAAAAATGGAATGCAATAATTTACAAATC
>JAPEKL010000019.1:36883496-36894228 GCA_028877455.1 Bagre pinnimaculatus | reverse complement strand
CTGAGATCAGTGTAAAGAGGTAGGGTTGGTTTCCTGCAGCAGAACTTGAAAAAATGTGACAAATAATATCTTGAAACCTGGTATATAGTTGGTATACGGGGGGTGGGTGGGTGTATAGATGACTCTCTTCTTGTTTTTATTTATTTATGATGTATATCTGGTGATAAAATGTATAATATCAGTTTATTCTATCCACATTCACTGAGTATGAGCAATCATGCACTCTGATTGGCGACTCTACTACTAGGCTATCAGCTCATATACCGTGAATAGAGAAAAACAAAATGGCGGAGCGTGTTGCTGAACCAACTGAGGATGAAATAAAAGTATTTGATGGTAAGAACGTACTGTATCTTTTTTAAAAATTTCAAGAATTATTATTATCGCATTTTTCACAAATTGCTCATCATTTTTCCAGTTTGTTTACAATATAAGTGGAAATGATTTTGTTGGACGTTTTGTACAAAGTTTTTATTGATCAAATTTGCACAGAAAACCCTCTGTTTCTCAAAATCTAGTGAATGTGGATAGAATAAAACTGTTATTCCACTCAATCTCGTCGTACACGGCTTACAGCTATCACCTCATGTATGACTCGATTTTGTGGAATAGTGCATGTAAACTTTTTGTTACGGTCCTAAACTATCACTGTTATGTCCGTCTGTAAAATACAGTGTAATCAACCATTATTAGAAATAAATATTCCAGTGCGAATGCTGTAAATATTTGAGTAACGACCTGCGACTGTACTGCCAGTAAGTTACTGTAAATTTACACCACGTGAAAAAAGTAAAATCATCAGGAAGGTCATAATGAAGGCCTTAAGTTAAAGAGCATCACAAGAAGCGTTGAGTTTTATTCAGCTTCTGGTTGTTGTTTCTCGGACTCGAATTGAATGTTGTTGTCATCGTCGTTGCGACACGTTCAGAACTTCAGCCAGATGAAAGCCCTCGATGTGTTCCAGTCATCTCTCGTCCAGAACGAGTTCCTTTGCTAAAGTTACATTCAGGATGTTTAATGTTCTGTGGAAAACATCAGGGATAATCCACACACCCAGTGCTTTAAAACAGTCTCAGCAAGATGAAAGAATTTTTTTCCAAACGGAGCGGAAATGTAATTGAAGCCGGGGTGAGTTTGTGCCCGTAGCGAATTGGATTATCTTAAGACATACGGCAGCTGCCGTGACTTTTGCAGTTCTGTCTCCAAACCCGGCTTCTGATGCTATGTCCTGGGGAATAGTAATAATACCATTTTGAGTTATTTGCACTTTTGCTGCAGCTGTAAGTAGCGCATGGAGCACTGGAGCGCATACGCTCGTCAACAGACGGAGTAATTGCATTTTATGACAACAAATTACAGTTCTTTTATTATGAAGCTTGACGTGGCTGCAAGGTGAGATAATTTTTTTTCTTTCTGCTGAAAGAAGAAATCATAATAAAAGAGATGTTTAGGAACTCATAAACGAGACAGAATCAGACATGCAGGCTAAATTATCAACATGTCCATTGTTTTGTTTTGTAAGTTGCATTAAACTCTTCTTCTTTTGGCTTTTTCCTGTACGTTCAGGGTCGCGACAGCGGATCTGTTCCGCATATTTGATTTGGCGTAGGTTTGACACTGGATGACGCAACCCTCCCCAGTCTATTCGGGCTTGGGACTGGCACAAAGTATGTGCTGGTTTGTCCAACCTAATGGATGGGTATTTTACTGAATCTGCATGTCTTTGGACTGTGGGGGAACCTGGATCACCCTGAGGAAACCCAGGCAGAACATGCAAACTCCACACAGAAAGTCAGCCACCGTAAACTGTGAGGTTCAAATCTGGAACCTTCTTGCTGTGAGGTGACAGTGCTAAGTTGCCGCCCCTGTAAGTTGTAAGTTGCATTGAACATCTGTAGATTTGCTCCATGTGACTGATTTCTGCTCGAATGACTCATTTTTGTTCATGTCACATCACTATGTGTATTGTCAGGTTTTAACATTTGTATTTATGATTCATCATCAAAATAATCAGACGACAAATTCACGTCAATCTGATTTTCATTTCACAGTTTTCTTGACTTGGGTGAAGTAACCCCAAGCAACAATGGATGTGTGATTGTGAAGGTCACAGCAAGCAAAATTAAAAGAATAAGCACAACATAAAATGGCTTCCGCGAGCTTCTAGAGTCTAAACTCATGTATACGTATAAAGACATGAACAATTCTGACTCTTCTCCAATAAGGTTCTCCAGAAAATCTGAAGTATCTGGCTAAAAAAAAAAAGTAGTAGGTGGTTCTGGAATTTCTGGCACCAAAGGTGTGCTAATGCTAAGGGGGTCTGGGGGCATGCCCCCCCAGAAAATTTTGAAATTTACATGCCTTCTGGTGTCTTCTCAGCTAATAAATTACTAACCATTCCCCTGTAAAATACTTGCAAAATGTGTATGAAATTTTCCTCCAGATGTTTGTGTGCTTGGCTTTCTCAGTTCCCCTCTGTAGTACGCTGCCTAGCTCTGGAACATAACTACATACACTACAGCGTGGTCACGTGGTCCGGCTCAGCCAATCAGACCACCAGAATCGATCAACAAATCTGGCGTCAGTTCTGGTCACGCTAGACCTGAATCGAAGACAATTTCATGGTGGAATAATTGGATTTGCAGCAAATTATGGGCAGCAGAGACGATATAAATTGCTTGAACATTGAAAGGCAAGTTTTTAATTTTTTTCTGGGATCGAGTAGCTGTCACAGACCGTCTGTGTGGGTGGACAAAACCGCCGGTCGCCGGTGCTTGTGGACATCTCTGTCCAAGCATGTTTAGCCACCCCGATGAACAGTTTGATAAAAAATTAAATAGCTTGATTCTGAAAGGACGTCGGTGTCCGCCTTGACTCTTTCAGACTGGGAGCTGGAGGGTCGCATTTATGAAGAAGGTGTTAATCAAATAACGGCGTTAGTGACAGACAGATGGGAATGACGCAGACTGGGTAAAGACATATCCAGACAGCTAGCGAGTGGGAACTAACAATACCTAAATGGCACCTTTAATTAAAAACCAAACAAACAGAAATATCAGACTAAAAATTAACACTCCGTCACATTTCAGGAAGACAGACCTCCTCCTCCTCAAATTTCCACATGTAGCTCGATCTTCCAGCAGTAGGATTGACTGATGTGTTTCACTGAGCACAATATGCAGTGTAAAATCAATGTGTCTGCCCATGGATCAGTGACCGCACCGTATACCCGTCTCCGGCGTTCTCCTCTCGATTCTGCTTTATTAGCTCAGAAGAAGAAGACGACTCTGATTGTCCTTATCATCTGCTCTAATCAGTCTTCATTTCTCACTGGAGAAAAGTGTTATTCATGGGTGGGGTGTGTTCCTCTAAATAGTGCGCCTGCACCGGCTCAGCCGACACTCTGCTAAGTGCGCACATTTAGCTTAATAAAAGGTAATTGTTTGATCAGGAGGTTAAATTGAGCATTAAAACAGATTAGAGGCAATTTGGAGCGTCTCTGTCACACTGGCCCTTCACACCCCCTTATTCTGTGACAACAGAGAGCATATTTAGAGATGGGATTACACTTTCACACTCAAACGCTCTCTCACCAACTCACAAGGACAGATTCACATTCAAACATTCATTCTCTCATTCAGGTTTTTTTCCCCCCATGTCATTTAATACGTGACTATAGATAACCTGAAGAGGACGTTTCACAAAAAGACATAAAATTATACAGATAAAGGGATTTCCAATGTGTCCAAAACACACACACACACACACACACACACACAGAGTGATGCACAACAAATGAAACAAAATTGTAATGCCGCATGAGGCCGAAAACTGAAAAATGTAAAACCTCAACAGTGAAAAAGAACAAAGTTCCAGCTTTATTTTATTAGATAATGGTGTAAAGGACAGATTGAGTAATGACACAGGTGACACAGATGCAGTAATGGCACAAGGGACAGACTGGGTAATATTACAGATGACACAAATCAGGTAATGACAGTGGACACAGATCAAGTAAAAATACAGAGGACAAAGGCAAGGGACTCATATCTGGTAATGACGCAAGAGACTCGTATCTGGCCATGACGCAAGGGACTCATATGGTAATGAGTCAAGGGACTCTCATATGGTAATGAGTCAAGGGACTTGTATCTGGCCATGACACAAGGGACTCTCATCTGGCCATGACGCAAGGGACTCTCATCTGGCCATGACGCAAGGGACTCTCATCCCGCCATGACGCAAGGGACTCTCATCTGGCCATGACGCAAGGGACTCTCATCCCGCCATGACGCAAGGGACTCACATCTGGTAATGATGCAAGAGACTCGTATCTGGCCATGACGCAAGAGACTCATATCTGGCCATGACGCAAGAGACTCATATGGTAATGAGTCAAGGGACTCGTGTCTGGCCATGTCGCAAGGGACTCTCATCCGGCTATGATGCAAGGGACTCTCATCTGGCCATGACGCAAGGGACTCTCATCCGGCCATGACACAAGGGACTCATATCCGGTCATGACACAAACAACGTGGCCCTCGTAATGACTCAACGAACACAGATTGAGTGGGCTATGATACAAGTGACACAGATTAGGTAATAACATGGGTGACACAAATCTGTTAATGCTACACTGACATTTGTCCAACTGTGTGTAACTTAGAAATAGTGTGTGTTTTATTTAGAAAAGAGATGAAGCAAGATAAGAGAGGTCGTGTTTAGAAAGCGAATTGATAGCCAGATCGTGTGGACATAACGATACGCCACATTGTATTGTTTGAGACGAAGCTGGAAGTATTGAAAAATATGTACAAATGTATTCAGTTGTGAAAAACAGCAATGGTTTGAACTTCACACCAAACAAGAAGAGGAAAAAAGAAGACTATCGCTTCTTTGTAAGTTACAATGATGACAGCAAACAAGTGCTGGACCAAAACATTACCGTGTGCTGAATCTGGACCAGAAACAGCTCGAATACCACAATACACAAGATATACATGTGTAAAGATCTGCACCACCATCGCTCTTTTATATCAGTTGGTGGAACTTGATGAAAACATGAAGCATCACAAGCAACATGAACAAAGAAAGCCAATGAAATCATATTTAATTGAATTTTGTGCATTGTTACACCCCTAACAGACGGTATTACCTACCCCTAATCCTACCCCTACCCTACCCTTAATCCTACCCATAATCCTAGCCCTACCCTTACCCTTAATCCTACCCCTACCCCTAATCCTACCTCTAATCCTAACCCTTCCCCTAATCTTAATCCTACCCCTTCTCCTACCTGTAATCCTACCCCTACTCCTAATCCTACCCCTAATCCTAATCCTACCCCTTCTCCTACCCGTAATCCTACCCCTACCTCTAATCTTAACCCTACCCCTAATCCAACCCCTACCCCCACACTGGCCACCTCATGAACAGCAAACATTAAAAATGCCAAAAGCCAACAATAAACTGTTCAGTTTCACATGAGTATCAGTATTTCCCCAAATCGGCCCTGTGTTCTGACCTCTGCTGTGATCTCCTGATTTACTTGCTCCAGTTCCTCTAGAAACCACCTCTCTCCATGCAGACATTATATCCCCACGTAACCTTCTTCTACATTAAACAGTTACGATACAGTGAGCAGTGCTATCTGAAGTTTCCACTCCAGCCAAGATCCTGAGACTGCAAAAAAGTCACGGGAAAGTTCAACACAGTTTATTTTTTGCTGGAGTAACCAGTGAAGTTAATTATGCCATTAAAATGGCTGATCGTCAGCAGTCTGCTGCAGTGTGCGTCTTTGTTCTCTGCTTAATTAGCGCGATTCTGTGTGGGTTTGTGCACATGAAGGTGAAAAAATAGAGTGAACAGTCGACATGAGCAAGGAGTTTTACTTCTCTGGGTCTCGTCTGACCCTGATGTTTCTCTGTCTCTCGTTGTATTATTTTCTTTTTCCTGAATGTTGAATGGCATTGGTTTCAGCTGCAGGCTAAAACATTACCAGCTGATGAATGATATCACGAGATTATATTAATTCAAGAACATTTTCTTCATCTGAAAATTAGAATTACACTGAGAACGTTTCCATCAGAGATAAGACAGAATTAGAGCTACTTCTAGAACATTCCCATCAGATGAACTCTGGAATTAGAGGTACTTCTAGAATATTCCCATCCGAGTAATGCTAGAATTAGAACTACTTCGAGAGCATTCACATCAGATGAACTCTGGAATGAGAGGAACTTCAACATTTCCATCAGAGACGAGAGTATTTGAGCTACTTCTAGAACACGCCCATGAGATTAATCCTAGAATTAGAGCTACTTCTAGAACATTCCTGTCAAATGAACTCTGGAATTAGAGCTACTTCTAGAATACTCCCATGAGATTAATGCTCGAATTAGAACTACTTCTAACACATTCCCATCAGATAAACTCTAGAATTAGAGCTACTTCTATAACATTCCCAATAAGATGAACTCTGGAATGAGAGGAACTTCAACATTTCCATCAGAGACAAGAGAGTATTTGAGCTACTTCTAGAACACTCCCATGAGATTAATCCTAGAACTAGAGCTACTTCGAGAACATTCCCATCAGATGAACTCTAGAATTAACAACTACTTCCAGAACATTCCCATGAGATTAAATCGAGAATTAGAGCTACTTCCAGAGCACTGTGGACTGTGGAGCAGTAGATGCTGGTCTATGACTGGGAGGAAAGATAGAACTCAACAGTCTTACAGGTTTTCTTCAAGGTCTCAGTCAGTTACAGCTTTCCAGCTTCATCCTTTCACTTAAACGAAGAAAAAGTCAGAACTGAGAAGGTCAGGCCTTTGAAAGAGCTTTCACTGAACTGTGTCGTTCACCTGAGGAACAGAAACACTGATCACCGTGACGTGGCTGATCAGGGTGTGCTGTTGGTGAAGGATACGTTTGTACAATTGTCGGATTCTCTGTTGTGTCGTGTCGAAAGCCTGTGGCGAAAACATGAAATTAAATATAAAAAAATGAAAGAGAAAATTCATATGCATATTTTCGCCAGTATATGTGTAAAGCAGTGATTGAAAAAAAAACAACAACCTCCAGCTATGAAACTGAGCTCATCACGTAACAAATTAAAAGTCGATGCAATTATTGACTGCGCCATGTGAAGGTGTGACACCGAACTGCACCAGGATTTCATTGTTGTCATTGCCCCCGGAGAGAGAGAGAAATAAAGAAAGAGCACTCCCACGGTGCACTGCGGACACGAATACAGAACACTATGACAGTGTGAAGCGGTGATATTTGCAGAAAGGAGCGCTGCATCCCCGAGGAGCTAAATGAGTTTAGTCTCGAGGCTAAAAACTGATGGATGACATGGGTAGTGTCACAATGCAAAGGGTTCTCACACACACACACACACACACGTTCTCACACAAAGGTATATAATCCATCTCTCTCACTTGCACACACACACACACTGCAGTGATACATGAGCGATACTTCAGCGAGTGATCTCGTAAAACCAGAGGAACTTTGACTATATCAGGTTTCACTGCTGTGGCTTTTGGTTCCCAGAGACTGCATCATGGTGCACACACACACACACACACACACACACACACACACACACACAGTGATCATGATTACAATTCAAGCTGATCGAATGTTTCTGGGTGATTTTGGGTGAAGATCATCTTTTATTTATCTGTTATTGCAGCTACACTAAAAGACTTAAGTCTAAACTGTATGTGAAATTAAACCCCTGTATAAATACACTAAAGCCCCGGAGTCCCACCACTTTACATGTGTGGGATTATTATTATTATTATTATTATTATTATTATTATAATTATTATTCCCTGATGGACAAGCTGTTTCATGCTGAGTTTAATACTGATGAAAGGAATCAGCTGAAGAGATGTGAGATGGTGTGTTAACACTGTATTAACACTCGCGCACGTGTGTGTGTGTGTGAGAGAGAGAGAGTGAGATATGTGAGTGAGTGTTATCTTCTCTGCTGTGTATGTGATTATTTTTCTCATCATCACTGACAGTACAGGTGCATTGATCCACCTCCATATATGGAAAATCCCTCTGTCTCGCTCCCCCAGCCTTTTCCGCCGCGCTCTCCCCAACCTTTTCCATCTCACTCCCTGCCCCTTTCAGTCTCGCTCCCTGGCCCTTTCAGCCTTGCTCCCCAACCTTTCCTGCCTTGCTCCCCAACCTTTTCTGCCTTGCTCCCTGGCCTTTCCGCCTCGCTCCCTGCCCCTTTCAGCCTCGCTCCCCAACCTTTCCTGCCTCACTCCCCAACCTTTTCTGCCTTGCTCCCTGGCCTTTCCGCCTCGCTCCCTGGCCCTTTCAGTCTCGCTCCCCAACCTTTTCCGCCTCACTCCCTGGCCCTTTCAGCCTCGCTCCCTGGCCCTTTCTGCCTCGCTCCCTGGCCTTTTCCGTCTCACTCCCCAACTTTTTCTGCCTCGCTCCCTGGCCTTTCTGCCTTGCTCCCTGGCTCTTTCCATCTCACTCCCCAACCTTTTCTGTCTCGCTCCCTGGCCCTTTCCGTCTCGCTCCCCGGCCTTTTCCATCTCGCTCCCTGGCCCTTTCCGCCTTGCTCCCCAACCTTTTCTGCCTCCCTCCCCAGCCCTTTCTGCCTCGCTCCCTGGCCCTTTCCGCCTCGCTCCCCAGCCTTTTACGCCTTGCTCCCTGGCCCTTTCCATCCCACTCCCCGGCCCTTTTCCATCTCGGTCCCTGGCCTTTTCCGCTTCGGTCCCCAACCTTTCTGCCTTGCTCCCTGGCCCTTTCCACCTCACTCTCAGTCCTTCTGTTTTACACTCTGTCATTTTCGAACACACTCTCCCTGTCTGTCCCACTGACCCTCTGTCTCACACTCAATTCTTCTCTGTTTCACACACCCTCACTCTCAATCCTGCTGTCTCACTTTCTGTCTCCCTGTCATTCCCTCTCAGTCTGTCTCATGTTCAGTCTTTCTCCCACTGCCTCACTCCCAGGTCTGCTGTCTCACTCTCAATCCCTTCAGCCTCAATTCCTTTTTCTCGGTCTCAGTCGCTCTGTCTCACACTGTCTGTCGTCCTCTGTCTGTCTCACTCTTTCTCATTCTTCACTGTAACAAAGACGGCTTTAAGCTGATTAAGGAGGAGCTTCAACACCACCACCACCACCACCGGTGATGATAATGAGATCTGTCCTCTCTGTGTCCATCTGTGTCCAGCTAGACTGGAATAATTCTTGATCATTTAATAGTTGGTATTTTTTTACGACTCAGTTCTGTTGAATCACATTGTGTTTGGACATTTATTTATTTACTTACTTAATGCAATAGGACCTGAATGAATAATTCATGACGTCTCGAGTCACAGCGCTCATGCCGTGCTGTTCGACAGGCACAGATTGGAGAGTCTACTGCTGAGGAAGAAATGTGAAAGTAATCCACAACAAGTTCAGGAAATTTCTTTCGGGACTGAAACATTTCACTGACAGAACGATTTGATAATAAACAGCCAACTACTTCGCTAAACTTCTGCTGCTGTAACTGCACGAAGCCCACCACACACACACACACACACACACTGGAGGTTAACACACATCTCCTGACACGGTGCCCGAGGCAATGTTCGTGCTTCGTCAAGAACCATTACAACGACACGACCAATAAAACCCAGCAGAAACCTCAAACTCAAGGTCACGCCATCACAGCTTCAATTAATAATCATCCTTTTAGACAGAAAAGAGTCGTGAATTAAAAATACAAAATGGAGATCCTGGTGTTTGATTAGATTTTATGATCCAGTCCACAGCGGTATTTTCTGTTGTAAATGTGTGAAGCTGATGGACAAGAACGATGAGGATGATGCACTTCATGGATAAAGCAAATCTGAGGAACTGAAGTTTTTGCGAAAGCTTCAATATTTATTCTAATTGATACTACTTGTACTTGTACTTGGTAAGGTCTACGAGTCTGCCTGCTCGAGCGCTTTTAGGGTAGATCTCCATGCAGTTCGGTTCGATGCGAGTTCTTGAGCCTTTTTGATGTCCCAGGCAGCACCCAACAAGTCAGCAACGTCCTTGGCATAAGATCTTAAAATGGTGTGACAAGGTCGGCCAACGCTACGTACCCCATGAGAGGGGGACCAGTTGAGGAGAAACTTCGGTAGACGGGACGCTTCCAATCTTGAAACATGACCAAAGTAACGGAGCCTGTTAAGGAGCAAGCGGGTGCCAAGCTTGATACAGCCTGAACGTCCCATTGAATGTTGAGGATCCTCCTAAGGCACGAGTGTTGAAAGTGTATCTTATCTAATTGATACTATAGATCTTTTAAAATTGTAAATTTACATTTTATGATATTTTTAGATTACATTTACAGGGATCAACTTTTTAATCCACTTGTCCTGACCGTAACCTTTTTATTCCGATGTATTTACTAGCTCAATGAAAGGAAAGTGATGAACAAAGTTTATCAAAAAGCAGGTATTATAATAATAATAATAGGACAAATTTATATAGTGCCATATCTATCACTATGGCGCCTTACACTCTTAATCATCGAAACTGCGTGTTGTAGTCTAGTCACTAAACCTCAAGTCTGAGTCCAGTCTTGAGTCCCCAGTGCTCAAGTCCAAGTCATTAAAAAAAAAAAATTTGGAGTCAAGTCCACGATTGATCCGAGTGAAGTCCGACAACAAGACTCCACCCGCACCATTTGATGTTGGCTGTTTCAGCACCATTAACG
>JAPEKL010000019.1:36535896-36546090 GCA_028877455.1 Bagre pinnimaculatus | reverse complement strand
ATAAATTTTAAGTTATTCCATGAAATTGAGTCGTATATGAGCTGATATCTGACGAGGTGCGTAGCACCAACTGGAATAACTGTTTTCTATCTACATTCACTGGATTTTGAGAAACGGAGCATTTTTATTTTTTGCAAATTCGATAAATAAAAACTTTTATACAAAATGTCTGACAAAATAATTTTTGCTTAGAATTTAAACAAACCGGTGAAATGACAGGAGCAATTTGTGAAAAATGCGAAAATAATAATTCTTGAAAAACAAAAAAGGATGATACGTTCTTACTATTAAATACTTTTATTCCGTATCTTTTGTTCTTCTTTTTTTTTTGGATTTTATTTTCGAGTAGAGTTTTTAATTTCCTCCTCGGTTGGTTCAGCAACACGCTCTGCCATTTTGTTTTTCTCTACTCACGGTATATGAGCTGATATCCTAGGAGCAGAGTAGCCAATCGGAGCGCGCGATTGCTCATATCCAGTGAATGTGGACAGAATGAATGAATGAATGAATGAATGAATATTTTCTGTATATTTGTCAGTATTGGAAATAAATGAACGACTAGTTAAAGATGTATATCACTTCGTGCATCATATAAATGCCTTGACATCTCGCTCTATGACCCAATCCTTTGCGATGTTTAAGAAATATACACGTGTTTTCGAGGCCGTGTTGACATGAACGCTAATAAACTAATCACTGTCTGTCTGATTTGGTCGGTTCTCATGGACGTGCTCATATTGGGGATAATATTTGCTGTATTTTCTGTTCTGCTGATTTGATGGTGCATTTTCTGCCAAAACGCATCCCGTGTTGCACATCATCACTTCTGGTCACTTGGCAACAGAAGCTTCCAGAGAGTCTGGGAGTCTTGGATGATGCACTGAGCTCTGAATAAAGCTGTTTGCAGGTGTGTTTGATGAACAGCGACACAGTTTTTGTTTTGTTCCTGTCCTCTGGCTCATTGAAACAGGTGGAGTGTGTGTGTGTGTGTGTGTAAGTAAAAAAGAGCTGTGAGAACGGCACACGTCCTCCTGTGTAGCTGGAAATAACCAGACATAAAAAACTGATTTTGGACTTCGTTTCAAATCGCTGGAACACAGGCGATAAAATGTAAGCATCTGGATAGCAATGCAGAATTAATTTACAGAGCCGAGACAAATCCGTTCCAGAATTTATGATTATTTATGATTCTGATTATGATTTAACAGTTGGAAAAAAAATGTGCATTTTATTTCATAAATCCTGAGATTTGGAGAGATGTGTTTTTCTTCAGACCCCTCCAATCACCACCACCTTTTAATTTCCTTCTGACCTCACTTCCACCAGCGCGTCTGCCTTCTCACACACTGAGAAAGAGAGCTCTGCGTGAGCTCTCGGGTTTGAGGTTAACACCACATACACGTACCTTAAGCCATTTTTCAGGCCCTGTCCAAAGAGATGCGATTTCCTGCCGAGTTTCAGCCTTCTCTCTCTGCCAACTGAAAGAATGAAAGAGCAAGAGGGAAAAGAGGGCTGGAGACGCAGCACAAGACAAATGGAGGTGGATTGAATTGCTTAATAAAGACTTTTTTTTTTTTTTTCCCAAAGCCGGGCTGTCGGAGATAACGTACGACTGAGATAGGATGCTGGTCGAGCGGAGGAGAGAGCTGGTAATCCCTGCGATAGCTCCACTTGGCACTCATCCTCCGTCAACTCGGAGAGAAGATTCAGGAGCGTGTGGAGCTTTTATTAAGCTTCTGAGTGTCTGTAAGCCTGCGAGACTCATTAGCAAGATCACAGGAGAAGTGCTGCTCCAGGATCAGGGGTCAGGTCTGGACAAAGGAAGCCTGATCCAGGATGATTGGTTTAATCTCACTGACTAATGATTTAATTGGGTGGTGAGCTCGTTATTCAGCCAATCAACCTGGATGGTTGGGTTAAATATAAATTCCTACAAGTACATGTTGGATTCTTCTATTACTAACGTTTTAGCGATAGCATGACGCATGTTCAATATCTGAATTGATTATTTGTCCGATTTTCTTTCTTGAGAGCAAACTTTTTTTTTTTTTCTTTTTGAAAACTTTTTCATCCTGCTACAAATGCGAAACGTATTTCAACGAGATCCTTTCATGGATCGTACACCTCCCTGCATTTCCCACCCTGAATTTACTTTAACCTTCAAGATAAGTCAACAGGAGGCGCTACCTCGATGTTGAACCCTGGGGGGAAAAAATTGGCGTTTTTGACACGAAATATGTTTATAATGGAGGGTTTGAGTGGAATTTCGTCCTGCAGTGCATCTATTTTTTATCTTTTAATTCATAAAAAAGGATAACGGACTTAACTTGTCCAGTCTTGGCGCACACCATGTACTCTGTAAGAGCTCGGGTCTTTAAAAGCACGTCAGTCACAGACGACACTCGGCTGGAGATTGTTACAGCGAGCAGGTGGACAGGTATAACAAGGCCTCAGCTGTTAGGGCCACAGCAGCAGTTTAAGAGATAACGACGACCCCCCCCCCCCCAACACACACACACACACACCCTGTATAGTTCAATTTATCAAGCCTGTGTGTGTGTTTTGAGCTGAACGGCATCGTTAGACTCGCCGTCTTGTTTCCTGCTCTGTTGTACAAAGTGCAGCCGATGAGCTCGGAGGATCAGATGGGTCGGGCTCTCTCACTCTTACCGCTGCCTGTATTCTGTCATCCACCAGTAAATTACACTTACACACACACGTAGGCTGACTGATGATCAAAATGAAAAGCAACAGGGTTCAAGAGTTATGCGCTCTGGGATTTCACACCCAACCAAACAGACCATACGAGACTCTTCTGTCCATTTTTCCACTTTCTCCATCATCTCTCAGTTGATCTCTTATTCATACCATCCCTGCATCCATTCACCAATTTGTCTGTCCATCTGTCTGTCTGTCCATCATCCATCCCACCCCTTACACTTCCCTGGGTTATCTGTCAGTCCATCTCCTATCCATCACTTCGCCCATGTATCCATCTGCTCTCCCCATGTGTCTTTCTAGCCGTCCATTCACTCACTCTTCCATCTGTTTATGCATCAGTCCATTAATCTTCCATTCATTCCATCCATCCCTCTACCCACTCATCCGTTTGTCGCATGCATCCAACCATCAGTCACCATCCATCTATTTCCCAAATGATCCATCAAAACACTACCTTGGACAACTGTTATCCATCCATCCATCCATCCATCCATCTGTTGGTCATAGCCATCCATCCACCCACTCGTGTTTTTTTTTTTTTTTTCATCCATCCACTTATTCATCCATCCATCTAATAATCCATCCATCCACTTGTTTACTCATTCATCCATCTAATCATTCGTCCATCCATCTAACCATTCATCCATCTAATCATCCATTCATCTATTGGCCATATTCATCCATCCATTTGTTTATTCATCCACCCACCCATTCATCTATTGCTCATATCCATCCATCCATCCATCTATCCACCCACTTGTTTGTCCATCCACTCCTCCATTCACTCATAAATCTGTACATTTATCTGTCCATCCATTCTCTCATTCACTCATCCATCTATCCGTCCTTCTGTATTTCTCTGAGTTGCTCCCACTGAAAGAGCTTCTGGGCACCAACAGGCTTGTGCACTTCCCATCCCCATTGCCCTTTCTGCAGTCGTACGTTTTGAGTCGTGTGTCTTTTGTGTTCCGTCGTAATCCTGAAGCCTCAGTAACTCGTCCCATTATATCTGTGCAGATGGATTGACACAACGATAGAAACTGACTTCACTTGGCTGAATGATGTTTCTATTCGTCCCGGTTTGTGCTGCAGATTTTGATCATAACTGTCTGGAATTATGATTTTTTTTTTTTAATAAACAGCCTGTGAGGAGTGAAATTAGAGCGACAGCTTGGGTTTTTTCCCCTCTTGTTCATCCTGAAAAGCTGACATATTAATATCGTGCTTTGTTGTGCTCGACATTATATATCCTCGGGTATATGAGATTTGACTCCATTTGTGCCTTGATGAGTTGCGTCGTCGTCCCACGCACGCATGAAATCTGTGACCAAAATAAAATCATTATCACTTCATGTTTGCTCATCCATCCATCTATCCATCCATCCACTTGTTTGTTCATTCATCCATCCATCTTGGTTCTTTTGAAATTGTTTCAAATCCACTGCATTTCTGCGAAGAGCAAAGAGTAAACATAACACTTACCTGAGGAGGGGATTTAATTAAGCTGCGTACATGTTCCAACTTTGCCACGTTCCTCCGATCTGCTGTGATGAGGCCATTTTAATAATGAATCGGATGAGACGACCACAAACCAATTAGCTAGTGACATTTGGAGAAACAGCCAGGAGCAGAGCATACGGACGGAGACCGGCGTGTTCTTTACTTAAATGCCATGTTGAGTTTGTTAGAGATGCCCTTACACACACAATAATATGTGTGTGGGTGTCAGGTGATTCCCCCCGTTTCTAAAGCTCCATATTGTAGCCTTCGACTTGTGGATATGGATATGCAGAATAAGTTCATTGCATATCCTGGATAAGTAAGGAATCAAGCACTTTGTTCCATGCTCTCAACAACGTGGTGGTGCGAGGCGACCCGATACAAAGCAGATCACGTCTGGATGATGTTTTATTCCTTTGACACCACAGCAGTTTGTCAGCATGTTGTAAATTTTATCCATTTGTAGCTACATGTCATCTCCATGAAAGGTCCAACAGCGACGTTCTGCTTTATTGCTAACAGTGACACTGGAGATCAAAATCGGACACCAGAATGCTTCCAAAAATCCTGAACGTCACCCAAAATGCAGCTGGAACTCCAGTCAGAGATGAGGTTCAGAGAAAACTCCAACCAATCAGAGCTGTGTTGCGGTGCAAGGCCTTCAGAGATGACACAATGCTCCCAGAGCAGTTCAGGGTTAAGAGCTTTGCTCAATGTGGTGAGCTTGGTGGTGATGGGATTTGAACTCCTAACCTTCTGATCTGTAGCTCTGAATCTTCTCCACGAATTCACAACAGTCTTAGACTCTTCTCATTCATGGATTAAGTATTATTGAGGACCGTTATTTTCTTTGGAGGCACTATTCCCGCAGATAGACGGATTCTTTTCAAGAACGCGAAATCTGAAGTGACGATTAATCAGATGGAAGTTTCGTGACGCTTCATCAGTCAGCCAGCATCGGATTCAGTGTCCCGTCTAATGAACGCTGCACGCAAAAGAGGTTTCGAGATGATGATGATATAAATAATACGCAGCTTGTTTAAATGCCACAGCGTTTAAATTGGAACTGCTTTGATCGCTGTGTCTTGTCGTTTTTAAGTAACGTCAATCCAGGAGATTTGCTTCGTTTTAAAATTGCGCAGGGGTTAGGGGTCAGTTTTAATCAGCGAAAGCCAAGTTTATTTTTGGCATCAGGCGAACCACGCTTCAGGCATGTCAGACGTACGCGCACTGTCCACTTCATTAGGGAAAATTAGTACTCCTGCACGTTTGATGAAATTATCCAACGAGCCAATCATGTTGCAGGAGCACGATGCGTAAAATCAGGTCAAGCGCTTCAGTGAGCGTTCACATCGATATGGGTATAACGAGTTTTGGAAATTTTCACTCGTGGCAATCACGGAATGGTTTGAAAAGCAACAAAAAAAGCATTTTGAGTGTCGGGTTGTAGGCGGAAATTCTTTGTTTTACGGGAACTCCAATAACTCGACGACAGTGACTGACAGAAAAGTATTTAAGAATGTACAACAGGGCAAATCTTGAGGAGGATGGGTTACAACAGCACATCATCACGTCAGGTTCTGCTCTTGTCAGCAAAGAACGGGAATCTGAGGCTACAGTGGGCACGGCACGGCACGGAGACTCCTCCAAGAACCTGGAGGACTCTGTGAACATCTGGGAACTTCCAGACAGAAAATAACCCAAGCTCTGGATCGAATCAGGGATTAGTTAATGAAATTCAGACTGTTCTCTTCGCTCTTCAACATTCTGCTTTTCCCTTCTTCACCTGTTCTAGACTTCTGTCCAGCTTGACTGTCTTTTTATCTTTTCTCTCTGCCTCACTTTCTCTCCACGAGGCATTATTTCCATGTGACTCTGATTCTCTCTCTCTCTCTCTCTCTCTGTGGCTGCTTTGGGACAGGCAGGGCAGGACAACGCTCGTGCAGAATGAAACGCAGCCAAGCACACTGCTGCCATCGGTAAATAAGCTTCAAATTAATTTGAGCTCATTAATTGGAAATTGCTTGCCCGGGGATTTCTGTGTTATCCCAATTACTTCCGATGTGAGCGGAGATGTAAGGACATGTTAGAGTTTTTTTTTCCCCCCCTTTTGCGTCCTTAAGAAAGCAGAGGAAGGGGACGACAGCGAGGGGACAAAAAAGAAGACCCGATTTGTTAAGGGAAGACAACGTCAGTGATTTTTCTGACCTTTCAGGAGACCTTCTTGTGCTTTGGCTCAGTATTTACCTTGATTCCGTCTCTGGAAAAAGACCACAAGACAAACTCGGGGGGGTCCGAAGTCCTGTTTCTCCCAATGGTTTTAATCAGTCACAAACAGATGGGTATTGAAAACAAGCTTTCAACCTGACGGCCTTTAAACTCGGCTCTGCATGTTGCTGTACATGCGGCAGCTGCGACATTAATGTTCACATGAAGCAGCTAATCCAAGTGGCTTGAACTCGTAATTCGTTTTTTTTTTTTAAATTTCCATCTTAATTTCTTGATGCAGAAATGGGCATTGAAATTATTCATCAGGGCAAAGGGGCAGAATTAATAAAGAACAACACCATTACCAAGGACAATATAAACACAGACGTGTCTCTGTCATTCGTAACCGGACGTGAGTGCAGATTATTTTCTGTAACCGCACAGCTGGAACAAGTCATGAAGAATTAGAGCTTCTAGATGATAATGTTTGTTTGGAACGTCCATGAAGCAAGTTCCGGTTAGCGTTTACGCTGTAACAACTATTTAACAGTTATTCCACGAAATCGAGTTGGACATGAGCTGATAGCCGACGAGGCGCGTAGCTACTGTATAACCGAGTCGGCTATTAGCCATGTACGACGAGATTGAGTGAGTAGAATAACTGTTTTTTATTCGATCCACGTTCACTGGATTTTGAGAAATGGAGCATTTTTATTTTTATTTTTTGCAAATGCAGTAAATAAAAACTTTATACAAAACGTCCGACAAAATCATTTCCGTTTAGAATGTAAACAAACTGGCGAAATTACAGGAGCAATTTGTGAAAAATGCGATAATAATTCTTGAAAAACTTTTACAAAGATACGTTCTTACCGTCAAATACTTTAATTCCATGTTTTGTTGCTTTATTTTTTGGGGTTTTCTTTTTCTTCTTCTTTAGGGTTTTTTGGTGGATGGCAAACCGACTTAAAGGTGCATTACCGCCACCAACTGGGCTGGAGTGCGGAACGGGAGATATTGGGGGGGCTATATTATTTTAGCAATTTCTGTTTTTCTTTTAAATTCTTGATCATTTTTGGGGTTTTGTTTTCGAGTAGAGTTTTTATTTCGTCCTCAGTTGGTTCAGCAACATGCGCCGCCATTTCGTTTTTCTCTACTCACGGTATTTGCGCTGATAGCCTAGTAGTAGAGTAGCCAATCAGAGCACGCGACTGCTCATATCCAGGGAATGTGGATGGAATAAAAACACTTATTCTCTCACTTCTTCAACAAAAAAAAAATGCAGCTTGTTCCCAAATCGTTCAGTTGGTGAGCATGAGATCTGGTGAATGCGACGGTCATATCGTTTTATAATTTCCATTGTAATTCATGAAATCATCAAACCATATCGTGAGCCCTCGTGCCTTCGAGTCGGAGCGGAGTCATTCTGGAAGAGACCACACGCTTCAGCGGGATAAAGGGGATCGTTGAGAAGAACCCCAGGGTTGCTTCGCACTTGCACTGGTCTCTTTAAGGGGACGAAATGAGCTAAACCAGACCAACAAATGCATTTGAAACATGGTCCATATGAGTGGTAAAAAGTCCTCCTCAAGGACCCAACCGTGGTGTCCTCGGCAGTGCTGGGATTTAAACTCATAACCCAATGATCATTTGCCCTGAGCCATCAGGTCTCTTTGAAAGCTCTGGACCACTCCTTCTTTTTTGAGTTCATGTCAGGAAGCTGGAGTTCTTGAGTCGGTTGTTCTTCCATCTCTCGATCCATTCCAACATGGTGGTTTTGGGAAACGCATCAGTACACTCCGTGTTGAGTTGGGTGCTTCTCTGGATGCTCATTTTTGCCGACAGCTTTGTGTCTTTTTTGACTTTGGATTGAATGACGGGGATTTTAGCAGCTTGGAGTCGTGTGGGTTGTCCAGATGTCACCTGTCAGTCAGAGCTTGGACCAGTTCCTCTGAGCAGCACGCATTTCTGAAGGGACATATGACCTTTTCAGACCTTTTTGAACCACTAACGTGTGCTTTTGCTTTCCTCTCCATGAGCATTTTCTCGATGTAGGGAGCTTGTATTTCTGCCTTTCGCTTCCCATTGATAACTGCTCTCTCTGTCTGTCTTCTCAGACGCGAAAGAAATCGTTCTGAAGGCTCAGATCCTGGCAGGTGGCCGAGGCAAAGGTGTGTTTGACAGTGGCCTGAAAGGTGGAGTGCACTTAACCAAAGAGTGAGTGAATTCATGGTCTGGAAGATTGGAGACCTTGTTTTCTCGCTTCTCTCTCTCATGTCTGAGCCTCAAGCCTCCATCTGTTGCACAATTTTTATTGTTTCTTTTCCTTTTTTCTGCTCTCTAACCCATTTCATGTGTTTCCAGCCCGGCGGTGGTGCAAGAACTGGCCAACAAGATGCTCGGATTCAACCTGACCACGAAGCAGACGCCGAAAGAGGGCGTCAAGGTCAACACGGTGAGTTCGCCTCCAGGAAACAGACGCTGCCGTCTTCACATTCGATCTTTTACCTCACTGCTCATAATCCGCTCTTCCATTCCATTAAATTAATGACCGAGCTCGGGCTCAGGTTGTGAAAAAAAATCCCATTAGCATGTGTTTTTGTTTTTTTTTCTCCTTTCTCTCTCACCTTGTCCTTTCTTTCATAGATAGACGAGACGAGACACGCTCGCTTTGAAGCCTATTCGTTTTTATTCTATGTTAAATAACTAGGATTTTTTTTCCCCTTTTATGAAAACGCGTGAAAACCCAAAGCCATTGAAGAGCCTGTGTGTCATCTTTCTGTCACTAACAAGCCACTGGATCACTGATTTTCTCTCTTTTTTTTTTTTCCTCCCCAACTCATTCTTTGCACACACTTCTGTTTGTAGCACAGAAAATGAAAACACACACACGGCTACATTTACAGGTAATAAATGCTCGGAGCTGTTAGTGTTGGCGTGCTTTTGTTCCTCGTTTCGCGGCTGTGTGAGATGAGGTTGGAGCGTTGTGTCCCTGCACGCACCACTCTCTGATCCCATCAGCCTGCTGGAGAAACGGAACAAAACGAACCTCATGTTTTACTCTAATTTATCTGTAAACTGTGACCGTGAAAGTGTGGGGAGCTGAAAAACAAAAACCTGCTTGTCACATTTGATGTATTTAATTTATTATTTTTTTTTTTTTTGTTCTCGGAACTTAGTCACCTAAACCTTTTCAAAGTGTATTCTTTCCCAGTCTTAAAATGAGTTGATTTAACGAAACAAACAAAAAAAAAAGCATTCGAGAACAGAAAAAGTAATTGAAGCGCTGATAAACAGGAAAACGAACCAAATCATGCCTTCATTTGCATTCTGGAACCTCGGATTGGCTGTTGCATGTTCTGATGGAATGTGTGGCATCTGTGGCTCAGTTTTAGGAAAGGAGGTGTGGTCTCTATAGCGGTCAGTCCTTGTAAAGGAGGCGTGGTTTCTGTAGCTGTTAATCCACATAAAGGTCTCTGTAGCGGTCAGCCCTAGTAAAGTAGGCGTGGTTTCTATAGCGGTCAGTCCTATTAAAGGAGGCGTGGTTTCTATAGCGGTCAGTCCTATTAAAGGAGGCGTGGTCTCTCTGGCTGTTGCTCCGAGTAAAGGAGGTGTGGTCTCTTTGGCTGTTGCTCCTAGTAAAGGAGATGTGGTCTGTGTGGCTGTCATTCCTAGTAAAGGAGGCGCAGTCTCTATAGTGGTCAGTCCTTGTAAAGGAGGTATAGTTTCTGTAGCTGTTAGTCCTAGTAAAGGAGGTGTGGTCTC
>JAPEKL010000019.1:36485014-36497378 GCA_028877455.1 Bagre pinnimaculatus | reverse complement strand
CGCTTTTTGGGTCGTTCTTCTAGACAATAAAGTTGATATTCTACATTTCACCTCCGACCGTTGCCTATGACCTTTAAGTTTGATGGGGACTTGGGACTTGTAAGCCTTGAAAACATAAATGGTGCAGGTTATTTTTGGTAGCAATAAAAATATATAGAATTGATCATATTTGTTTTATTTGCTGTTTGCAAGTTTCGCTGTTCATCTCCTGGATGATGTTTGTTCCACCAGTTGCCAGTTTTTCAGGGACACTAGTCGAGTACCGTATATAGTGGTGGCTGCGGAGCCTGTATTTTCAGTATTTTACAGCCGAGTTGTCATGTGACAGCAGCGTGCCGAGGAACCGTCATGTCTGCTGATGTGTCCCACCCACTTTAATCAACAGGAGACATCATGAACAAGTCACACTGTGTGTCTTGTCTTGTGTAAAAGTGCAGTTTCAAGAATATAAAACATCAGTACAGCGATAATGACGCATAGAAATTGAATGTGCCACAGAGAGATAAATAATGCATATGAACAAGACGACAAAATGGACTGAATTTGCGTTCATATCCCAGACTGGTGGAAGTGAAAAGAAAATGAATAAAAAAAAAATTAAATCATCGCTGTTGTCTGTGGGTGACGTATTAATGTCTCAGCACTGTTGAGTTCTTGATTGTGTGATTATCAGGAACTAACTTATTCTATAGACATAAAAGAACAAAACGTACGAAAGCATGTCATTCTTTAATTAGCAAAACATTTTTTGGCAAGTTGCTGTGGTGTCTGTGGAAGGTAATACACCACGACTTGCGAGGAAGATAATCAACTCCGCTGCGTCACATCACTCCATGCTTTTATCATCATTGATTATTTTCCTGCAACTGCACTCCCCCAAGTCTCCCAGTGTTCTTAACATTTTCACCAGAATTTTGTGACATTTCTCCACACGTTCTGACAGAGTCAATATCCAGTCCCATTGGTGACTCCATCTGTAAATGTGTTGATATTTATTGATTCATTCAAGAACAATAATCGTCCCTTCGCCCCAGCAATTCCCAGAGTGTGTCTGTCACTTAGCAGAGCAGCATCGCCTTGGGGGGGAACAGGGGTTAAGGGGTTAACTGCAGAATGACACTTGATCAGGGATAGACGTACGACAGCCCGAGGGCTGTTTCTGGCTCGGCAGACGGTTTTGACAAGGCCTTGCGGATAAAAAACCAAGTGAGAAAATATTTGCCATTTTACACCTTTTTCAGTACGTTTTGAATCATGATTGGTGCATTTTGAAATGCTTGTTGCTAGGCTGTCGGGCTCCTTATGCAGGGATGAGAGAAACGGGTATGTATGCCGAGTGTGTCTGTCCAGTTGTGGTCAGGAGTAGACATCATTTGAGCCTTTGATTTCGTTGAACTGGTTCTTTTTCTGTGGTAGAATGATTGTACGACATGCATCTTTAATAATAATAATAATTATTATTATTATTATTATTTGGTGTACAATTTACTTTGCGTTTTCTAAAATAAACAGATGGCCAAAAATTCGTATCCGCCCACTTTTGATGACTAATTCAGTGGTGCTGAACTTTTCCAAAATGTCTTAACTTGCCATGACCAAGACCTCTTAACTTCTTATTAGTGATGGTGATTGACTACAGCTGGTAGCGTCTCTGTGCGCAACATAAAAAGGGTCTGTTTGTCAGCACTCATTGGACTGACCAACACTAAGTACAATGGGAAAGTCCCAGGAGCTCAGTGCAGATCTGAGAAAGAGGATCATATATTTACACAACTCAAAAATGTCTCTTGGAGCCATTTCTAAAAAAAAAACTTCAGATTTCAGGCTCGTCAATTCATTGATATGCCAGTACAAGTTATTGGGAGGTAGAGCCACTTTTCTGGAAGAAGAACCAAACTATCTTCCTCAGCTGAGAGGAAATTTGTTTGGAGCTCAGGAACGATCCAGGAACCACCAAGGCACAGATCTGTTATGAAGTGGAAGCTGATAAAACACTGTCTACAGCCAAGCACGTTTTATATCACCATGTACCAAGAAAGTGCTGTTCAAGAGAAAAGCTTCAGCTCCAAAATCAACACCTTCAAGCTCGACTAAGGCTTGCAGCTAACCACATGGACAAAGAAAAGGCCTCCTGGAGGAAAGTTTGATGGTCAGATGAGACAAAGATTGAGTCGTTTGGCCACAGTGACCAGAGGTACAAAGGAACATTTGTACATGGTGGTGGTAGCATCATGCCCTGGAGCTGCTTTGCTGCCAGTGGAACTGGTGCATTGCACAAAGTGGATGGAACAACGAAGAACCTTGGAATTGTTCAGCATCACCTCAAACCATCAGAAATTTGGACACAGTTGGGTGCTCCAGTTGGACAATGATCTCAAATATGCATCAGAGCTGGTTGTGGAACAGATAAAGCAGGCTAACATTAAGAATAAACAAGTCCTGACCTCCACCCAAGAGAAATACATGGAAAGGATGTGAACAAGAGTGCAAAAGAAGCATTATGTACAGTGTGTAGTGTCTGAGCGATCATCTAGAGGCAGACTCTGCACTGAAGTTTTATTTGGTTAGAGTGAATGGCCTTGCAAAAAACAAACAAATCTGGAAACCTGAGTGGCGGAACAAAAAGCATTCACACTATTGTCTGGAAATCTTGGGTTCGAGTGCCACCACCATTCATGGCTGGGAGGCCCAGAGAGCAAATTTGTTTGGACTCTCTGGGTGGTGGAGTGTCAATCAGAGCAATACTCGCCAGTCATGGGCATCTGTGAGGTTGATAGGAGGGCTCTTGTCCTCGGAATGTGCTCATCTGCCCTGTGACGTAGCATGATCAGCAGTTCAGGAATGGTCTGATGGTTTCACTTGTCACTGAGGAAGAACGTGCAAGCTTTTATCCTCGTGCAACCTGCAAAATTTGATAAAATTATTCACACATCCTGCAGAAAGAGAACACGAGATGTTTCTTTCTCATTGACTTTCGGCTTGTTGTTGCTTTATTGTGCTAAGGTTTTACATCAACCATACCAAACAGCGTGAGTTCATCTTTGCGAGTAATGTGCTGCTGATTGCATCAGTCTTACTGGAATTTCAGCTCTCGCTTGGGTTCATATTCTCAACCTTCCTGCTTAATTCCAGTTAAATTCTCACATATGTGCATGTGTCAGAGGTTCCTGTGGATGAACCAGGCTGATGATGATATTCCCTCATGAATTTGAGTGTTCATCTCGACCCTGTTATTGAGCAGAGATATTAAACGTGCCCTCCTGTGGGACGTCTACTTTGTCTATTTCTCACGGGCCTGGCGGCTGCTCTGAGAGCAGCAATGAAGGCATAATCTGAACATGATCTGGGAACAGATGTTCCTGCCTGTGAATGCGTGATGAATGCAGTTCAGTGCACACTGAGGACTAGATCACAGATCTCTGTCGAAAGTACGATTTGGATAGAATATCATTACTGGTGGACGTCTGTCGAAATTGTGATCCATTCACATTAGATTAGTGATTTTCTGTTTAAAATTGTTTTGACCTTTATGAGAAGCATTTGTTGGCATGCATGTGGCCTTATTATTTTTATCATGATCATGAGTAGGTCGCATGACTGTAATATGTATGTAAACTGTAATATGTAGGAACCAAAAACCTCCTGAAACGTTGCTTCACTTGTGTCTTTTCAAACACCATTTGTTTTATTGTGCTCAGTTTTAAATTCAGTCAATACTCCAGCACGAGACTTTAGAGAGCACTTCCTGGAATGTCTTTATACTGGGGGGAAAATTTGTTCCCCCACCGAGTGGAACAGAATCCTGACTGACAGGGATGTTTCGGCTGGTTATTTTATAGAAGGTAAAATAAAAAATATGGCATAATCTTTCCAGACATGTGCCAGCTACAAAAGATACTCCGATGATTATTCTATTACCCCACTTCCCTCTGTCAGGTAAATTTTTTTGGGAACAGACCAAGGATGCTGTGGCTCGATGCCCTTCTGTTGGCGAGAATTGAAGCCCAAATTCCTAAGCCATGTTGTCAAATTTGGAGCCAGAGTTTGCGTAGTCGAGACGAAAGTTGAAATCTGGTACACTGACTCATTTGGTAGGCCGCGCCCGCTTCTCCCAGTTTCAGTGCAACGCATCACAAGGGCCGTCAATCACTTCATTCCAAAGTATACCTCCGCCGCGTTCCATATCATAAAATTAACATTTTAAAAATTAATTTCTGTTGAAATTGTTTTTTTAAATTTACAGATTTCAGGATAGGGTGTTTTTGAATTAAGCACTGGAGATGGAAAGACAGTTTGGATGAGAAAAGTGACCTGGAATATCAGTTATTTTGTCATTGATGCACACAGGGATGGGCAGGGCTACACCATGATGCAACCTGTGGTGGCTTCACTTTTTAGAGATGTTACGCTGTCCATGTTATTTACAATCATTGAGACACATCGTAAAAAATATTACTACCGCGAGCTGGTCTAGTGGTTGGCGTGTCCACCTCTTGACCAGGAGGTCACAAGTTCCACTTGCGGTTGGGTCATACCAAGGACCATCATAAAAAATGGTATCTACAGCCATCTGGGAAAGCACACTGCAATACAGATGCGAGTAGAGAGTCAAACACTCGTGGTTACTAGAGGGGGACCCCCCCCCCCCAAAAAAAACTGTATACCTTGTGAGGTAATAGGCAAGAGGCTGAGGGCAGTGGAAACGGGGATCTGTGCCACCCAATGCACAAAGTGCATGGTTAGTACCGGGATGGGTGACTGCCTGGGAAGATCAGGTCCTGGCACGGGAAGGACTTTACATTACATGACATCACAGGCATTTAGCAGACACTCTTATCGAGAGCGACATACAAGATACCCAGAGCAGCCGGGGGGAGCAGTTTGGGGTTCGGTGCCTTAGTCAAGGGCACTTGAGCCATTCCTGCTGATCCAGGGAATCGAATCAGCGACTTTTTGGTCCCAAAGCTGCTTTGCTAACCATAAGGCCATGGTGTCCCCCTTTGAATTTTTGATGCACATCATCCAAGTGCAGGATCTGTCAGGGATCCAAGTGTAAAGTGATCTGTTGATTTAATGAAAGGCTGAAGCACCCCAACTGCATTCTTGAAGTAAAGGACTTTTCAGGATGGTTTTGTCAAATCACACTCGGGCAACACTTTCATCTGCTTTGGGGGTTTGAACTATATGAGCTTCCAGAGAATTTCCACGTTTCTCCATTCCCTTTTGGCACAGCAACCTGTCTGGACCTGTCTTACTACGTGTGATGGCAGCTCTGTTTGGGAGTGCAGAAGTGATTACAGCGTCCATCAGGGCCTGGAGGAAGCTTCCTTAGCCTCCTGCACTGATGTTTGACAGAATAATTAGAAAACTGTCTGTGCTTGTAATCACTGGAGCTCATCTTTTTTGGAGGAGGCTTCTCATCAGAACCAGGGGCTGATGGGAAACGTGGGTGTTTTTGAGGAGTGTTATGGGAGATGCCACATTTAGAGGAGGAAAATAAATCACAACAGTCACTGTGGCCTCTGTGGCAATCTCTACTCTTCTCTTTCTTCTGTCTCTCTGCTTCCTCTTTTAATATCCGTCCCGCTTTTCAGCTCGGATTCTTTCTGAGATTTCTGTCTATCATTTCCCAGCCTCTTCTAGTCTCCTTTTCGCTTATCCTTTATTTTACCTTTTATCCTGCTCCCTCGCAGTACATCACTGTATCACGGACGATGAAGAGCTCACTGTGACCTCTCCGCTGAGTAAATGGAGAATCTCCTGCTTCTTTGCTCAAGCCTTAATGGAGCCTTCGGCAGTGATCATAATAACACCCGAGTACAGCTTATCTGGGTAACTGATGCAGTCGGAATTGTGATGATGGGTGAATCTGGAAGACTTTTCAATCTGCTAGTTCAGGCATTTAAGGCTTAATGCCTTTCAGAAGGTTGTGATCCCAAATCCTAGCTCCACCAAGCGACCACTGTTGGGTTCTTGAGCAAGACTCTTAACCCTCGACTTCTCAGTATCCTGACTCGGTCGTAAAACGTCAACCAATGGATTAGAGTTCGGAGTTGATCCAACCAGGTTCAAGGTCATAGCAAGGTTAAATGTGTGAAAGCTTTTCTTCAAGACCTTTCTTTACATTTGAAGTATGTTTCAGGATATTTCCGGGATACAAATTGGTAGCAAAAAGGAGTGGGTTTCTTGGTGGCGGAGGCATCCTCCTGTCGACGCCATTGACGTCATCATGTTCGGCTTGTTTCATTGTTATCTATAGCCAAAGTTTATCTGGTGGAGGATTTATTATATCGTTTATTCAGCTGATATTGCTCTCTTTTTTTTTTTTTTTTCTAAATTTGCTTTTCGTTTTTACATAATAAACATGCAGCCACACACAGAGTCAGCACAGTGGGCCAGAGCTACCCAACACACCCACTCAATCTGTGTATCCACGTTTCTGGCTTTTATGAAATCAAATTGTGATTGCATCCATATGTTAGGCCTAATTTGTACTTTTCAGGTAGTTTAGCAAGCTTCTCCCTAGACATGGAGCCAGAGACAAAGGAGGTAGAGAGAAGGAAGGAGAGAGAATTAGCGCGAGCATGGAGTATATGCTATTCTATCCATTTTTAAATTACTCATTTTGATTGAGCAGAGCAGAAGGCACTCATTGCATTTCAATAACTGCAGCGATACAGTGATTTTAACAGATGAATAACAAATGAGATGTCTTAAAAGGCTCTATTTTTAGGACAGGCTCATGGTTGAGGTGAGAGGTTGGGGGATGGTTCAGCCATATCGAAATAGCTTTCCATCTATCTGGATTAAACAACCGCGAGGTTATTTCATCCCACCAAATTGCCTCTTACAAACAAACAGGAGCAGAAAAGTGAATTATCTGGCCCTCTTGCCCAACTTTCCCCTGCTGATTTTTCACCAGCATGGGCATTAAATTATACTGCAAATACAGCACAATGAATTACATAAAGCTTACTGAACTCTTTCAGAGTTTCAGATGCAAAAAATAAAAAAGGTCTTTTTTTTTTTCATTTGTAATCAGTGAAACACTCTGTAGAAAAGTCTTCATTCATTTTGGGTGCGAAAGGAAACTTTTGTAAAGTTGCAAGTTTCCTGATTACAGGATTTTAACATTTACATATACATTTACATTTTATACGTATTCATCCGGCTAATGCTTTGATCCAAAGTGACTTACAAATGAGGCAGGATACAGTTGAGGCTTTGGTATCTTAAGAGCAACAATCTTACAAGCACTGAAAACACAAGTTTTTACCAACTCGCCATAAATATTTGCGAAGAAAGTTGTAAGCAAACAGGCTCCTGAGATCACGAGGACCTTAAACAAAGGGATTGGGAATAGGGGGACCTGAGAAGATATAAATCTGAATGTGTAGCTCTAGGAATGTTGGAGCATGTCAATCTGGGAGACTGGATACTCGGGAACATCCAGTTCTGGGAATATATGGACCTGAGAACATGTAACTCCTTGGAATGTGAAGACATGACGACAAATAGATCTGGCAGTGTGGGAGTCTGGGAATTTAGAATGCTGGAAAAATGGGGACATGTGGCTCTAGAAATATGGGGACCTGGAAACCTGTCGATGTGAGAATATGGGAACTTGGTTGAGGCAAATGTGGGAATAAGGGGACCTGGGAACATGTAAATTTGGGAATATGGCTACTTGGAAAGCTTTTAGATCTGAGAAAATGGGGACATGTGGCTCTAGAAATATGGGGACCTGGAAACATGTAGACATGGGAATATGGGAGCTTGGGTACCTGCAGATGTGGGAATAAGGGGACCTGGGAGCATGTAGATTTGGGAATATGGCGACTTCGAAGTTTTAGATCTGGGAAAATAGAGCCCTGAGAACATGTAGCTGGGAACATGAAGATCTGGAAATATGGGGATTTGGGTACCTACAGATGTGGGAAGAAGGGACCTGGAAAAATATAGAATTGGGAATATGGTTCCTTGGGAAGCTTTAGATCTGAGAAAATGGAGACATGTGCCTCTAGAAACATGTAGATGTGGGAATATGGGGACTTGGGGTACCTACAGATGTGGGAATAAGGGAACCTGGGAACATGTAGATTTGGGAATGGGGGACCTGGGAATATGGGAACTTGGGTACCTGCAGATGTGGGAATAAGGGGCCGTGAGAACATGTGAATGTGGGAATATGGGGACTTGGGGTACCTACAGATGTGGGAATAAGGAGACCTGGGAGTATGTTGATGTGGGAATAGGGGGACCTGGGAATATGGGGACTTGGGTACCTGCAGATGTGGGAAGAAGGGGACCTGGGAATTTGGCGACTTGGGAAGCTTTTGAGCTGGGAAAATGGGGCCCTGAGAACATGTAGCTGGGTAAATGTGGGGACCTGGGAACATGTATATCTGGGAATATGGGAACTTGGCTACAATCTTTTGCATTGAAAAGCTTATTTGGAATAATAATAATAGTAATACATGATGATAATCCAAGAATAATGTAAGTAGTTTTGAGAAGCTCGGGTCATCTATCACTTCAAATGACATCAGCATGGCAAAAGAGTAGAAACGCACACACAAAGTTGTTGAGGGCATTTTTGTACCATGTTATATAAAATACAATTGCATGTCCCATCTGGTATTTTATGAGTGCTGTTAAAGTCAGTAGTCATGCAGCCGTTCATGATCACTGTTTACCAAGGCTACAACGAATCTCTGAGCTGTAATTAAACGAAGATAATTTGCCTTGCAAAAAGTAGCACTGTTGCCCTGCAGATGCCTCGTTGGCTTGCGAGATGAGATCCAATGCAATGGCAATCTGAATCATTTGGATGATTGACCTTCTGCGTGAATACATTAAAATAAATTAATCTTGATTGGGCGCGTGGTGCAGCGAACAGAGTGGGAGTGTCATATTTTTTTTTTATATTCTGTGCCCTGCTTGTTGTGGCTGTTCTTGGAGGTGATTATGCATGCTGTTCGGCACCATTATGCATTTCTTCACTTTTAATAAAGTAACTGTGGCTCAGAGCAGCATGAAGAGAGCTGTTGTGGAGAAAAAATGCACTGCTGTAAAATTTAAGAGCCTGTACAGTCTGTGCTCCACCCACGCATTGCCAAAAGATGGGCTGGGTCAAGACTTGAGATGATCCCAGGCTCCGATTTTAAATACAAATGCAAAAACGCCAGTGAGTGTCTTGGCTGTAATCATACTCAAATTTTGCTTCATGAAGAGCGTGAATATTTCCTTCGTCATGTGTTCTGAAAGAATGAAGAATTAATATGGCCTCATGAACGGTCTGATCTGACTGGAACGTCACAAATCAAGCACACAGTTGCTCTACACCTATTACCCAAATGTGCGCTGCTGTTTCTCTGTGGGTTCTTTTTCAAATGCATGAATTAAATCAAGGAAGCAACTTTTTTGTACTACTAAAGATCCGTGAGAAACTTGGCTGAGAAACTGGGACAAATTTACATTTCCTGTGTCTGTGCAGAGGAAAATTATTTGCAGGTGTGTTGTTGGAGGAAAATAATCAATGACGGGTTGTCCTGATGCAGCCCAACACAAAGCGGACTAACTGGAACCACCCAGTATTTGAAGCTGATTATTTTTTTCCGGAACAGCGCATCAGGAAGTGTTTTATTCCCCTGATACCACAGCAGTATTATTGTTTAGTATTTATCTGTTAATGGTTACATTTAATGTTGTGGTCGCTATAAACAGTTGTTCCCTCACCTCCTTTTTTTTTCCCCCTCTCTGTTGAAGTTATAATACAAAAAACACAGCTTGTTCCCATTACCGAACAATTGCAAAGCATCACCAGTTCTGTCCTGAAGACTTTACCGTGGCAGAAAACTCACTGGTTGTTAAAGCGCTGACACTGGAGACTCCTTCCAGAAATGTGAAATAACGTTTCTTTACAGAACACTTTTAACAGTTGTGGGGTTTGAGGGGAAAAATGAGACGAGAAGCAGGTTTGCAATAATTAAAGGGTGCACTTTATTTTCTTGCAGCTTTCTCTTTTCGGTGATTTTGGGTCATTCAGCACATGCGCACAGATCTGTGTTGCTCAGCTCGGTCATGCCTGGAGGCATGGCTTCCAGGGACACCGTGGTGCACTCAAACTAACACAAAGCGATTTCTCCCATGCAGTCCAACCTAATAGCCTGACAAATTCCGTACCAATTCTTTTGAAAGATCAAAAAAGACAAAGTTCCTCTCATGCCAGAATCTGGTCTTCCCAGACAGTCCCCTGTCCCAGGACTAACCAACTCTTTTTAAAGCGTATGGGTGCGGTGCTGATCTCCGTTTCGATAGCCCTCGGCATCTCGCCTATACAGCTAGAGTTACAGTAGGGGGCTAGTCCTCTGGTAACCGCGAGAGTTTGAAAGGGACCTTTCTTTTGAAAGGGACCTTGATTAATGGAAGCAGGCGCAGTGGCACTTTCAGGGTGGCTGGCAGATTCACCAGCTCACATTCGCAATGCTGCACACCTGTGAACATCGCTGTGAATGTCCAGCCAATAGAAATGAGCCACGGCACAATTGAGTGCTTTATCATACCCCCGAATGTCCAGCCATGAGATTATGAGCCACATGGAACACAAGTTCCCCATGTCTTTTGGGTACCAACAATTGGTGCGCCTTTTCCTTCGCTTGAGTGTCCTGTATTACTCAATATAATCTATATTTCATATATATATGGGAGAGTGCAACACGTGGCTGAAGTTTCTGACCATCGATTACACTCACTTCATCAAAGGCGTGCTTCAGGGTCTCCTCCCATGACTGCTCCGAAGAGAAATCCCAAGGGGATTCCTTGCAAAGAGTGAAAAGCAAATCCCTGCCCTCTATGGTCCCCCTGATGCAGAGCCGATATCGACAGCACCACCTCCCCAGCCAATGTGGTGCCGTATTCCTACAGATTCACTATGGCAGCACCCATCCACAAGCATTTCAGAATTAGTGAATGTGTGAGGCGAGGACCAAACACCATCTCTAATTTTATGCTTTTTCTCCAAGAATTTAATAATGACCAGCACTGGCAGGTACTCAAGAATATCCCCGTGCACACATCTCACCTTCACCAATCATGCATTTCACAATGACCTGCATTGTATCAGGTTTTGATGGGCAGTTTGTCTGGTTGCACCCCAAGTCCACCAAGGCCTTATGCGTACTCCCGAGCATACTCACTGATGCACTGTAGGTTCCTGCTCAATCGGGGGAGGCCTGTGGCGCTTCAGGAATCCGGATCAGTAGTCCCGCTTCCATGAGGAAAGGCTGATTCTGGAACTGCCTGGTTTTCTTGATGCACCTGCAAACCTGCCTGGGCTTTGTCCCAGTTCTGATGGACATGGACAGTTGTACATATGTAGAGAGAGGGAGGGAGTTAGTGGACCCTTCAGAGAGGGAGGGAAAGGGGGAGGAATCCGGGTTCAGGGAACTGGCTTCAGAGAGAGAGATGGGGCAGAGTGCCTGCGTCTCCTAAGAAACACCACCAACTGATCCCATGCCAGCTGGATTGCCTACTCCAGCAATACTGGACGTTGGCACTGGATCTATTCCACCATTCCATCCAGTAGCTGGGCGACAAACTGCTTCGGTGAATCTTGGTCAATGCCAGCAACCACCTGCGACAGGCATCTTAGAGCTGTTGGGCAAAGACAAACTGGCAGCCGAGGTCATGAGCATCAGTGAGCGGAAGCACTGGTGGTGCAAGGGACGAGGACACCACGGTAGTGGATCTTCATCAATCCCCTGGCTTGCAGCACCAGTGAAACAGTTGTGGGGTTTGTCAGGAGGCAGGTTTGCGACAGTGCAAGCGTGCGCTTTATTTGGTTATGGGCCTCCTGAAAGCACACACAAGACACAAATAAATAGACAGGTGCTACCCAGAATCATCACGTGTTCCCTGCTGACCCACCTCTCCTCTATCCACCGCTGATGCTCAACCACGCCCCGCTGCCATAAACATGTTTTTAATCCATTTATTTTCAGTCTTTGATTTTCTGGAACATCTGCAGTACAAGTTCTTGGAATCAAGATGTTCCTATAAAAACGAAAACATCTCAGAACGCATGCATCAATGCGAACATTTGATTGAACCAACAGCTGAAACTGTTGTCAGAGCTGCTGTTCTAGAAAATTCACCACCACCCATGGACCACTCGGAGTTTAGAATTCAGCAGCGCTGTGGTGTGAACACGCTTTAACAACGGACAAAAAGAATGTGCTAAAATGCTGTACTGTGCGCTCGCCATAGCTTTGTACATAATGTGTGTATGGGCGGCACGGTGGTGTAGTGGTTAGCACGGTCGCCTCACAGCAAGAAGGTTCCGGGTTCGAACCCAGTGGCCGGC
>JAPEKL010000019.1:36099032-36113478 GCA_028877455.1 Bagre pinnimaculatus | reverse complement strand
GGACTGTGGGGGAAACCGGAGCACCCGGAGGAAACCCACACAGACATGGGGAGAACATGCAAACTCTACACAGAAAGACCCCTGTTGGCTGCTGGGCTCGAACCCAGGACCTTCTTGCTGTGAGGCAACAGTGCTAACCACTACACCACCGTTTTTTTTTTTTTTGTAAATCTACCAAACAGATCATACTCATGCCAACCTGTTTTCTGTTGGTTCGCAAGGCAGATGTTTGCTCATTCATGGGTCAGATTTTTCCCAGAAATAGTTGGCACGAGGCAAAGGTAACTGCTCCCGGAAAAAAAACCCATCTTTCATGTCTTATCTTTTCCCCTTCAGTGAATTGACTTTTCTGTCAACTGAAATTTATTCGTGTTTGGATTGATTGATTCTTGTGTCTCGTGTATCGCCATGGGAAGGGGTCAAAAAAGGTAAATACTCCAACTAAACCTTAGATGTTGTTGGCACCTCTGATGTGAAAATGTCAAAACCAGACAAAAAAAAAAAGCTTTGGTAAGTTTAAAAAAAAAAAAAACCTCACAAAAGAACTTCAAACCTTTTGGTAAGTTTCACCCCCCAAAAAACGCTTTTGTAAGTTGTTGTTCCAAAAAAAAAAAAATAAGAAAGAAAAGAAAAAAGCTTTGGTAAGGTCTCAAAAAAACCCTCTTTAGTCAGTTCTCAAAAAAAAAAGCTTTAAGTTCTTCAAAAAAAAAAGGGAAAAAAAAAGCTTTGGCAAGTTTAAAAAATAAATAAATAAATAAAAAGAAACCCACAAAAGAACCTCAAACCTTTTGGTAAGTTCTCCCAAAAAAAAGCTTTTGGAAGTTGTTCCAAAAAAAAAAAAGAAAAACCTTTGGTGAGTTCTTCCAAAAAAAAAAAAAACCTTTCGTAAGGTGTCCAAAAATATAAAATACAAAAAAAAAAACCCTCTAGTCAGTTCTCAGAAAAAAAAAGCTTTAATTTCTTCAAAAAAAAAAAGAAAAAAAGCTTTGGCAAGTTTTAAAAAACAATAATAAATAAAAAGAAACCCACAAAAGAACCTCTAACCTTTTGGTAAGTTCTCCCAGAAAAAAAGGTTTTGTAAGTTCCCAAAAAAAAAAAAAGAAAAACCTTTTGGCGAGTTCTTCCAAAAAAAAAAAACATCTTTCGTAAGGTATCCAAAAATATAAAATACAAAAAAAAACCCAAATCTCTAGTCAGTTCTCCGAAAGGGGGGGAAGAAAAAAAAAAAACTTTCGCAAGTTCTTCAAAAAAAAAAAAACTTTTGGTAAGTTCTTCAAAAAAAAAAGAAAAAAAAACCCCAATCAGTCGAATTTGGCTATAAAACTGCATGACCGCATTGGTGCAGTTTTAAAAATCTAACACTTTTTTTTTTTTTTAAACCCAAATGTTGTTAATTTTAATTTTTGTACAGAGCCTTTTCATTCGGTTGCAGTATTTTGAAAAAATCCTTGCTTCACAGATTCACTTCCATGTGACTCAGACTTTTACACATCACTGTAGTGGATATGATATGATATGCTTTTCCACAAATCCATAAATTATACACTTTTGTTTAATGGAGAGATATAAATTATTTTTAAAATTATTATTTTTAATAATAATGTAATAGCGTACAGGATTCTTTCTGGTGCCAGGTAGGATTCCTGCTCTTTTGTCTGCGTGACCTCTATATTTAAACACATTCTTCCTATCACCTGACACCAGATGTAACTCAACCTGTAATTATTTTATGATGAAATGTTATCTTTGAGCGTAATAAAAGAGCACGTCGGTCAGGTCCAGACAGAATACCCAGTGGGCTCCGTGAACGTAAAGGGAATTTCCAGCGATGGATCACACATCCTCGCTGCCACATTCCTGCCCTCTGCAGCGAGTTGTGCACCGATATCACGCACACAGCACATGGAGAACCCCACACAGCCTAGTGAGACCACCGTAATCAATCTCCCTTCAAAGCCTAGCCTACTCCTTCTTCTGAATCATACAGGGGGGGAAAAAAAAAACCTTTAAGTATACACACTCCAAGGACGCTAATGGGTTCACAGGTTTGATGTGGAATTCAGATTCGCTTTAATGGCGTATGAGTGCGTTTCATACGCTCGCTCCGAGCCTGTGATTGAACTCGCTTCCTGCTTGCCTTGATGTCCAGGCTGAAGCACGACGAGTCAGTTTTGTGCTTTAAGGGATCAGGACGGTCTTTCCAGACTGATTTGATTTGATTTTTATTTATCGTTTCTTAAAAAGGCTTGAGTATTAGTTAACACCCAATAAAGACCCTGGCGCTGTCAGTGCAATGTATTCCAGCGTCGTTTAGATTCCATTTTAGTCTCCACTGTGAAAATGCATCAGGTTCAGATATCAGTGCAGAACATATTAACTCTGCTATCAGGACCGGCCTGTTAAATTTAATACTCCGAACGTGTTTGCTCGGTGATGCTCGCAGGCAGTGCTTTGCCGTTTAAGAACAACATCTTAATGAAATCTCTCTCACAATGACTGCAAAACCGAAGGGATATTTCAGTGCCATGCTTTTCCGATTTGTATTACTTTCATTTATAAATGAAACATGAGCAACTACTCCGTTCAGTTTAATCTTGGCTTTTCATTCATCTTTAGTCAGTGCTTGACTGAATCAGGCTGGTGTTGGAGCCGGAGCCTATCTCAGGAACGCTGGGTGTGAATATCTATCAGGTTGGGACGCTAGGCTGTTACAGAGCACCATGTGCGCGCGCACACACGCTGACACACTCATGGGGCAATTTAGTCTCGCCAGTTCACCTACCGCCATGTTTTTGAGAGGTGTGAGGAAACCTGAGAACCAGGAGGAAATTCACAAGGGAGCATGAGAAACGCTGGACAGACGGTAACCCAGCTCTGGAGCTCCTACCACCAGCTAAATATTTCCAAAAGTACAGTTTATATGAAGACGACTTCCCCCCAAGATGGAGACTGTTTCTTATAAACACTTACACTCGGCTGTGTGTTCTCGCTCCAAAATATTTGTCCGTTTCAAGACAGCAGTTTTGAATTTGATGATGTTGGGGGGGAATACAAAGAGATCCTCATGCTGTATTCTTCCTGGGAGGGTCAAGGAAAATACGAACAGAACTATTTGAATGTTTAAAGAATAATTTTTTTTTTGAGTCGGATGTCACAACCATATCCGAAATTATTCTATCCACATTCACTGGATATGCGCAATTGTGCACTCTGGCTACTCTACTACTAGGATATCAGCTCATATACCGTGAGTAGGGAAAAACAAAATGGCGGAGCATGTTGCTGAACCCACCGAGGACGAAATAAAAACTCACTCCACTCGAGAGAAAAAAAAAAGCAACAAAATATGGAATGAAAGTATTTGATGGTAAGAACAATTCTTTTTTTTTCTTTTTCAAGAATTATTATTATTTATAGCATTTTTCACAAATTGCTACTGTCATTTCGGCGGTTTGTTAACATTCGAAACAGAAATTAGTTTGTCGGACGTTTTGTATGAAGTTTTTATTTATCAAATTTGCAAAAAAAAAAGATCCGTTTCTCAAAATCCAGTGAATGTGGATAGAATCATCGGCTATTAGCTCATGTACGACTCGATTTTGTGGAATACCTGTGTTATGTCCGGATTTTGGTTTCCAAAAAAAAAAAACCCTCTTGAAAGGTTCTTCATGTTGTGTCTCATGGAGGTAGAACACAGTTCTATCTCTAAAAGCATCTTGTCTAAATGGGGTTCCAAGAAGAAACCCTTCAAGAAGTTAAGTGTCCGGAGCCGCCTCGGAACATTTATTATATACTTTGCGTTGTTTAATGTACATGGAAAATAGACACAAAGTGTTGATCTGTTGTCGCCTCACGGCAAGAAGGTTCCAGGTTCAAGCCCCGTGGCCGACGAGGGCCTTTCTGTGCGGAGTTTGCATGTTCTCCCCGTGTCCATGAGGGTTTCCTCCGGGTGCTCCGATTTCCCCCACAGTCCAAAGACATGCAGGTTAGGTTAACTGGTGGCTCTAAATTGACCATAGGTGTGAATGTGAGTGTGAATGGTTGTTTGTGTCTATGTGCCAGCCCTACGATGATCTGGCGACTTGTTTAGGGTGTACCCCGCCTCTTGCCCATAATCTGCTGGGATAGGCTCCAGTTTTTCCGCGACCCTGCACAGGATAAGCGGCTACGGATAACAGCTGGATGGATGTTGATCAGTTCTTCAGGCTCATGTCATCTATTTATTGTCGATAATATGTAGCATTTAAAGGGGCTGTATTATGGAAAATTCGCTTTTCAGTGCTTGTGCACATACATTTGGGTATCTGGAGTGTCTACCAACTGACTTTTTTTTTTGGGCCGCCTATTTCAGAAAACGTCCTTCAAGATTTGGCTCCTCTTTCCGTGTCACAAGGGGAGAGCATTAGAATTATACCGCCCTTTCGTCTGAGCGTCTCCACTCATAGCTTGAGAACTGCCTTTGGAAATGTATATTCATGAGGAAAGTGCTACCTGATTGGCTGGAGGAAGGGGGGGAGGAGTGAGCAGTGGCTCATTATCATTTAAAGGAACAGGCACTCAAATCAGCAATTTTGCACAGGGCTGTTGAGACAGAAGAAAAAAGAAGAAACCTATGTTTGTCACATGCACACTTCAAACACAGTGAAATTCATCCTCTGCATTTAACCCATCTGAAGCAATGAACACGCGCAGCCCAGACTGCCTGGGGAGTGGTCAGGGATCAGGTACCTTGCTCAAGGGCACCTCAGCCCGAGGCCGCCCCACGTCAACTGCATGTCTTTGGATTGTGGAGGAAACTGGAGCACCCGGAGGAAACCCACACAGACACGGGGTGAACATGCAAACTCCACAAAGAAAGGCCCTTGCCGGCCACTGGGTTCGAACCCGGAACCTTCTTGCTGTGAGGTGACCGTGCTAACCACTACACCACCGTGCTGCCCAGGGTGAGAAAGAAACTGTGGTGTTTTATCCTTGTGGTATTTTGGCCAAAGAATGTCAGGGACTTTTATTAAAACCTCAGGGAACCATGGAAAATTGGTATATCACATTTAAATTATTATTATTATTTTTGTAATAGAACAGTCATGGTTTTGCGTTTGGCCTAGATTCTCAAAGTATTTGCACAGCAAAACACCAAATTCTGTTCAGAGCACCCTGTGAAACACTTTCCAAATAAAACACACACTGAGCTTTGAGTAACAGAGTTACCCCTGCATATGTACATTCGCATTATTCATTTCATATTTCACGCTCGGTTGTTAGATTTTCGAAGTAGATCATGAAAATTCGCATGACAAGGCCAAAGTAAAGTTATAGTTTGTTTGGTTTTTTTAAACGTAAGGTTTTGTAGTTCTATGTTTGACATGTAGAAATGGGAATGGCTTGTAGATTTGTTTGCACCCCATGACCTTGTGCACAGAGCGCACGTTGTGTTTTTTTTACATGGTGCTTGTAGCACTTTCAAGTAGTTTAGCTTATCAAGTTGGCGCTCATTAAAATGATGTGATGGTAGAAATTCAGCTATTTAACAGTTATTCTATGAAATCGAGTCGTACGTGAGCTGATAGCCGACGAGGCATGTAGCGCCGAGTTGGCCATGTACGACAAGATTGAGTTTTTGTTCTGTCCACATTCACTGGATTTTGAGAAATGGAGCATTTTTATTTTTTTGCAAATCGATAAATAAAAACTTTGCACAAAACATCGGATAAAATCATTTCCGCTTGGAATGTAAACAAAACGGCGAAATGACAGGAGCAATTTGTGAAAAATGCTATAATTATTCTTGAAAAATAAAAAAGATACCTTCTTCCCATCAAATACCTTTTATTCCATATTTAGTTTTGGGGCTTTTTTTTTTTGCAAGTGGAATTTTTATTTCGTCCTCGGTTGGTTCAGCAACACGCTCCACCATTTTGTTTTTCTCTCCTCACGGTATATGAGCTGATATCTGATATCCTTGTGGTAGACTCGCCAATCAGAACACGCAATTGCTCATATCCAGTGAATGTGGATAGAATAAAATACTGCAAGATATATATATATATATATATATTCATAAAACACTTCCTCACCGTGTTTTATAACTGAAATTCAGAATGCAATGAAATGGAGTTCAACAGCATGTCGCTAATGCTAACCTGCGCTTCGTAAATTCCCCTTCCTTTTGTGAATCCTGATCATATTATCCTGCATCACAATACAGTAATCACTGGCTAAACACAGAGGTATAAGAAGAATAAAACACGGTGCGATGAGCTGCTTTTGGAAAATTCAGAACGAGGGACTTAAACAGCGCCGTGCAGCGCTTCGGCCTGGAGTTGATTCTGAAAAGTGTGGAAACCTCAGCCTCCTTTCTCCAAGTTTATGGCGCAAGTTCCACAGTCACAGCAGGATTCTCCCACACCTCATGTCCAACCAGCAGATGGGATGTGATGGGTTAGATGAGACACGTCACCCAGCTGTGGTGTGCGCGCACACACACACACACACACACACACACACACACACACACACACACTGGTCCCAAATCTGTCCTGCAAAAAGGCTTCAAATCACCAAAGAACTAAGTGTTTCAAATCCTGCTTTCGGTTTTTTTTTTCCTTCCATAACAAGAGCGCCAGGACGTCATGGCTTTTTCGACAATCTTCAAAAGAGTAACGAAAACAAAAGCAGCTCTGATATTCTCGCTGGGTTTCTGTACTACTGTGTCATGTGCCCATCTATGCTCTTTAAGGCCATGACGAGAGAAAAAGAAAAAAAAAAGCGAGGGAGAAAAATAGCATTAAAGCTCTGATAGTCAGCTAACAGCTCGACACAGATGGCCGGGAAAGAATGAAGGAACGAGGGAATGTCTTTGAAAACGTTGTCAAAGGGAGGCCAATGAATGGCACGTCTTATTCCGTTTGAGGGGGAGAACATTTCACACTCCACGCTCAGCTCCAGCTGTGAACACTATTGTCCTGAACAGTGCCCCCCCTCACTTTCTATACTCATTATTTCTGTGTGTGTGTGTGTGTGTGTGTGTGTGTGTGTGTGTGTGAGAGAGAGAGTGAGAGAGAGCCTGGTATCCATCAGTGAAACAGCTGGTGTTGGTGATTACTGTTATTCAGGGCCGCTTTAACCGTTTATACAAATTTCCATTCACTAACTAGAGGTGAAAGTTAAAATCTGTCTCTTCTTTTTCCCCCTTAAACAACTTCAAAGTGTAAGGGGTTTTTTTTTCTTCCTTGGACAAATGAATTTTCCTGCTTTAAAACCTGAAAAAACCAAAAGTGTGTCCTGTTTCATCTTTTTTCTTTTTTTTTTTTAAAACACCAAATCAAAACATCTCGCATTTCCTTTTTCTTTTTTCATTTAAAACTTCCTTAAATTCAAAATCTGTTTTTTCTTGCACTTAGAAAAAAAAACCCCACGTATATCTCTTTATCCTGATTATCTCTGCTTTTCTTTTCGAAATCTGACCTTCGTCCTCCTTTCAAATTGTTTTAAACGCTTTAAACGTAAAATTCTCTCGTCTATGATTAAGTCGTCAACTTGTTTTAAATTTGTGTCCCAGTATTTTGTGTACTTGGAACAAAAATGTCCCATTTTTACAAGTGAACTTTTACGAGTCACTGATTCATTTCCTCGTAGATGCCTTTAAAGTGTTTAAAAAAGAAAAAAAAAAACCCATCAAGCTCAAATCTCTCCTTTTACATCTTTTAAATGAAAAATATTCAGATCTTTTTCTCTTTGGAAAAAAAAAATTACAAAATTATCCTGTCATTTCAAGTATTTGTTAAATGGAGTTCTATTAGAATTGTTTTTAAAACCACTGAAAGGTCCGCATGTGGTTTATTTGTATTATAGAAGCTAACTTGCCACCGCCACCACCGCCGCCCTCCTCACTATCCGTGTGTCGGTGTGAGTCAGTGTGTCCTGCATTTAACAGTCAAACAGGTGGTTTGGTGTTTCTTCGGCTTTTCCAGTCACACACACTCTCCCTCTCCTCTTCACCTCTCATTTGCTCATTTCTTCTCTTCTCTCGTTCCTCGGCCACGAGGCCAAAAGCGCTAATGGAATTTTGTGCGCTAGGCCCGGAGACGTGATGTCATCCTCCTGAACGCAGACCTTTTCAAAGAGAAGAGGCTTCACCGTGCCCAGGGCATGACGATGGAGGTGAGCGAGAGAGAGAGAGAGACAGACGAGGCCACAGAGTCAGGAGCTCGTAACCTGTTATGACTGAGTGTAATCACAGCGACGTCGTCATCCACCGATTCAGCGAGGAGAAAAGTCATAACCCACCTGAACACGTTAAACCTGACCGACTATAAAGCAGCCATTTTTTCATGACAGGACAATTACGTCAGGCAATTAGGGCAGGTGACTACAGCAGGGTAACAGATGAAGGATGAGAGAGAGAGAGACATACCTTTAAATATTCCCAGAGAGGAAACTGCACTAAAGAGAACGGGATCTGAAACAGAAACAGAAATCTCTGTTACACAGCAATAAAACAGAAATACAGCAGGAGAGTGAAGTCTGGACTGGATCTGATCCAACGCTCATCTTTACATTCAGGTACAAACGGTCAGGAGGGACATGGAGCAGGTTTGGGGGTCGAGAGTCAGGGCTGGGCAACACAAGAGCTCAGCCAGAGCACAGACAGACAGACAGACAGAAAGATAGGACAGACAGACAAAGATAGACAGACCAACTGATCGACAGATAGATTTATAGACAGACAAGAAAGATAGATAGGACAAACAGTCAGACCGATAGATAGATAGATAGATAGATAGATAGATAGATAGATAGATAGATAGATAGACAGACAGACAGATAGATTTATAGACAGACAGACAGATAGATTTATAGACAGACAAGAACGATAGATAGGACAAACAGTCAGACCAAGAGATAGATAGACAGACAGACAGAGTCAGACTGATGGATAGACACTCAGACCAATAGATAGATAGACAGACAGACAGACAGAGATAGATAGATAGATAGATAGATAGATAGATAGATAGATAGATAGATAGATAGATAGATAGATAGATAGAACAGACAGACAACGACAGAGATAGACAGACAGACAGATAGATTTATAGACAGACAAGAAAGATAGATAGGACAAACAGTCAGACCAAGAGATAGATAGACAGACAGACAGACAGACAGAGTCAGACTGATGGATAGACACTCAGACCAATAGATAGATAGACAGACAGACAGACAGAGATAGATAGGCAGACAAAGACAGAAACAGACAGACAGAAAGATAGGACAGACAGACAGACCAACTGATAGACAGATAGATTTCTAGGCAGACAAGAAAGATAGATAGGACAAACAGTCAGACCAAGAGATAGATAGATAGATAGATAGATAGATAGATAGATAGATAGATAGAGTCAGACTGATGGATAGACACTCAGATAGACAGACAGACAGACAGACAGATGGACAGACAGACTAAAAAGATAGACAGACAGATACACAGACGGACAGTCAAACCAATTGATAGATCTTTCGACAGAGATAGGCAGACATACAAAGATTGATAGACAGGATATAACTATTGACAGATGGACAGACAGACAGACAGACAGGACAAACAGACAGACAAAGACAGATAGACAGACAGAAACAGACAGACAGACAAAGACAGAAACAGACAGACAGACAGACCAACTGATAGACAGATAGATTTATAGACAGACAGACAGACAGGACAGAGTCAGACTGATGGATAGACACTCAGACAGACAGACAGATAGATAGATAGACAGACAGACTAAAAAGATAGACAGACAGATACACAGACGGACAGTCAAACCAATTGATAGATCTTTCGACAGAGATAGGCAGACATACAAAGATTGATAGACAGGATATAACTATTGACAGATGGACAGAAAGACAGACAGATACACACACAGACAAACCAATAGACAGACAGAGATAGATAGACAAAGACAGGCAGAGATCGACAGACATACAAAGATCGACAGATAGCTCTACAGACAAATGGACAAAGACAGACACAAAGAAAGACAGGAAGACAGACAGAAAGACTGAGAAAGTCTCAGACAAACAGATACACAGACAGATAAACAAGAAACTTTTTTTCTTCACACAACCCATTTCCCAATAATCATTTTGCAAATTCATCTTGCAATACGTAAACAAGTAAATAAATAAATAAATCTTTTTTGTTTTGTTTTTTTGCGCAACATGTTTCCCAGTAAGCATTTTGCAATTTCAGCACCACACACACACCCACACACCCACACCCACACACCCACACCCACACACCCACCCACACACCCCCGGAGGCTTTTGGTTTACATTTCACAGCCTTCATTTTACAATTTCAGCAAACAATAAATAAACAAATAAAATAATTTCTGCTAAATTCTTTTTCCAGTAACAGTAGTGCGTGTGAGAGTGTCAGAGAGAGTGTGTATTTGTGTTCTCTCTCTCTCTCTCGCTCACACACACACACACACACACACACACACACACACACACACAGAGAGAGCTGTGGTCAGGGGCTTTGTGGAATTTATTGGACAGATTATCTAATTCTGCTCTCGTTCATGGTAAACATCGGACTGTTACAGCTGTTGGCTTCAGATTTAAGAAAGTAATCAGGATGAAGCTTAGAAATCACACACACACACACACACACACACACAAATAAACCCATTAAAAAGAATAAGAAAGAGAAGAGAAAGCGAGCTGAAGTCAGGATGTGGAGTGTGTGAGTGACGAGTCTCTCCTGATGTGTTACTTCTGCCTCCTCACTGAACTGTGTGTCAGAGAATTAGTATAGTCAGTCTTTCAACTGTGTGTGTGTGTGTGTGTTAAAACTTTTCCCATTTCAGACAAGCCAAGCAGAACTCAAGCTGTTTCATGAAATCTGACATCTCTGGCAAAGATTAACACACACACACGGGTTTATGACAAAAATGAACAGTGATGGGAGCATGGAGGATACATCCAGAGAGAGACAGATGGAGAAAGTGTGTGTGTGTGTGTGTGTGTGTGTGTGTGTGTGTGTGTGTGTGTGTGTGGGGAGAGACAGGCACAGGAAGAGGAGGTTTATGATTTACTGCAATCCAGTGAATGACAGCACATTTAACATGTGGTCTGATATTCCTGCCAGTATCAACTCTCTCTCAAAACACACACACACACACACACAGTTTGCAGTTTGATCACGCAGCAAGAAGAAATTAACCACATTCATTACAACCTGCTGTGATTAAAAAGTTCTAGACGGTGAAACACTTTATATAATGATAAGTGGCGCAGATTCAGAGTGTGTGTGTGTGTGCGTGCAAAGAGAGGGTTGACAGTGACACTGTTATTGAGTGTGATTGTCAGGTACTTTATCATTGGGAGATCAGGATGGCGCTGTGCCCGTGTGTGTGTGCGCAAAAAAGCCCAAAGAGGAGTCAAATCAGTGTATTAGTATTCCACAGCTTCTTGTTCTGTCACATGCCCCTAACCGCTTTCATGGCATCTGGACAAACAGACGTCAAAATACATTTAAAGTCGAGTGGACCGCAGCGACAGTTGGCGTGCAATTTAACAAATGACTTTAATCGGTCCGAGTCTGCAGGTCGCATACTGATGATGCTCAGAGTCCAGATTTATTCGATCCTGCTCCATTCCACATCACTGCAGCCACAATTTCAGCCAAAATCAAGTCAAAACATAGTTCCTCAGTCAATATAGGATCTTACAATGTAAACCCCTCCCCTAAATAGAACCTGGCCAATCAGAACGTGGCACAATATCGACATTGTGCCACGTTCATCAGCGACAAACTGAACTCGAATAAGCTTCACAATCTTGAGAAAGGTCCTGGAGACGCATCCCAACATGACAAATTTCAGGAACCAGTCAGTCAATCAATCTTTTTCAGCACTTCAGAAATTTTGTTGTACCAGGACCAACTTGGAGTTCCAGAGCCAGAATTCCAGGAGCCTTCTTAGTCCCTGTTCCAGGTGAGGTACTTTTCGCAGAAACACCACTGTAAATGTGTTGTGACAAACTTCTCTGGAATCAGGAAACCTCAGGAATTTCGCATGTGCCAGGAGCCATTTTAATTCCTGATCCTGAGAAGGTACTTTTCCGCAGACCAGAAACGAATAAGGTTCTGAAACCTCACCGATTGGTCAAAATGCAAACTTTGCAAGAACAACTGACCTTCTTACATTTGGCTACATTTTCCTTTTACCCCCTTGAAGTACACAGTCAGGATACCCTCCACTGTCCCTACTTCAAGACTCCCCCGAAAAAGTGCACGAAATTGTGGTTTTGGATGGAGCTCATGGCTTTCTAACAGCGCAAGGCGGTGCACGTGAATCCAGACCTCCCTGGTCAACAGCTGTGAGTTTTTACAGCCGAGACACACACGCAAAAGAATTTCTTTTCAAAATACGAGAACCCATAACTGACAAGAAAGCAAGACAGAGCGAGGGGAAAAACTAAAAACCAGAAGCAGAAACGCTGAGCTAGACAGACACACAGAGAGAGAGAGAGAGAGGGGAGAGTTAATTATTTTTTCATTATTTTCCATAATTATTTTCTGCTCCATCTGAAAGAACGAGTCAAATCAGCGCCAATGGCGGAGAAGCCAACTGTGGAAAAAATGATCTGCACAACAAAAGTGATGATTCTACATTTCTGTAAAATCGTCTCGTACTCTACAGGAAAAAAAATGCAAGACAAATCTGGATAAGACATTATTTTGGATATTTCAGCTCACGCTGCAGTCCACTGAAAAGTGTGTGTTATGTGGCTGCAGTGGTTAAAGGACACGGCCGCAAACAAGAACAGGAAGGCCACAAGCAGAGCGTGAGGGCGAAGTCACACGTGTGGGTGTGGGTGTGGGGGGGGTACTCAAAGTGCCACAGCCAGGAAACCCACAGATTAATATCTAATCCCCATTTTATTGCCTGATAAATAGTCCTCAGAGCCGTCTGCTCTGCAGCAGCGTCTGGACGAAACCCGATTTATGGTCCAAATCACGGTTGGTTCAGATGGATGAAGTCAGTAATGATGTGCTTTCTCTCGCTATATTAACACTTCCAAAAGAGACGGTCCAAAGCACGTTTATAAATTGCACCATTGTTGTTGATTTACCCATCCCTGCACACCCAAAAGCGTTTTATTCCTCACTCTTCCATTCATTGAGCACATCTTTTTATCCAAGAATCCAAGCAAAACCACAGGACTGAGCAGGTGAACGTTACGAAATGATAGTTTCTCCTGGGATTTAAATCAAACCTTCCGACTGGTGGAACTTTTTCATAGTTCTTAGAACTGTTGGACACCGTTTTTGGTGTCGCCACACTGCAGGAACCCAAGATGGTCATGGTTCATAGATGCCATTTTGAAGGACTTTTTTTTTTTTTTTAACTCCTTCTTCAGGGTAGGTCCTCTCCCAGCACAAGAGGAACCCTGAGTGATCCAAGTGATTGGTCCAGATGTAAGGCTACGCTGATCAGTCAAGCACATGAGCCAATGCAGCACCAGCAACCACCATTTAAAAAAAATAAAAGTCCATACAAAAAATTTATTGTGTGCACAACAGCGCTTAACCTTAGCACAAAAACAAAAATAATACTGGATAAACAGACCAACAGTGAAGTTCATGCTAGCTGTTTTTGTATGACATCCAAAAGCAGAAGTATTGACATTGCAATCCAAACCATCAGTTGGTGAACATCACTTCAGCGTTCCTACTGGTGGTACAAATGCAAAAAGCTCTTGGAGGTAAGTATAGATCTCAGGGGAGCTCCTCAAGGGGTAGTTCCTCGCAATGGGTCTCGAGAACTGTTTGGTCTGAAAGCGCCTCATGCCATTTTGAATAGAACCTTCATCATGTCAGCACTCCTTAAAAAAATAAATAAATAAAAATGTCCACCACAGGAACCTTCTCAGGAACTCGGGAGATACCAGGAAGATTTTAGTTTCTGGATTGAATCCAGAGAAGCATCCAAGTTTCTGCTCCAGGGATGGTACTTTTCTGCAAACTTGGCACTACTTCCTGGGGTGGATCTTGAGGTGGCGGTGTATTGGTGATGCTTTTGTTTTTAAACAAACTGTTTCAAGATTGGTTCGATATATTTACCACTGAGCAAGTATTTGACTTTGGAGATTAGTCGCACCACAAGTTAATAGTTAGTACTACCTTCTGATCAGAAACATAGCATGGGTTTTGGGTTTTTTTTGGAGATTCCAAGAAAATGAGTTTTCGTGTGAACACAGGGTGTAAGGTTTCACCATATTGTTGTAGGTAATCAGGTCAGAGCTTGACAAGGCTGCTATCGGGAGCCAGGACCACTTACACCCCTTTTCCACCAAAATCAGTTCCAGGGCTGGTTCGGGGCCAGTGCTGGTTCACAACTCGTTCAACTTGCGAGCCAGCTGAGAACCAGTT
>JAPEKL010000019.1:36056474-36068393 GCA_028877455.1 Bagre pinnimaculatus | reverse complement strand
AAATGACCAAGTATAATATTTTTGTCTGATTTGTTTAACTGGGTTCTCTTTATCTACTTTTAGGACTTGTGTGAAAACCTGGTGATGTTTTAGGTGATGTTCATATTTATGCAGAAATATAGAACATTCTAAAGGGTTCAAAACTTTCAAGCACCACCATATGTTAACGAGATATGAAAACGCGCAAAGTCCTCCATCTTGAGGAATTTCCCACAGCGGAAAACGTCCTGACCGTTAATTCATCACTGCTGGAGAACAGGTTTGTAGTACTCGAGTCTGACTCCAGTACTGCCCTAATTTTAAGGACTCATGACTTGACTTGGACTTGAGCACTGATGACTCGGACTCGTACACGGGAGACGAGGACTCTGATTGTTTTTTTTGTAACATGGCATAATAGATATTTATATCTACATTAATTTTAATCCTAATTTCATGCAAAAGAAGGCACGTTCACCTGTTCAGGAACAAACTAACGTTAACGGCGCTAAAATATCTGGACAGAACGCCCCTAGGATTGTCCGCTTCGCTTATACAGACTTCTCGTGCAGTGGGGGAAAAAAATTTAAAAAAAAAAATGCACTGAGATGTGTTCTATATGTCAAAAGAACTATCGAGGAGACGACGGGGACAACCTCGAACTTCAATCGTCATTTGGCGAGACTCCATCCAGAGAAGGAAGTGACACGCTATGTTCATTGCCCTGTTGATAGTGGGCGGGGCTTGCTTGCTGAGCGATGAACTAGCTAGTGTTAACCCTCTCATGTTATTTGCCCTGTTGATAGTGGGCGGGGCTTGCTGAGCAATGAACAACCTTTTTATCTGTAGCCTGTTAACTAAAACGGGGCAGTCGAGCAGGAACGCTAGTCCAACACAGTAGCAGAGACTTGAACACCGGGGACTCGAGACTGGACTCGGACTCGAGGTTCAGTGATTCGACTACAACACTGCGAGAGAGTCCTTTCATAAATACTTATTAAAATGCCATAATACAAGATTATCTGGTTATTAATAGTTTAGAATGAGCACGTTGACAAACCTGTGATTTGCCTTCAAGCTAGAAAGCTAGTCAGAGCTGCTGACCAATCAGATTTGCGTTATATTAATGTAATAATGTTAAAACCATATCAGCATCATCCAGCCTGACCAACTCATTGCTTGGAAAGAAACAAGTACAATTTTGTCAAACGATGATATTTGTGAAGGTCGATTTTGGTCTGGAACTGCTGGCCACGCTTTTCCTGAACAATACTGTGCCACTGTGTTCATCGGGTGTTTGCACTTCACCATGCAACCCAAACACAAATGAAACGCTCATCAAGAGTCTGCATTCCACAAACACAAAGCTGCTCCCACCTGTTCAACTCCGAGAAATCAACCTGCAGGTGAACAAACACGGGGGCAATTCAGGCAAATTGCCCTCAGCTGGGCTTTAACCAACAGGGTGACCTGGCCTGAGGGTCAACTCCCCATCGGGGGACAGAACATGGGAGCTCGTCTCTGTTCAACTCATACTTTCCATGTCCGAGGTGATAATCTGCATCACCATCTTCACAAAGAAACCCATCCTTCCCAAATACGTCACTGATTTCAAGAACACACTCCCAACGCGCATCCAACCCATCCCAAATCCAAAACCAAAAGCCTGATCCAGTATTTGGTTCATTACTCATTGTATGTCTGGAAAATATATCTCACCATCATTGATACAGCTTTAGAGGAGGCTCATGTGTCAAAGACCAGACCAGCTGTTTTAAATTTACATGGCTTTATATAGTGAGGAGGGGGAGGGGGCGGCTTCATTTTCTCTCAAATTTGTTTTGAGAAATTTACACCCACGAGTTATTCTGCAATACACATGACCTCACAGGCGCCTACGGTTGCTTCGTGTCTTTCTGATTAGCAAGGAAGAGAGGCAGGTCATCGTTTCCATCCCGACACCAAGAACACTTAGGCTGCATTTATCTTAATTCAGAAGTGTGAATTTGTCAGACCTCCACGTGGTCGAGTTACAAAGTGGAAGGAGAGAAAAAAAAAAAAAAAACCTCTCCACCTTGATGAATGTTTGTCTTTTCAAGAAAAAAAAAAAGCTAGTCAGCTTCATGATCCAAGACATTTGAAAGTTCATGATACGTCTGTTTGTTGATTTTTCTCAAGCAAATACATCAATTTCTTGTTGACAGTCCAAGCAACCATTTTGATATCTGGTCATAGGCTGAGTTCAGAGAGTTCCAGTATTTCCCAGTAAAAAAATCTATGTCGAAGGTGTTTTCTTTTGTTGTCTTTATCATCGTCAAAAGTTGGAAATACTTCGTTCGTGATCAGCTCCACTCCTTGCTAGAACAACTCTTCCGCTTTCCCTTCCTTAAAATGGATTTCCACCTTCAATTAAATGTTTATTTAAAAAGTACCTACGAAAAATGTCATGTCACACCATGTCTCGCTAACTTTTTCCCTTTCTGTTGACATATTTCAGGCCCTGAAATAGGCTCCGCCCCGGCCAAAAGAGCATCGACCACTTGGTATCAATCATTTCAGGTCCCTTAAAAAACTGCCCTGCCCTGCCATGGATCTTGCTCGATTTTTCATTAACATTGTTTGTATTTTTTTCTGGCCCTGAAACAAACTTCACCCCGGCCATAAAAGAATTGATCAGCTCTTCCACTTTCTCTTACAAATTACTACTTTAAAATGGGTTACAGATGTTAATCATGTCATCATTTCAAGAAATTCATAGTGTGAGGAGTCCCATTACATTTTTGCTTACATCTTTCAGGCCCTGAAATAGGCTCCACCCTGGTTTGAACAGCACTGATCAGCTGAACCAGCTTTGAATACAAACTGCTGCTTTAAAATGGGTTACAGACCTTCATCATATGATCAGAAGGTAAATCGCTTGTAAAACTTGCGCAATAGGTCTTTTTGTTTCTCTTTACGTATTTCTGGCCCTGAAATAGGCCCAATGCAAACTACTCCTTTAAAATGGATAACAGACCTTAACACGGTAGTATTAAAAAAAGAATGATCAGTCATGTCTCGAGATATCACGTCTCGGTCATGTCATAGACAGCGCTGTGGAAGCCAGCGGTGTAATCATAAGCGAATCATGTACAAGTGTGTGGGGTTTTGGACAGTGGTTCAGGATCTTTTCTGGCAGGATCAGGCTCCAGGCTGAGGTGTTTCATAACAACATTCTTCAAGTATTACTGCTGCCAGCTCCTCTCCTCTCCTCGTTCTCTTGTTCCCTCACCCTCCTTTCTTATCCAAACGTCTGATCAGCTTGAGCAAAGCACTGCGGGGCAGAGCCCTCCTAACTCGCACAGGTACGCCGAGATCAGATCAAGCCGACCTCTTATTAATCATCGCCGCCTTTCCTGAACGCTACAGCTCTGATATCGACTCTCCCTTTGCCGAACATTCAGATTCATTACATCTCAGCAAAGTTCTCTCCTTTCCCCAAAGCTTCAAGTAGTTCACTTTCAAAACAGCAAAGAAAAAGTTCGCCGGTTCATCCGTAATTAACATTCCAATCAAGAAACAACTCCTGATGCATTAGATTAATTCAAGCTTTATTTTTAAAAGATGATATCGATCCAGAGGACTTTTCAGCTGAGCCTGATCGTCTCCCAGCGGTGCTCTTATTCTGCCCTCTGGTGGCATGATACAGAATTGAAACGCCTCCTCATCGTGAGGGTTCAAATATTTATACTGCACCAAGAAATCTCAGCCAAACAAGATAATATTGCTCAAGTAACCATGGCGATGTTCAGCATCATCAGTGAATCGCATTTGTCTTGCTGTCATTTAACAAAGTGTCAATACTTCCGTTCATCCATCAATCCATCCTCACTGTAGTCCAGCAACTGATCCATTCACTCCAACTTTACCCCACTCATCCTAGTTATAGCCCCTCCGTTCATCAGTTCATCCATCCCCAAAGATTTTTATCCCACCCCCCATCATTTAAAACGTTCATATCATGCTCAGCAAACCAACTCTTAATTTAAAAAATATATATATTCATCCATCCCAGATATATTCCATCCACCAAGCCATCTCTCCCAGATATAGTTCAGCCATCAATCCATTCATCTACCCATCCAAGCTGTGGTCCATCCTTCCATCCTGGCTGTTGTCTATCTTATCCATGAATCCCAGCTGTTGTCAATCCATCCATCCACAAAATCATCCATCTATCCCAGCTGTGATCCATCCATCCATCCACAAAATCATCCATCTATCCCAGCTGTGGTCCATCCAGCCAGCCAGCCAGCCATCCTAGGTGTAGTCCAGCAACTGATCCATTCATTCCAACTTTACCCCATCAATCCAAATCATCCCAGTTTTTGCCCATCCGTTCACCAGTCCATCCATCCATCTATCCCCAAAGATTTTTATTCCCCCCTCAGTCATTAAAAACATGTTAATATCATGCTCTGTGAACCAACTCTCAGTTTAAAAAAATCTATTCATCCATCCCAAATACATTTCATCCACCAATCCAACCATCCCAAATGTAGCTCAACCATCAATCCATTCATCTACCCATCCAAGCAGTGGTCCATCCTTCCATCCCAGGTGTGGTCAATCCATCATCCACCTATCCCAGCTGTGGTCCATCTGTCCATGAATCCCAGCTGTGGTCAACCCATCCATAAAATCATCCACCTATCCCAGCTGTGGGGCATCCATCCATGAAGCCAAGCTGTGGTCCATCACTCCATCAAAATATCTACTCACTCCTCCTACAAGTAGTTAATCTGTCCATCCATTCCAGCTGTGGTCCATCCAGTCATCCATCCATAAATCCCATACGTGGTCTATCAATTCATCGAAATATCTATAAACTTCTTCCATCAGTGGTCCGTCTATCAATCCATCCCAGCAATACCAATCATCCAACAAAGAATCTTAGTGATGGCCCATGCATTCCAGCTGCAGTCCATCCATCCATCCATCCATCCATCCATCTTGAGATCTTCATCAATCAATCTTACACAACTAAACAAACTGCCCACCATTATGAAACATTATTAAACCAAAAACACTTAAAGTGGCTCGCCCTGTACAACGTGGCCTGTTCATGTGTCCACATGAGTTATCTCAGTCTCCACATATCTCCTCCCTAAAGACTGATCCCAAGTCAGGGCTGCTTCAAGGATGCCTCCAATTAATTAACCAAATGAAAGCTCCTCTAATTAAAAGACATTCAGATTAAACAAACTTATCCTGACAGGGCCACAGCCTTGGCGTAGATAATGAAAGCTGAGGAAACAAATGAGCTCTGTGACACATGTCACCATCCATCGTCAAGACGATCCCAGCAGCATCTCGCCAGAGCCTGCAGCATGCTGGGAAATCGTTCCGCTGCCATCCAAATGTATTCATTTATTCTGAAAGCTCCGGAGAAATCACATAGCCGTGCCGTCCCTTGCCCCAAACGGCATGTCCAGATGGAATATTGTGGGGTAAGTGAGGCAGAAAATAGGTACAGGATCACCTGGCGGTGTGGGAGTGTACACACACACACACACAAAATAGTGTCACCTTCATGTAGACCAAAAGTTCTCTTTTCATTCTTGTTAGTGAAACCTGTGACATGAAGGAACAATAAAAAGTCCAATCTCTCTCTCTCTCATTTTCTTTTATAAGTCAGAAAGTATTTCTCTCAGTCAGCCTTCATTAAAGCATCATCGCACATCACACAAGAATTCATCAAAGAGCAAAACAAAGAGCCGGCGAGCAGAAGCGAGAGTGAAAGGGCAAGCAATCCATATCAGAGGGAGGCCTCATCACGACACCACTTAATTTCACCTCTCGGCCCATCTTTTTCTAATTAATTAGACATTTCAAATTCATGAGGAGTGGAGAAAAACAGAGCTTAGACTTGGGTTTTTAAAAAAAAAACAAAAAAAAAAAAAAAAAAAAAACACCATGTGGGTAATTCCCACATGAGCAAACCAATCAATACTCCAAGATGCAAAACTGATCTAGTTTATTCTAAAATCATTAAAAGGCCATTAATAACCATTCAACTGTGGAAACCAGTAATCAGTGTGTGTGTGTGTGTGTGGGGGGGGGAATGTGGTGTTTCGTCAGGACTTGAAGAAAAGATGATGCTTCCTAAAGTTTCTTTTCTGTCCCATGATGTCAATTATCTCAGGATTGTACAAGCAGCCAAGCTCCACTATTCGAGCTAACAGGAACTGAGGTTCTTCTCCAATCTGTCCAGGTTTTCGCCCAGTCCAGGATCTTCTCAGCATGTTACATACAAACCTGCTCGTGCAACATTTGGGAACTTATCAGGAGACCATTATCACGTCTAACATTTTCAGAAACTGTACTTAGTAATATTCAAATCTGTGAAGGAGTGTTTTGAATTTGTTCTCTGTGAGCTGCCCACTGAAAGAGCTTTCAAATGATGCCTATATTTCAATTCTCAGCTACTTAAAATAAGAATTTACATTTAGTTCTCATCCATTCCAACGGTGACCCATTCATCCACCATCCCACTGAGCCATCCACTCCATCTACCAACCATCCAGTCCATCCATTCACCAATCCAGCCACCAAGCATCCAGTCCATCCATCCATCCATCAACCATCCACCAAGCATCCAGTCCATCCATCCACCAATCCAGCCACCAAGCATCCAGTCCATCCATCCAATCCAACCGCCAACCCATCAACCCTCTAATCCACCCACCAGTACACCACAAATCCATACACATATCAGCATCATCTATTTCCACCCCTTGGCCTCCGTTACACAAAACAAGGGGCAAAAATAAGAGATTAGACTTGGGTGAGCACTGGACTAGAACGAGGCCTCAATCAGAGGACTTGTCCAGGAAAACAAAGATCATTAGAAACACCAAATTGGCGAGACCGATACCTCACCATAGCTACAGCGGACCATAACAAGAAACACTGACCATATAAGGAAATTGGCAGGGTGTACAGAGTATGAAGGGTCAACAGGGACAGAATCACACGGATATCATTTGGATGTGTTTTTGTGGATGGACAGTCTTACCTCTCGGAGTACCGTACTACCGAATCCCCTGTAGAGTCCCCGTACCCCCTGCACACAAGAACGTTTTAGAGATAAAACAACAAAAGGAAAAAATAGGAAAGCAGCACGTCTACATGCCTAATTATGGACTGTATACATCACTTCATCCTCCTCAAGACTTCCCTCCAGCTCTGGACAACAATTTGTGTATTGTGTGCATGTGTGTCTATATATCTATCTACAGAGACAGACCATGCGCATGTATACACACACCTCCTCACGCACTGTAGCTAGCAGGACCTGGTGTGTGTGGAGAGAGGGCGAGGCCTGAGTTCTCTGCTTCACCACTTCCGTCGGGACTCTGATCAGACACGCAACCTGCACAGGAGACAAGACAACACACAACGAGACGTGTTCGCATTCCCACGACAAATGTGGTTCGAGTGATCGGATCACACCTGTAGTTCGCACTGTCCAGTTCCAACCGGATCATGCAGGACGCCAGGCGTGAACGGGGACTCCCTTTCCGTCCAAATTGAATGACGAGTCTTATTTACTGAAATTTACGGATTTCTTTGGTCTTTAAAAACAAGTCATGAATATGAAATAACAGTTTCGGAAATTGTTTTGAAATGAAATTCATGCATGCACTTGAAATAAACGTGCGATTTAAAAACGATGGCGTAATTCAGACAAAAAAGAAAAACGGTCATTGTACGATTTGAAGCCGATGTTAAGTAGATTTTCAGGAACGTGATATTTCTTGTGTAAATGCTCCTGTGACGGAAAACAGAAAAAAGAAAAAACGAGTCTTCTGCGCTTAAAAAAAATAATAATAAAAATGCAGCTCTGTATTTATTAGACTGGTTACTAAATGTATCAGATTTATTATGATGTGTTGAATTATTAAATAATGCATTACACTCTCTCTTTAAAACTTATCCTCACACACACACACACACACACACACAGTAAAAGTGAGGTCAAAGCGAGGACTTTAAACCGTGGGAACTGCAGTCTTTAGTCAAATATGAACTCAGGACTGAAATAACCAGAGTGGGCGGTCGAAAAGAGATGAAACGCAACTTTTCCTGAGCTGTGTAGCGAGAGCGCCTCTCAGTGGCCGAACACATGCACTACACCTTCACTGAAACAAGCTGACAGGAGACATTTCCTTCGAGCTCATTACATCCCCCCCATCCATATCATTGTCTTATGAAGTGCCATACATTACATCCACATCACATCGCATCACTTCCTTCAATTCTCCAAAGGATCAAAAATTACGGCGCTGAACAGAAAGAGAAGTAGATACGACAAGCAATTCCCGCCTTTAATTGAACGTTAGGGACGAGAGGCAATCTCCAAGCTCCTCCTCAGAGATATTATAATAGATCAGATTAATTAGGGACATTGTTTATCTCTGGATAATTTACACAAAGCAAACAAAAGACCTGGGTTGCCAGAGTGTCTTCTCAAAACTCCTCAAATGCTCACTGATTATTTTTCTTCCTTCATTAAGATCATTAAGTTCAGCATCGAAAAAAAACAAGCAAACCACGGCCATGTCATACAGATACTAAACTTTAGAAACATGCTTTAACTGTATGATGGATGTATTTCCTGCATCTTCTCATTCCTGATGCTATTCATCTTCATTTACTCTCAGTAACGTTAATGAGATGGAGGAGTCTGATGGGACGTCACGCTTTAACATGCACCAAGTCACAGCAGGAACCGGCCGAGAACCTGCGTCTCAGGGCAGGAAACTACTGCTGCTGCTGAACACACCGGAAACAGGAAGCAGATTTCACCTCACGGAAAGAAAAAATACAAAAAAAAAAAAAAAACCCACACGAGTGAATGTGTTCAAGGTCTGAAACAGTGAAATTAAAATTACATCCTGCTTGAAGTATTTTTATCAATATTTAAAAAGGATATTTTCCCCCTCTTTCTCATTCCTTCCTCTCATTCCCTTCCTTCTTTTCCTCTTCCCCATCTCACACCTTCCTTTTATCTCTCACACTGGTTTCTTCCTCTCCTTCCACCCTTCTTTCCTCAATCTCTTTCCCTCATCTCTCCCTTTCCTTCCTTGTTGCCTCCTCTCTCGTTCCTTCTTCATCCTTCCTTCCTCTCATCTTTCCTCTTCCTTCCTTCATCCTTCTTTTCTCATCTCTCTCTCACCCCCTTTTCACCCTTTCTTCCTTATTCTTTTTCCCTCTTCTCTCATTCTCCCTCTCTATTTCACCCTTCCTTCTTTATTCGCTTTCCCTCTTCTCTCCTTCCTTCTTCATCCTCTCTCCCCCTTCCTTACTGTCTCACCTCTCCTTCTTTCTTCCTCTCTCCTCCCTTCTTCATTCTCTCTCTCCCCTTCCTTATTCTTTCCCTCCTCTCCTTCCTTTCATCCTCTTTCACCCTTCCTTCCTTATTCTCTTTCCCTCTTCTCTCATTCCTTCTTGATTCATTCTCTCTCCCCCTTCCTTATTCTCTTTCCCTCTTCTCTCCTTCCTTCTTCATTCTCTCCCCCTTCCTTCATCCTCTCCCTTCCTTATTCTCTTTCTCTCCTCTCCTTCCTTCTTCATCCTCTCTCTCCCCTTCCTTATTCTCTTTCCCTCTTCTCTCCTTCCTTTTTCATCCTCTTTCTCCTTCACCCTTTCTTATTCTCTTTCCTTCCTTTGTTCCTCTTCATCCTTCTTTCTCACACTTTTCCTCTTCTTTCTGTCTCTCTCTCTCTCTCTCGCTCGCTCAGCCTTCCTTCCTTATTCTCATTCCCTCTTCTCTCTCTCTCCTTCCTTCCTCTCTCTCTCTCCTCCCCTAACATCCTTCCCTAACATCCTCCTTTGTCTCTTTCATTCCATCCTTCCTCTCTCTCTCTCCTTCCTCTTCCTGTCTTCTGTCTTACTTGTTCAAATATTTGAACAATATTTTCCCTCTTAATCTCTTTCTCTTGTTTTCTCTTCTCACTTTTGGAAAAATCGGTTGTGAAACGGATCTCTTTCCAAACCACAAGCTCTTGCTGAAAGATAAAATGTGGCTGCTGTGTGCACGTTCTGCAATAAGAGGTGAGGAATAAAGTCAGCCTGAAGCGCAGGTCCCCGTCTCCCTGATCGCATCCTGCGCTCCAGAGACCCAGGTGAAAGGCTCGGTGCCACCCAGTGAGTGCTTCAGGTCCATCACACACCTTAAACACAAGCTCCTGCAGGTGCAGCTCTTTAAAATACATAAATAAATAAATTCTGCCTCACCTGCAGCTCTCCCTGAGGGGCACCGAGCAGCGCTGCCTGAGGATATCCATCTGCTGGAGGAAAAAAAAGCAATATCTGACCACGACAGCCTCCGCTTGGGCTGTAATAGCACCATTACTTATGCAGACACATAACATTTTCCATCTGCCAGTTCAAATTAGGATCATCTGCCTACAGTTTGACCCCCACGGCCTGGATGACGGAGCGCTGGGTGGCCTGGGCTGGAACCGGGACGCAACCTGGAGCTTTTAGGAACGCTCGAGTGATAAATCACACACCGCCTCGCCTCTGAGCCCGTGTCCAGGTGGGGCTCGTGTGCTGTGGCACGTTGGGTGGATGCCAGCGAGCCCACCGAAGTGAGATGGGCACACGGAATATTTCCCCTCCGCTCTCAGGAATCTTTCGGCTTGACAAACGAGCTCTCGGAGAAAACGTCGCGCAAACGGGAATGAAGATAAATCTGATATAATGGCGAGATAACGGCCTGCTCCATCCCTGACAGGCCTCATCATCCAGGGCATTCTTTATTATAGAGAACGCCGAGGGTGAACACACACACACACACACACACACACACAAAATGATACAATACTGACATTGGAAGTCCTTGGGAAAGGTCAGATCATTTTCTTTCTGCCAAGTTTCTCAGAAGAAAAAAAAAAAAGAAAAGAAAGAAATCCATCTGTATCGACGTCATGTCATGAAACGTTTAGGAAATGTTTATAAAATAAAAATAAGCTTCCACAAACTGTTAAGTGTCTGAAAAGATGGAGAAGCATCAACAGTTTAGACTCAAGGGATCAAGATCAAGATTGATAAATATGCAAATCAGAAATGCCCCGCCCTTTATCCAAGTAAACCAGGGTTTCATTTGCATACAGCAACCTGATTGGCTCTTATAGATTTGACGTAAAACACTTGACATAAGTGCTATACGTGGTGGAACAAAGCCGAGTCGCTGACTTACTGATGAAGCTGATTATTTTCCGACAGCAGCACACCCTCGAGTGTTTTATACCCGAGACACAAATATAAATATCGCAGCCAATCAGCTTCATGCTTTCTTTTCTATCACAGCAATTTGCCAAGTTTTACCATTTTTACTGATGTCCAAGTGACACATCATAGTTTATTTTTATCCGTTTATAGTTACATTTCATTGATAAAATGTGACCGTGACGAAACACTGACGCTCGCGATTCCTTCCATACGTTTTACATAAAACGCCAACTAACTGAATCCTCGTGAAAGCTGCAGTTCCAGAAAACTAATCAACTAAAACTTCTGACCAATCAGAATTGAGAACAGCAGCTTTGCTGTATATTATATCCACTCACCGGCCACTTTAATAGGAACGTGTTCTTGATTCTAAGATCCCTGTTCTTGGCTGCAGGACTGGAACCCAAGGTGGTGTTCTGCGGTTGCTTTTCTGCTCACTACGGTTGTAAAGAGTTGCTACGAGTTACGATATCCTTCCTGGTTTAAAAAAAAAAAACTAGATAAAACTCAACACCAACAGCGTGGATGGGGATGCCTCCGCCCGGTAGACTACACGCCTTCTTAAGTTGTGATTTGGGGATGGACAGTAATCTTGACCTGGTGAAATTACTTGTATCAGCCTTGGAGACATTGTGTTCACAAGGTTTTCGGACAGACATT
>JAPEKL010000019.1:35926679-35938252 GCA_028877455.1 Bagre pinnimaculatus | reverse complement strand
AAAAATTGAATTTATTTTAAGGCTTTTAACACATCTTAACCAGGGGTGCCAATAATTGTGGAGGGCGCTGTATGTTATGTTTAAGACGTCATTTCCGTGTTATGCCTTTATTGGCAAGTCTGTATTTGGACCTTGAAGTTATTTGCGGTCTTTAGGAAACATATCTCTCTCTCTCTCGCTGTCAACAGATGTGTTTTGATTTATCGTGCAGATTGTAGATGCAGATGTTTATGACCTGGGAATTGAGAGCCAGTAGGTTGAAAGTGATGTGTGGGTGCGAGAGAGAGAGAAATTGAACGAGGGGTTGAGTATGAATGAAATACCTCTTCATTTCCATTTGGATTTGTTGATATTGAATGAAGCAGGCTCTCGCAGCAATCTCACGAAGGAGGTCACAGATCAATCTCACGAGCATAAGCTCTCAGAGATGAGACACCACAGCAGCTCCAGTCTGTCGTCATTTGCATGGGCCACCTCATCAAGCAAACGCCTCCGCTTTCCATCTGAATATTGAGAGAGAGAGGAGTTGTTGTTGGTGGTGATGGTTTTATGATTTCTGGAGAATAACCACAACACATTACGCTTTGTAAAGAAGCCAGTGTGCATAAAAAGCCTGAGCTGTGTTAATGTTCCAGCAGAAATCGGGCCAATAAAGACTCTCTCTTAAAACGAAATTGCGTTTTATGAATGTGATGGCATTTTCAGAAGCCTCCAGATACGGGATGGGACACTAGGGGGCGCTTAGTTTTGGTGTCAAAGAGGTCAATTTGTCAACGTTTGCTCTTGAGACTTGAGATAAATCTGTCAGAGGTGCAGAATCAACATGTTTGAGTTTTTCAGTAGACGAGACCTTAATTTATTGCAACTTGATCTTGTTTTGTTGTGGGTGGAGTCGGCTCTCGCTATTCTGAAATTTTATTCCAGTGTCGCTGAAAAAAAAAACCAAACAAACAGGAAACTTCTGTCAGAAGTTGGGTTTTCATTTAGGACTTGAATTTGAAACTGCATCTGAGTTTAAGTAGACTGAGCTACTTCTCAAACCCTTGAGACGTCATCTTGCGTTATAGAGTAAGGCTGCGTCACGAACCACCTAAGATAATGCGCTATCTAGTATAGTAGCATAAGATTTGGGATGAACCTCACACCACAAGTTTTAGTAAAATTATTCGGAGAAAAAAAAAAAAGAGGATGAAGGAAAGGTGCTAAGGAATGTTGATATGAATGTAGAATTTGTCCCAGTTTTCCAAAATTAGGAGGAATTATTACCTCCACCAAGGAGGTTTTGGTTTGTATGTTTGTCAGGATTGCACAAAACGTACTGACCTGATTTCCATGAAACTTGGTGGAAGGGTGCATCCTGGGCTGAGGAGGAACATGTTAAATTTTGGCCTCAGAGTCACGAGGTAGATCCATGAACGGAGTTTCACTTTAGCAAATGTTGCGAGATGAGGTATTTGGCCTTGGCAGAAATCTGAGCTCCATAAGTACCTTTCTAGTTGAAATATGGTTTAGAAGTTTATTCAGAGTTGTTTAGTTTTCATTTTGATTTTGGAAACTATATTTATTTGAGGTTTTTCAATGGCCTTCAGTGTGTGTGTGTGTGTGTACGCTTCTCCAAATATTACTGGGATTTTTTTTAGTGCAGTTTATAAGCTTGTGACTGCTGTACATTTCATAGAACTGGCAACCAAGTTAAACATGTTTACAGCCAAATTTGTGCTCGGTGGGGAGAAATAACTTGCACTTTGAAATAATATTGGTTGGTGTTGAGTGATTGATATCAGATATATTCCATTCAGCTAGCATCATACTGAATGAGTCAAAGACGAGTGGCCGAATGGAATATATCTGATATACCATGAAAAAAAAACATTATTATAATATACACATTCCTTTTGGGTGTTCAACACGTCTTTCTCTTTCAAAATACTCTCAATCTTCCGTATTTAACAAAGTAAACCTGGCGGCCATGCTTGTTTACAAATGGGCACAGCATGGCAGTTATCCATCTCCGTGTCTCTCTTCCAGTTTTTTTTTTTTATGTCCATTGGTTTGTTTTTCTCTTGTAAATATGCATCAGGAATATCTCAATGTTTTAGGAGCCTTTCGGGTGTTCAACCCGTCTTTTCCCGGCGAACAAAGAAATGCTTCTCTGCAGAAAACTTTTCTTCTCATTGGATATTCGCATCGGCTCCGACGTGTGACATGGTGACTGGACAGCCATGCGATTTCGCAAACCATATTCAACACTTGTTCTCCAAGAATATCGAACCAGATGAATGAAACCTGCTCGAAGGGAATAGAACACGTTTTTATTCCATCGAAAAAGTGTCCTGGATGTAAAATGATTAACGTATGTTAGACAAGTTAAAAGACGCATTATTCAGAAGTTCTAGCGACTTTAATTTTGGAATCGGTCTCGAGCTTCATCTCGACGTAAACAAGGAGCTGATAATGCAGTCACGGTTAAATCACAGCCTCCTCTATGAACTGCAGTGGACTCCTGGGGGGGGGAACCCAAAACATCCTGAGCCATCAGTTTTCCACTTCAGTACTGCTTTCTTATTAAACCAGAAAGTTTAATGTGTGTACGTTTAATGCCTGGATTGTATACGACCTCAGCTGTAAATCTCGTCGGCTAAAAGCGTACGCCAAAGGACTACAAGTAAATGGGTTTTGCTGAAAGCAGCAGTCAGGAGTCTTGTGCATCTGGCACGTCAGGGTTAGTCCTGAAACGGCAGGAGAAATCGAACAGACAGAAAATCAGACGTTTGGTGGAGAATGGGAGGAGGAGGCTATTTAATCACTCGGGGAATGCGAGACACTTTTTTTTTCCCCTCAACTCTGTTTCAGTGTTCATGATGAGTGAATCAATTGTTCTGGAAGATTTTCATCTCCGGTGTCACTGGATTGTCAGGACCATCAGGTTCCGCTCTTGAACAAGGCTCTTGTTTATTCTCGATCCTGATTGGTCAGAAAGTGCTGGTTCATGTTCCCTAACGGCAGCTCTGTTCATGTTTCTTGAACAACTGACCGTATGATGCGACGCTCCACAAAAACAGATGATGAAAAATAAAGTGTCATGTTTTTGATTTGGTGACGTTTTCTCTCAGGAGCCATTTTGGAAGGAGTCTCCAGTGTCAGAGATCAAGTTAAAGCTGGAACGTTCAGTTTTCCATCACATGGGACAAGATTTAATGGTTTACGCTGCCTTTTATTTCATTTAAAACAAGGACGATGAGCATTAAATGTAACTATAAATGGATAAAAAGTATGACGTTTTGCTTTTGTGGGGGGAAAAAGTAATTAGTTGCAAGCTGTGGAATAAAACGCTTCAGGCTGTGCTGTTACAGGAAACGAATCAACTTGAGCAGAGAAACGTAACCTCGCGGTAACTCGGGCTTCGTCACACCACCTCACAGCTGACTTATTTTCCTGTAACCGCACGCCTCCTCCGTGTGTCTTATTCCTTACGTGACGTGTTTAATTGCTCAGCGCTCACCAGGACAAATTTGCGTAACTGCTTCAGGTCTGCTCAGGTCTGAGCTCTGAATCCCGAGTGTGTCTCAGAAAGAAAATTCCAGAACCTCTGTAAAGTTGTTTGGGTTCAAATGAGCTCCTTTAGCTGCCAACTCTCTGCAGACTCGTCTGGCCAGGCGCTCGAGCATGAATCAGCAACATCACTGCGCTGACTACATGACTAAAACAGCACTGGAAAGAGATCAGTCATATCACAAGCAAAATGGACCCCACACACACACAAACACACACACACACACGTACGTGTGTCCTTTTCTGTGTGCTCTTTGTGTTCGGGATTGTTGTGCTCCAGGCTTGTGGATCTGATTAACTTGGCCTGAATGTCACACTCCATAAAGCTTCGTTGGTCTCTCAGCCAGCTGATGACTCCATGCACGTGTGTGTGTGTGTGTGTGTGTGTGTGTGTGTGTATACTCGGGTCTCGCACGTTTCTTATAAACTCTAAAGTGTGATTCAGGCGTCTGGTGCTCTTGAGCTGCGTGATGTGGTTGCCAGATTGGACATGAAACCATCTCGTGTGTGAGAGAAGAATGCTTGAGAGAGCATCATGTATCTATCATATAAAGTTGTGTGGACTCTCTCTCTCTCTCTCTCTCTCTGTGTGCCTGTGTGTCTCTCTCTCTCTGTTCCTATGTCCTCTCTGTGTGTTGTGTGTGTGTCTCTCTCTCTCCCTCCCTATGTCCACTGTGTGTGTCTCTCTCTCTCTCTCTCCCTCCCTATGTCCACTGTGTGTGTGTCTCTCTCTCTCTGTCTCTGTTCCTAGGTCCTCTGTGTTGTGTCTGTCTTTCTGTTCCTGTCCTGTCCTGTCTCTCTCTCTCTCTCCCCATGTCCTCTGTGTTGTGTGTCTCTCTGTCTGTCTTTCTGTTCCTATGTCCTCTGTGTTGTGTGTGTGTCTCTCTATTCCTGTGTCCTTTGTGTGTCTTTGTCTCTCTCTCTTCCTATTTCCTCTGTGTCTCTCTCTCTTTCTGTTCCTATGTCCTCTGTGTTGCGTCTCTCTCTCTCTCTCTCTATTCCTGTGTCCTTTGTGTGTCTTTCTGTCTCTCTCTCTTCCTATTTCCTCTGTCTCTCTCTCTCTCTCTCTCTCTTTCTGTTCCTATGTCCTCTGTGTCCGTCTCTCTCTCTCTCTCTCTCTGTGTGTTCCTGTGTGTTGTCTGTCTGCTTTTGTCTCTGTGTTCCTGTGTCTTCTGTGTGTCTGCTTTTGTCTCTCTCTCTCTCTCTCTCTCTCTCTCTGTGTTCCTGTGTCCTCTGTGTGTTGTCTCTCTCTGTTTTTCTTTCTCTTTCGGTGTGTTTTTTTTCTCTCTGTTCCTGTGTTTTCTCTCTCTGTTCCTGTGTGCGTTCTCTCTCTCCCTCTCTGTTCCTGTGTCCTCTGTGTGTTGTCTCTCTCTACTTTTTTCTCTTTCGGTTCCTGTGTTCTCTCTCTCTCTCTCTCTCTCTCTCTGTTCCTGTGTTTTCTCTATCTCTTTTCCTGTGTGTGTTTTCTCTCTCTGTCTGTCTCTGTTCCTGTGTGTGCGGGCATGTTCTCTCTCTCTCTCCTGTGTCTTCTGTGTGTGTTGTCTGTCTCTGTGCTTTTGTCTGTTTCTGTCTCTCTCTCCGTTCCTGTGACTCTTGCGCGTGCACTCTGTTTTTCTGGCTTTCTCTTCCTCTCTCTCTCTCTCTCTCTCTCTCTAGTAAAGGGTCTGTGTTCTTGTAGCTAAAATTAGTCGGAAGCAGATGTGACAGTGCAGACTGTCCCCTCACTCGTGTGTGTGTGTGTGTGTGTTGCAGAAAGTGGGTCACCGCTTCAGGGTCATGAGGAGAGAAAGCGGGAGAGGCGAGACAGAGCGGATGAGTCAGAGAGAATGAATAATAATGTAATCATGATTACGGTCATTGTCCTATTTATTATTTTTTAATGGTCAGGATTAGTAATGTACTGTTTGTATAAGTTTTGTTGTAATTTTAAGTGAATTACTCAAATTAAAAAATTGTCCAGGGAGTTCATGTACGTGTGAGTTTCCCTCCTTTTTTTTTTTTCCCCCCCTCAGTTGAGTTTTGAGTTTACTTTGTGTTTTTAATTCGTTCGAGAGAGATTTCCTCGAAGCATATTAAACTCCAACTTTGACAGCTTCACGTCGTAAGATCCTTTTCTTCTCGAGAAGACACGCTGACAGGAAATCACCGTTCATCATCCAGACCATAAACCTCCTGTGGTCTGAGACTCGAGCCAAAAACAAATCCTCCGCTCTTGCCTTTGAACAGATTCCCTCCGTCTCCTTTAACTCGTAACGAAGGCAGATAGAGATGTTCATGTGGTGTCAGGCTTCTGGTGATGCTAATAAACTACGCCTCCTGCTGGCAGAGTCAAATGTTAGTCAGTGTGTGAGAGGAGGAGGATGGACACGGATCCTCGTGGTGAGGCTGGCACGGTGCCACCGTGTGTTTGTGTGTGAAATAGAGAGAGAGAACTGCAGGCAGAAGGTGTCTTGCTGTGAGATGATGGGGCTCTTATCAAGGAGCATGTAAATAGCAACAGGAGAGCGACACGCACACACGGATTAATATTAAACATGGACAGTACTGCATTACAGTATGAATGCTTTAAAATACCACCTTATTTCCGTATAACAGCACGTCTTGGCACGAAAATAATTAATCGTTGCATGAACAGGTTAATATTACTGTGCACGTTTCTATAGTAACAGCTTGTAAACTGAGACCATACAGCAGACGCTCCTTATCTAATACAAGTAAGAACCATGAAAAATATATGTTTCGTTAACAAAGAGAAATGTTGAGTTTCTTTTTTTCAGAGACATTTCATTCACATAAATGGAAGGATTTGGCGCACCCATGGTGTACTTTGTATCCTTGACTTGCAAGTGACGTCAAAGCAGAATTTGGCGGCCATATTGGTGGAGAAACAAATGCGGGGTCAAGCGACATTCCGTACCAAACATAGTCGTGTGTGCGCGACTCTCTTTGTTTTTCCACTGCTTTAAGCGTTCTTTTAGCTCTGCCGTATCTTCGTGCTGTATATGGTCATGGTCACAACAGTACTCGTGACCGTGGCACGTTCCGATTTTTTAGGATTCCGTCTGTGATTCAGAAAGAGGGCGAGGAAACTCTGAGGCTTAGTACGGAGAGGAGACGAGCACGGCTGAACAACATCGGCAGGGCCGATCTAACAAAGGCTCAAACCAAAACAGCTTGTGTTCGGGGTCATCGTTTCATCTCAGCTGAGATTCAAAAGCTTTCTCGATAATATCAGGGAAGAATTTTATTTCTTGTTGCTAGAATTTTGCTATCAAATGAGCGTTCTGTCTTGTCATGGTTCACTCGGTCGTTGTTAGAATTTTAACACGTGTATTACTATTTCGCTTCTAGGAGCGCCAACAATCCAGACTGGGCGCCCACTCAGAAAATGGGCTACGTTTTGTCCGAGGTCAGACTCGGTTCTTCAGAACCAGATAGAATGCGATATCTGGGTACTCAATGGTTGGTAGAAGCGTCTTATCTTCAGAAAAGTCTAAATAATATGGGTCAAAACCACACGTCTGTCTACTCTTTGGGTCGAATCTTCGCTCGAGCGTTCAAATCGTGGTGATATTGAGAGAACTCAGCACTGTTTACAGACGCGTTTTCAGCAGCTGCCGTCCTAGTCACTTTGTAGATCCACCATCATGGCGGACGCTCATGATGTAGCACGTTTTGATCACGTGATTGCAAGTCATCTGTCGTTTCCCAGGCCAGGAGAGTAATGAGGAGGGAGGAGTTTACGCTTTCTGGTTTCTCTGTTAACTCTCAAACTGTTTTGACAGAGGTGGGGGTGAAGGAACGATTTGTATGATCGTTGCTGTAGCATCAGTGCTGACTCTTATCTAACTGGCCTAATGGGTAGAGAAGCAGCTTTGGGACTGAAAGGTCATCGGTTTGATTCCCTGGACCGGTAGGAATGGCTGAAGTGCCGTTGAGCAAGGCACCTAACCCCGAACTGCTCCCCAGGCTGCTCTGGGTGTGTTGTACGTCACTCTGGAGAAGAGCGTCTGCTAAATATCTGTAACGTAACGTCGTCTAATTTTCGTGTGACATTTGTTCCTGTAATAAATTCAGTATTAAGAAGATAATTGTTTGCTGCGGTATAAACGGAATAACGCACTCTGTGGTAAAATAATCCACTTTGAGATCGTGTAGCTGCGTGGCATGCAGTGATGGATTCCTTCCATCACTGTCACGACTGGTACTCGTGGCATCATGATCACCCGATTTGGATCGGTGGAATGAATCAAAACATTCAGTCGAGGTCATATTTCTTGGATCTCTGATCCTCAAAGAAGTCTTTCTCTGCTTCATCGTTCTGATCGAAGGTGTTCACGTGTCATCAGAGCCGACGCCATCCAGTCCCATCGTACGGTATCGGAGTCTGCGGTATCATCCAATATCCAAAGGATCTGAGCCCGAAGTTCACTCCCTTAATTGAAACCTCTCTGAGATGTACCGGCTGCCTGGCTGCAGATCAGACACCCTTCACCGTTCCAGCACTTAAACTTCCCAGCCATGGCTGTGGTCCAGAAATGGATTTCCTCGTCTACTCTCTTCATTTCAAGTTGATCAGACCCTCAGAACATATATATGTTTAAACACGCTCGTCTGTGGTTAACCAGCTGTCGAGTGGAAAGCCTGACGAAAGCCACCTGAGAGCTAATCGCAGCCCGCTCTGTTTTTAATGGCACTAAATCGATAGGTCCGCACAAATGCATCTCATTTCAGCACTCAAGAAGGCGCACTCGCTCCTCAGCACGGCTCTTCACGGCCGTCGGACAGTTTTGGTCCTGGAGGCTGATGGATGGACGCCGGACAGGGATAATGAGTTTTGCAAATTTACTTCAGCAATGATTGCTTGCTTGATTCGGGTTTAAAGCTGCTGCGAATGAGCACAAAACTTTCTTTGTTGGGTTCTGTTCTGGTAAGGATCAGATTAAAAGAACAGGACATGGTGGCGGTGGATGGTCTGGTTTACTTGCAGTGAAAAAATCCCCATCGGCTGAGATTGCTTCGATCGACTCGTTCCTTAAGTACACTGCACGTGCAGCAGGATAACGAATGAGTCTCGGTCCTCCAGCGCTTACTTCAGACCCGTGCTCTTACGAAGCAATTTCTTTTCTTTAAGATCCGATCGAAAATAAAAATGCCTGATGCTGGGAAGAATCCAGATCATGCCTTGCTCAATGATGCTTGCAGCATCTCTGGCTCGAAAAGGACTAAAATTTAACACACTACCTCGACAGCAAAAGATGATTGTGACGACGACAGAAAACTTGACCATGACTGGTGACGATGACATGATGATAAAATTGATTGACAATGACCACTATGATAATGATAAATTAGGGTTGACGATGACTACTGTGGTGACGGCAACAATGAAGATGATGAAAAATTGATAATGACAGCTATGGCGATGATGATAAATTATGATCGACAATGATGACTATGGTGATGATAACAATGAAGATGATGGAAAAATTGATTGACCGTGATGACTATGGCGACGATGCTAAATTATGATTGACTACTATGGCGACAGTGATGAATTATAGTTGACAATGACAACTGTGGTGACGACGAAAAATTGACAGTGACTACAATGATGACTATAGCAACGGTGATGAAAAATTGATTGACCGTGACTACTATGGCGGCGACGATGATAAATTATGATTGACAGTGACTACTATGGTGACGATGATTATAAATTATGGTTGACGATCATGGTGGTCGTGGTGATGATGAAAAATTATGTAGTAATGACTATGGTGGTGATAAATTATGATCGACAGTGACTACTACGGTGGTGATAAATTATGGTTGACGATGATAAAATTATGAATGACGAGTTATGATTGACGATGACGATGGTGACGATGATGAAGAAATTATAATTGACAATGAAGATGATGAATTGACTGACAACTATGGCGATGATAAAATTATGATTGACGATAAAATTGATTGACGATGATAAATTGATTGACAGTGATGACTATAGCGATGATGATGAAAAATTATGATTGACGACTACTATGGCAATGATGATAAAATTATGCTCGACAGTGACGGCTATGGTGACGATGACAATTAAGACCACAATGGCGACGATGATGACAGTGACTATGATGACTATGGCAACGATAGTGGCGACGATGATGATGATAAGCCCACGATGTAATAAAGCTCTCTCTGTTAGCGTTACAAGCTTCTTTGTGCAATTCTCAGAAAGTGAAGTCGCCACCCAACACTGTCTGTCTGTCTCTCTTCCTCTCTGTCGGCATCATCATCTTCTATCTCGCCTTATCCTTTTGTCTCATGAACACCAAATCTAAAAGACTCCGATGACCCAAACCCTCCGACAGTTCAGCGAGTCGGTCGGTGCGAGATGGAGCCAGTGACAGCGCTGCTTGTCCAAGATGAATGTTCAGGAACATATTTCTGCTAAGAAGGCTTCAGATCAATAAAAGCAATCTGCAGAGTGCTAAACAATTTCCTCTGCCACGAGAGAAAGTAGCTGCCTCGCCCGCTCCTGTTGCTTAGAGTTCTCTCCGAGTCGGTTCGGTCCACTGATTAAACTTGTATGAGACACTGATGTCCTTCTGTTGGAGGAATTTTCACGACATCCGGGTCAGAACAGAAAAGAGACGGTGCGTTTAAAGAGGAATAACGTGTTCTATATGCAGGAAATACACTGTGAGTCTGCGCCAAACGTCTGTGCATCCATCTTGGAGCATTTATGACGTGTGTTTATGCGCATATGTCTGCGTGTTAGTCACCATGTTTGTGTGTGTGTACACATCACACTCATGTATATATATGTATGTATGTGTATATGTATGTATGTGTGTATATATATGTGTGTGTAAGAACCGTGTTGACCAGTAGGGTGCAGCAGCCTCACAGGCAGAACAGCTGGTTGGTTCAGGGTTGCCATGGTGACACGGCGCGAGGCAGACTGGTTGTGAAATAGACGATGCAACAGCAGCCGTGCACGCGTTTGCACACGCACAGTGTGAACTCCGTAATAATGACCTCATGCCTCTGGGTTTTTACTCGAACTGTTAATATCGCACACTTGCTTTACGTTACTGTTTGTGTGTGTGATATTCAGGCACTTTTTCCACGTCCACAACTTTAACCCTTTGAGACCTGAGCAGTCAGACTGAACACGCGTGTGAAAGGATTGTACGGAAGTCATTTTAGAACGTTTCAGTAACTCTGAGGGTTTCATGAACCTCAAATTGTGATCATTCCCTCTCTTCCTGCCCCCCGTCATGTTTCGCACTGAAAGATTTTTTTTTAAAAATGAACATTTTACACTTTATGAAGGATTCGGTCCACAAAAAGTCTGATTTATCACCACCATCCAGCCTGTTATGCTGCATTCGACTGCACATCATAACTCGTAATATTCTGTAGCTCATTAGTTAACGAGTAAAGTCAGAAGAGGCTTTAATTCGTTAACGAGTCAACATTTTGGCCTTGATTTGAGTTACTCGTGTCGGCTCATGCTGACGAAGACCGAACTCGTCAAGGAAACTGACGTCCGATATCAAGGACGTTGAATGAATAAATAAATCCTCCTACTAAAAGACATCATTCCAGGACGAGGCATATTCGCCTGACCTTTCCCAACCTCGTTTCTTTAAAAAAAAAAAAAAATCCAGTCACTTCATAAACGAGCATCATTCAGACCAAAAATGAAACTTGAGCCATCAACTACTTCAGGCGCATCATGAACCTGTCGTAGTTTATCATGTGTGTCTGGACGAGCCGGCTCCACTGCTCTGTTTAGGAAGGGGAGATCAACCAGTGATGATCTGCTGGATGGTTTATTTTAACCCTCTGGTTGTCTGATGATGTGGTGGAAGACATTGGGCCCGTCCACACGAGTACGTTTTTGTCGAATCCGCATAAATACTTTTATCCTTTCGGCCTCGCGTCCAGACGGATCCGGCTTTCTCGAGGTGTGAAACCGGTATTTTTTGAAAACGGGTCCCAGAGTG
>JAPEKL010000019.1:35785951-35796370 GCA_028877455.1 Bagre pinnimaculatus | reverse complement strand
CAAGTAATTTCACCAGGTCAAGATTACTGTGAGGTCAAATGTCCATCCCCAAATCACAACTTAATAAGGCGTGTCGTCTACCGGGTGGAGGCGTCCCTATCCACGCCGTTGGCGTCGAGTTCTATCTAGTTATCTTGGTGTCGAATGATAGCAGTCTTGGCGTCTTTAAATTAAGATGTTTCCATGTTCCTCTGCACTGAAAATCAGGTACGAATCGACTGATCCAACGACCGACTGGTTTTGTTCAACCTAAACCTCTCTTCCATGAGTGTACATTGGAAAAGCCTGTCCTATCATCCTTAACATCTAACACTTTGAAAGCTATTTAACATTAAATTGAAAAATAAATTGAGGTAATCCATCTCTACCTTCCCTTCGCCTCAACACTGCCGGTCTCGGTTTGTTCTCTGTCATGCTTTTGAGATGCCTCCTGTCCTCTCTATCCCAAACCAAAAATACTTCCACCTCCCTCCACACACACACAAACAGGGACTGCTGTTATCTATTATTCATGCTGTACTTCAGCCATCACTGCTGTCCGCTCTGTGGGTGACTTTCCTGCAGGTGAATTTGGAAATCAGAGCTCCGAGCTTTAAACAAGAGGGAAAAAAAACCCCATGTATGCACGCGCGCACACACGCACACCAGACCCTGCTGACCTTGAGCTTAATGAAGTGCTTTTCTCTGATATACATGTGCATGTGTGTTTAGGAGGGGGAGCTGTACTCGGTGGAGCTGGAGAGGGACAGTAAAGGCTTTGGATTCAGTCTGCGTGGAGGACGCGAGTACAACATGGACCTGTACGTGTTGAGGCTGGCCGAAGACGGAGCAGCAGCACGCAGCGGCAAGATGAGGGTACTGTACAGATCCGAATCAAATTTTGTTCGGGTCCAAACTGCTGGATACTCTGGAACCTGAACTCCCCTTTAAACCAGACGCGTTGATGAATAAACACGCACAAAGACTAAACTCTGTTTGAACCTGTAAGGATAAATATCACAAGTGCACAGATCATCTGAAACGGTAGCCGTGTTATTGAAACATTTTCAAAGCGATAAACTGAACCCTTCACTCGTAAACCAAATCGGTGAGCGGTGTGATGAGCGACACAACACTTGGCAGGGATCCTGTTACCACCCAGAAGTTTATGGTTTTCATATAGCAGCACATTTCGAAGCATTTTATTCCTCGTATACCATGACTTTCTGCCCACGTTATGGAAAAACTACATTTTTCCGTCTAACTGATTTGATACCGATGAATCATGCAGGACCAAAATACAGCTTTGAATCTGAATTGTTCAGGTCATGCTGAAGTCAAACTTGAAGAATTGTATTTCAGGAAAACAAGGATTCGATGAAGGAAAATGTTACATTTTATTAAAATATATAAAAGTGCTGTGATGTACTGGCATTTCCATCCAGCGTGTGTTCCCACTTAAAATCACCACACCATGAATGGCGCTTGAGATACAAGTGTAGCACGAACGAGATTAGCGAGGCAGGCAAAGCTACAACAGCACGTTCACTGGATATGAGCAATCGCACGCTCTGATTGGCTACACTACGACAAGGATATCAGCTCATATACCATGAGTAGAGAAAAACAAAATGGCGGAGCGTGTTGCTGAAGCAACCGAGGATGAAATAAAAACTACTCGAAAACAAAACCCCAGAAAATAAAAAAAAAGCAACAAAATATGGAACAAAAGTATTTGATGGTAAGAACGCTGGGTCCCCCCCCCCCAAGAATTATCGCATTTTTCACAAATTGCTCCTGTTATTTCGCCGGTTTGTTTACATTCTAAGCGGAAATTTTTTTGTTGGACATTTTTTATCGAATTTGCAAAAAAATGAAAATAAAAACGCTCCATTTTTCAAAATCCAGTGAATGTGGATAGAATAAAACCGTTATTCCAGTCAATCTCATCGTACATAGCTGATGGACAATTCGGTTACAGCTGCACGCATCATCAGCTCATGTCCAACTCGATTTCGTGGCATAACTGTTAATTGTATTGTCGATGAGCGCTCTGAAGAGGACGCGAATTGGTTTTCAGATTTGCTCTGATCACGCTCACTGTAACGGAGAAGGAGAAAAGTGACCAGCACAGTCCCGTCTCCTGTTCTGTTCTCTTGTGGTTTCCTCAATGCTGCTTTGAACATCAGATCGCTGCTTCATTTTTCTTCTCTAGCGAGAAAAGGACAAAAACCGTGTCATCAGTGGAAGGGTCACCCGGAGCCATCGTTAGTAGCCGCGAATAAGCTGCATGCATCGCTCAGATTTCGAGTTAGCGTTCGAGTTGAAGTGTGCCAGAACTGTAATGGCACTCCGGCTCTGGTAAGCAGGTCGAGAAGGTATCAGGAGCGCCGGTGTAATGACGTTCCCGGGAGAACAGGCCCGACAGATAACCCGAGACAGGAAGGAGAACAGAACAAAAGGATTCCTATAATGTATTTATATCTCAGTGAATCTCTGTGAGTTCTGTGCTGTCACTGTTGTTTGAAGATGTTCTTGATTTCCGTCTGGTCCGTTTGTTGTATTCATTTTGAAATGAAAATGAGAATACAAGGAAATTTTTTTTGTTTTTGTTTTTCCTGGCACACTCAAGCAGGAGAACTTCTTCTTTTTCTTTTTTTTTTTTTTCTTTTCTTCCTCCCTCCCCCATGAAATTTTCAAAAATATAATAGACTTGTTTTTAAAAGCCTAGAAATCAAATATTCATGAATCCGACTATTAAAAAAAGCCACAAGAAGTACATCTCAGCATTCAGAGTCGTCCAGGAAGCACGAGTCGGCACCCACGTTTAATCGGTCTCCATTTTTCATTCTGAGCCGTCAAATGGGAAATACGAAAACCTTTAAAAAGGCTATTTATTTATTTATTTATTAATAAACTCGCTTCACCCCTACATGCCAGTATGACCAACAACAGAAAATATGAGGAAGAATCTGAACAGGAAAAAGGGCGAAATCGTGAAAAGATGTCAAACGTGGCATCATCAGATGGAGCCGGACAATTTTCAGCTTTATTTGAAAAATGTTTTGATCTGATCCCCTCCCCCTCCCCCAGACGACCTGTCTCACTCTCCTTCACCATCACACTCTTACGATGTTTAAAATGCATGTCATAAATCTTCTTATCAGGAACTAAGAGTGATCTTTACTCTTCTCAGGAATCCTCCAGGCTTTTCAAAGATTTTCTTAACTTTATCCCCAAATTTGAGGAGGGGGGACGAGAAATGGAGCAATACGAGAACTCTGACTAGTTATTTCCGAGATGTATATTTTTTTTTAAGCAGCTTATTTTTTTCATTTTGAAAATAAATAATTATTCTATCCACATTCACTGGATATGCGCAATCGTGTGCTCTGATTGGCTACTCTACTACTAGGCTATCAGCTCATATACTATGAGTAGAGAAAAACGAAATGGCGGCGTGTTGCTGAACCAACCGAGGATGAAAAAAAAACTACTTGAAAACAAAGCCGCCCAAAAAATAAGCAACAGAATATGAAATAAAAATATTTGATTGTAAGAACTTTTTTTTTTCCCCCCAAGAATTTATCGCATTTTTCACAAATGGCTCCGGTCATTTCGCCAATTCGTTTACATTCTACGCGGAAATTATTTTGTCAGACGTTTTGGATCAAGTTTTAATTGATCAAATTTGCAAAAAAAAAACCAAAAATGCGCCGTTTCTCAAAATCCAGTGAATGTGGATAGAATAAAACAGTTATTCCACTCAATCTCGTCGTACACGGCTTATAGACAACTCGGTTTCATGGAATAACTTAAATATACGCAATGACCTCCATCTTTCACGTTTTTCTTTCTCTCAGGTAGGAGATGAGATTTTGGAGATTAACGGCGAGAGCACCAAAGGCATGAAGCACACCCGCGCCATCGAGCTGATCAAAAGCGGCGGCCGGACGGCGCACCTGGTGCTGAAGCGCGGCGACGGTTCTGTACCCGAATATGGTGGGTCGATCTACGAAAACGTCCCTTTCTCGCCAGTCTTCACACCATGACAGACCAGCAACCCTCCTCTCCCTCCCATCCCCCCTCCTACACACACACACACACACACACACACACGTGCCAGCCCTCTCTGTCATGGCCTCCTGCTATTTGGTGATGGGTTTCTTGGTGTTGCCTTCAGCCTCGTCTTTGCATCTGAACAGGGGATGCTGGGAAAATAATTCCTTGGGCACATGCTCAAAAAAAGTGACAGCCTGTAGACATTTATTTCGAAAAGCATAACTGGATTTATTTCTTCTCAGATGCCTCAAGGACTTGTAGGTTTTTAACGCTGATAAGTATGCAAAAAAAAAAAAAACCGCAAACTTGATTAACGTCTGGAGTCAGTGCGGTGTAAGTAACATATTTATGATATTTATTGAAGGTGAATGTACGCTACTGAGAAGACTTTAAGAGACTACGAAAGCATCCTTGTACCCTCTCCACCAAGATACTGTCGTAGAGCTGTTCACGGATTTTGCCCTCGCGTAGTCCGAGTCCACAGTCAATCCACTCGCTCTTATTCTCTGTTCGTTAGGATTCGTCAGGTCATGTGATTTCAATCCAGCCATAATGTCTGTTGCTGCATGACGTCTTCAGTACAAAAATATTTTTCCATAATATTTATGGAAGATTCGTTGTTAAGCGTTCAGATATGTGGAATTTGCCAGTGTTATTTTCATGCATTCGGGGTTTTTTTTTTTTTTTTCCCTCCATGTATTTTGTCAAGTTCAAAATGTGACGATTTTTTTTTCTTTCTTCACAAATGATCTCTGTATATTTTTGTACCTTTTTTTCTACTTTTATGTTCATCTACATGTTGTCACTTTCTGTTTGTAATGTACACTGCATTATTCACTCTGTGTATGTGTGTGTTGCATATTGTGTCTATGGAGCTTGGGTCTATCTGTTTGCTGCTGGGTTTGGTGTTCTGGATATCTCTCTGCTATTAATGTTTATTTTTCACTCAGTGGTGGGGGCATTTTATGGACAATCTCTCTTTGGAAAAAAATAAACATTTTCCATTGCAAAAAAACAAAAATCACGCTTTTTTCTTTTTTTTTAATCGGTTTCTGGTATCTAAATGATCTGCTTGTCTCTTTCTTTCTTTCTCTTTTCTGGTTTAAATGGGTTGTGGTGGTGTCTCTCCCTCCTCTCGCAGCGATGGCCGCTCAACAAGCCACAGCCGGCACGAGAAACGAAAAGGCAGGAGAGGCTGGTTTCTTCCAAAACCAGACCACGGTTTGTAGCTGCCGTGTCTGTGCTGTGCCGTGCCATGCCATCATTGTTCATTCTGTCTACTCGCCCACAATGCATTGCAACCCCATTCTGTGATCGCTCCTCTCATTTCAGTGAAAAATCAATGGATTTATTTGCGCATTTAATCTCTGATCACACATTCCTGTGACATTTCTATCAGAAGTTTTTCCATGCCATATATTTTTCCATGACAGATCGTCTGATCTTTTCTATGTGGCCCTCGATCGGATACTTTTCGTCACCGAGACGTGAATCAGAAGAGTCAGGTTGGATACGCCCTCCAACACATTTTGATATTCAGATGTTCATTACTGGTAACTGAATAGCTTTGTGAAACAGTTTCCAAAGAAACTGATGTGCACGTGAGGGGTGGTTCAGGGGGCGTGTGCATTTACATTAGACAGATACAAGTTATAAATGTAAACAAGACTCACCAGGAGATGGCATAAACCCCACTCCAAATTTTCCAAAGTTGAATTGGTTGCCATGGAAATCCCAAAATGTCAAAAGGCACAACTCCTCTAGTCACTTAACATAACTGTCAAGTCTCATGAAAAAACTCCTAATAGTTTGAGTTACGCTCCAGAAACTGAAACGTTGACAGATGGACAGCTATGTTCCTCGCATTACATGGCGGCGTGATTAAAAATCAAAACTGGCCGATCCAATCTGAGCAAATAAGTCACTGTGTCAAGAAGCTCGAAATGTGAAGGAAGGCACTGGAGTTCGACCCAAGAAAGTTCAAGTCCAAACAAGACCAGCGCTTTCGACAAGTCTCCAAATGCCACTGATTAAAAGTACTCCTGGTCTGTGAAAGATTTTCAGCTGAACAAAGACCAAGACCTGTTCAGGAATTGACTTCTAGAGATGCATTACTTTTTTTTTTTTTTTCCAGAATTTGCAACATCCTACCAGATTACAGCTATAGGCCAAACCTTCCTCGTACAATAAGTGTGAAGAGTTTAAAAGCATGAACATCTTGGGTTTGCCTTAAACGTAGATGAAATTTTATTTCAAAGTGAAATTTCTCAAAATAGTTGCTGTACCATATTCATATCACCATTTATTCCATCTACACTGTGCCTGAATCATCAGCGTTCATCAGACAAGACAGTGGCTTACAGTTAGTAATATTTCATCGTCTCCTCCCCAAAATGAGTTTCATGGCCAAGCCATTTCCACCTGCTAAAATGATTCATCTGGTTTTGCTAGCATGATTAATGACTACTTTGTCATGCCACTAGATATGTTGCGGCTATTTTTTTCCTGTGTTAATGGCTCTAGAGCTGGGTGTCACATGATTCAGCTCAAGAGCTCGGGAAATTAGATGCCAAGTTGAGTCAAGTTTGCAAGAACTGGGGGAAAAAAAATACCAAATTGGACAGAGCTCTTTCACTCCTGAACCCCTAAACAGAGGCTGCATTAATCATTCGTATGAAAACCAAAGTAAACCCTAGGCAAGGTTGGTCTTATTTTTTGCTTTATTTTACACACAATTCCTTGTGTATGTTCCAGACGACAACAACGCCGCCATCAACGGGGCTCAAACTGTTTCGGAAGTGAACACCGCACCTCCTGACAGTCAGCCCCACCCATCATTGGATTCTAGCTCTCAACAAGACCTTCATAAAACATCCCGGAATGAGGACAAGAGGACACGTGAGTCAGGTCAGCACAAGCACGGCCACCGCTCCCACCATCACCACAGCAAACACAGACATCGCTCACTGGACAAAAGGGGCAGGAACAGACACCATAATAAGAAGAGAGGTGATAAGAAGTACAGTAAGGATGATTCTCACCACCGGAGGCACCATTCGCCAGAGAGGAGGCGCCGGACAAGGAGCGCCGAGAACACGCTGGACAGCCAACGTGAACGTCAGCACGGCCGTTCGCCGGACAGACGCCACCATCGCCACTCCTCTCCACGAAGGCACCATTCACCACATCGGTCAGGGCACCGCAATCGGTCCCCTCACCGTCACAGATCTCCACATCGCCCCAGATACCAATCCAATCCTTCTGCCAGCCCACACAAAGGTAAACCACAGCCGGATCAGGATGTGGGCTTGAAGGAGCCTCCCACTCCTGAGCCTTCTTCCCCCTTGGACAGGGTCCTGCATGAGTTGCCTGCAACAGATCACCTCAACCGTGCGAGCCCCTTGCCACGGACGACATACGATGGTTTAGAAGGTGGCCTGACATTCCCGAGAAAGTCCTACGGTCCTCTCAACAGTAATAACACCATCCCCCGACAGTTAGGAAACGACGGTAATAGCCTTCCCCAGTTCTATCATCGTTGGAACCGTGACGACTTCCTCCCACGGCTGTCTGATGACCACTCGAACCACAAGGACACGCTACGCCAACTGTCGTACGACAGCATGAATCGAAATGAAGCTCTTCGCCGAGAGTCCTACGATGGTATAACCCAAAGCAATCCTTTTCCCAGAGAGTCAATAAACCGCTTTTCACCCACCGACCGGAGATACGATGGAGACAGCCTGCCCCGGAGAACCTACCAGGACCAGAGCCTGCCCCGCATCAGAACCCCCGACTCCGATACAGCTTTCCAGAAGTACAGTTCTCTGTTGAGGGGTCGCTCTCCCGAGAGAAGAAACCGATTTTCCCGATCGATCTCTCCAGAAGCAACCTCCTACAGAGCCAGAAGTCTTGACCCAGACATGTTGCCTGGAAGAGGTTCCCGAAGCATGGTGGACTCAGAGGAGGAACGCAGCGTAAGAAATTACTACAGCAAAGTCAAATCCAATTATGGCAAAGTCAACGACCCACTCCCTGAACCCAGGAGGAAGGCCTACAAAGAGCACTCCAAAGATCTCAGCATCTGACAGACTGGCGTAGAACAGCATACACGCCCTCACTCCATACAAGCCCTCCTCGGAGGACCCTGTATACTATGCTATGAATTTGACATTCCTGTGTTTTCCTAGACAGATTACTTGACATCTTGTAACAAACAGCGGAAGAAAAAGTGTTTTTTGCTGTACGTTCCAGGAATTGTTGGTGGTTTTTTTTTTTCCCCTTTTCTTACAATTTCCACAAACAGTTCTACATCTATCAGAGATTGATGACTATGTATAAAGAAAATGATTATGTGCCTAATAGTACCATTCTTGATGGTTTTTTTTATTTTCTTTTATTTTATAAAGGGCAGTCTTTTGAATTACTGTCTGATTATAGTATTTTTTGGTTTCAGAGACCACACCCATGCACCGAGCGTCTCTCCTCACCGGGTGCTCACATGTATGCTGTGCATGTCTTTACACTTTGAGTGTCTTTCTTCTTCTTTATGATTTTGTTCTTCTTTCTCTTCCTCGGTGCCAATGATTTTTACACATTTGACCAGAGTATAGCACAAGTCTGCATTCATTTGTATATTTTTGACAGTTTGCAGTACGTGTACATTCAGAGGTGATCATTTTACGAGAACGAAGGGAACATGAAGTTAAAAATATGATGTGAGAATAAAATATATATACACACACGAACAATCTTCACTTCTGTCTTCATTTTCTGAATTTGAAGTCTACAGAGCAAGTGGACAGCGCAGGTTAAAAAGTTCATGAGCCATGATGCAAACAGTGAAAGTTGACTGAATATTTGATTTGGATTTTAAAAAAACCTTCACTGTGGGAGTACCAAGTGGATGGAAGATCCAGCAGGATATCTCCGTCCTACTTCACAGAGGATAAGGAGAGGAATGATTGAATAATCTGGCCAAAGAGTACCCATTGCTTAAAAATCCAGCAAGGTGCGCCTCTTTCTACAGGGTTATCTGCTGAATAGCACAGAGAGTTCTGATTTCTGGTACGGAGAGCCGAACAAGATGAAGACTGGAAGAAAAGGAGAACAGGGCATCTGAGGTTGCTTTTATAATACTGTGGAAGATTGTTATTCAAATCTTATATCTGTGTTCTGTCTGTTTTTGTTGGATTTGTTGACTTCAACTTGGGCATGGTTTAAAAAAAAAAATCCCTCAAAGCATCATGTGGTAATTAACTTCCCCTCATTAGTCGGCAGTTAATATGAGTTCTTAATCAAGATTCAACGTCTCGTACTGTAATTCTGATTCATGGAGCTTCAGCGAGGAAGTTAACAAGAGGGTTGGGATTGTTATTCAGGAGCCATTCCAGTCTACCCAACACGTCTCACTGTTTCTTCAGCCACATTTCAAGCCTTGTGTGAGGATTATTTCAAGACAGATGGAAAACATGAGGATATAATAAGGGCACAGGTGCAAAATGCTCTCGATTAGAATTGTAAAAGGAATTTCAGGAACATTCCAGCAATTTCTTTTCAGTCCAAATTTCTATCCACTAAATGTGCAGAGTAAGGGGAGAATGCGGTGCTGCTACCTGTATCCGAATTTGTTTAACTCCACAGTGGGCGTGGTCTCAACCAGAAGTTCTTTTAACTTGAATGTCAATGTTAACGTCTTGAATATCAATGAAGAAGTACAAGGGACTTTAAAAATAAATAATTAATCCCAATCACCGAGTTAAAGCTAGACCGCCTTTCAGATTTTTCAAGTGTAGGTCATAAAAAGAATTTTCCCAGACACCCAGTTATTTTTGTTTAGTGGACCGAAAGCTACTGAGTTCGGTTCACAGACTTCCAAATGTATTAGGTTTTTTTTTATTTAAAATGGAACAATGAATGAATTTAGGACCGTCTGGCCCTAAATTATCTGCTATTTTTTCATGCTCCACCATGACCCAATACAGTGGTGCTTGAAAGTTTGTGAATTTTCTAGATTTCTGTGTAAACATGACCTAAAACATCAGATTTTCAGATGATCACGTGGACAAGCCAGAAGGCTGTTGGAAAAATGTTTTGTGGACGGATGAGACCAAAATAGAACTTTTTGGTTCAAACGAGAAGCGTTGTGTTTGGAGAAAGGAAAACACTGCATTCCAGTATAAGAGCCTTATCGCATCTGTGAAACATGGTGGTGGTAGTATCGTGGTTTGGGCCTGTTTTGCTGCATCTGGGCCAGGACAGCTTGCCGTCATCGGTGGAACAATGAATTCTGAATTATACCATCGAATTCTAAAGGAAAATGTCAGGACATCTGTCCATGAACTGAATCTCAAGAGAAGGTGGGTCATGCAGCAAGAC
>JAPEKL010000019.1:35711450-35722059 GCA_028877455.1 Bagre pinnimaculatus | reverse complement strand
AACTTCCACATCATTGCATTCCGTTTTTATTTACAATTTGTACTTTGTCCCAACTTTTTTGGAATCGGGGTTGTATGTGTTAGCCCTGTGATGACCTGGCGACTTGTCCAGGGTGTACCCTGCTTCTCGCCCATAGTCAGCTGGGATAGGCTCCAACTTGCCTGCGACTCTGTAGGACAGGATAAGCGGCTACAGATAATGGATGGATGAATAGACTTTAGTCATCACATACATTATAGTACAATTCTGCCGTGCAAAGGCAAACTGCGGTCCTTGACTGTCTTTTGCCACCGACACGATATGCAGATACCGCAGTTTGCCTTTGCACGCCAGAATTATTTTCTTCGCATTCCCAAGTAAATTGGTGTCAGAGCACAGGGTCAGCTATGATATGGCCCCCCCCGGAGCAGATAGGGTTATGGACCTTGCTTAAGCGCCTAAAATTGGCAACTTGGTGGCTTAAAACCCCCCACCTTCCCATCTTAAACTGATGCCATGTCATGCTACTTCATAGCTATGTTAACTAGCCATCAACATTATGGGACAAGTGGGAAGTTTATCAGGAGCTCATATGACCAAGTTATCCAATATTGACATACTGTACCTTCATGAGAAGGTTTTCTCCACTATGCTGAAACACTGAAATCTGCTCAGCTTCTGTGCCCTGTGTTTTGCCAGTACAATCTATTTTTGTCAGCTTTGCCATCTTAATCATGTAGCTACATTTGCACTGCATAGCCAAGTCAGAAATTAGTTTCTAAATATGGTGATTGCAAGAGAAAAATCACGTGACTCCGACACTATGATTTACATTAACAGGGGCTGAAACGCTAAGATGGGATCATTAATTTTATGCAGCTCCTGAGTGGGATGCAGTAGCTTAGTGGTTAAGGTACTCTGCAAATAACGTGGTTGTTGGAATGGATGGTTGCGAGGTTCACGTCTCCTCATCATGCCTACCAGAAATCCACTGGTATGCCCTTGAGCAAGATCTTTACTCCTCAGCTGCTTGATCTGGCCGTGTGGCTTGCATTTTTCATATCCTGCGAGAAACTTTGGATAAACTCATTGACATCTCGAATTATCCATCTAGTAGCTTGTATAAGCACGCAGTTTGGTGGTTTTGCGGCATCTTTACTTCCTGAAAATCTATTTCTCAGGAACATTAGTAAGAGGGTGACGTTTAATGGCATGAAACCAGTGACCTTGTGGTTACACTGTGTTTATATTCAGCCAAGATCCAAAGGATCTTCTAAAATATATACACAGCTGCAGAAGCAAGGATATCCTTTAGTTTGCAAATTTGCAATCTGAAAGACAACAACCTCAAAGAAGCTCACAAAACCAAGAAGTAGTACAAAAGCAGCAATGCAAAAGGTTAAACCTGGTACTATTGTGTGTGCTTTGATCCTTTGTTGGAACCAGCATTGTAGTCGAGTCACTAAACCTCGACTCCGAGTCCAGTCTCAAGTCCCCAGTGCTCAAGTCCAAGTCAAGTCATTAAAAAAAAATTCGAGTCAAGTCCACTATTGATCTGAATCGAGTCTGAGTCGAGTCCAACACTCCAACCGCACCATTTGACGGTGTCTGTTTCAGCACCATTAACATTAGTTTGTTCCTGAACATGACGTATGAACAGGTGAATGTGCTTCTCTTTGTCAGGGAGTGTGAAATATTCGGTCAGAGATGGTTGGGAGACAGATGTAAGTGCAGAAGGTGTGTTTATTAATACAAGTGAAGACGGTAAACGATCTAGAACGGCAGACAAAATCATAAAACAGGCACAAACAGGCTATCACAGACTCGGCAGAATCAAAGACGAGAAACAGGAAACCAAGCAAGGAAATAAGGCTCAGTAATGTGTCAGCAATGCAACTCAATACTTCACAAAGTAAGTCTGTTTTCACAGTTTTTATATAGGCGCGCGGATTGTGCCTTAATCCTGTGCAGGTGCGAGTCATTTACGGCACGCGTGAGAGCCTGCTTGGCATGTGCGCTGTCCAGAGCATGCCTGAAAGTCTGTCTGATGCACGCACCAAGGCGCGCAGGTGTGACACTCTTAGACGAAATTAGTACAAAATTAATGTAAACATCTTATGCCAAATTATTATGGCATGTTCCAAAAAATAAAGAAAACATCTGAGTCCTCGTCTCTGTTTTCCAAGTCCCAATACAGTTAATGCACGAGTCTGAGACATCAGTGCATAAGTCTGAGTCGAGTCACGAGTCTTTAAAATTAGGGCACGAGTCAGACTCGAGTACTACAAGCCTGGTCGGAACTGTTAAAAATCTTAATGCAGAAAGAATTGCCATTGCTAATTCCAAGATGCTAACATTGCATTACAGAGGGTGAAAAAAAGTTTACTAAGCAAACCCTCGAGTGGACAAGACTATTTATCTTTTAATAAGTAGTGACTCCGCGTTTTTTTTTTTTTAACCAAATAGAAGATATTCCAGTCCTGCCTTGGTGTTTCTGAGACTCATGAGGTTTTTTTTTTTTTTTTAATTAATTTAATTTAATTTTATTTATTTATTTGGGGGGGGATTTGTTCCTTTGGGGAAAAGTTTTATGCAGAACTGTATAAAGTGGTTTCCCATTCGTTCAGTCAAGATTGCAAGTAAAACCCTTTCAGAAAGAAAGGTCTCTTTTAACCAGTCAAAGAGCGTACAGAGAAAAATCAATGAAGCGCTCTCCTAGATATGATCTTTTCTGGAGGGAATGGAGAAATCGGGGCCATTTGGATAGAAGAAGGAAACTTATTCTTCCAATTTGAAGCCAAGACCCTGAAGCAAAAAGATTTTGCTTAAAGCCAGCTTCACAGGGCATGATTTTCAGTCCAATTTCACTGTCGCAATTCTTTGGTCCTGAGTTGACACCAATGCCAGTGAGACCAAAGACGGGCAAGAGTTCTTTCCACAAGTCTGGATCATACCGACTGATGATGTAAGCAAATGCAAGCACCTGTTTGACCAAGCCACTTCCCAAAAGACTTTCAAAAATGTATCAAGTCAGGAAGTCAAGTTATCATTCACATAGTTCCTCATCCTCCTTCTCCAAACCTTCAAACTTTCAGCAAACATTTCTGCAGTCATTCCAACCGTAATATCTTTTATTTATTTATTTTTTATTAAATGTGGTTCTGATTTGGACAGGGTTTCGATCTGGTTTATAGCTGTGTAATCATCCATGACATTTCTTCTGCAGACACAAGATCGCTGTTTGCTTTTTCTAGATAAACACATGCATGCACACTGGTGAAATAGGAACTCGATGACAAAACTAGCAGAAAAGTAATGATTTCTCCACTAGTACATTAGTTCGCCCCCAATATTTACCCAATATCTTCAGAAAGAAAAGAAATTACAACACACTGGCATGGATTTGACTGTTCATCAAGCTCCCCAGCTAGGACATGATTCAATACCAAAAATGCAAATAAAAATTTTCCATGCTTGGCCCAGCTTGAACACATCACAAGCATGTTTTAACCATGAGAAAGATGGGAAAAGGTGTGTCTGAGTGTGTGTGTGTGTGTCTTTCTAATCACAAACAAGCAGCAGTGCTTCCTCAAATGCTCCACAAAACATCTGGAACCATGTCCAATGCTCCAATTTCACTTCCACTCCATGACCTGCACTCCGAGTCAAAATAAACAGAAAAAAAGAGAAAGACTCCAGGAGGAAGTGCTGAATAAGTGAGTATAACGCTCCTGAATATGGAGTTTATTTGCTAGGCTACTGGTTATGGAGGGAGTATGATAATCAGCACTGCTTTTGAAGGGGTAATCTGATTTTCATTCATTGGGCAGGATGGGAGGGTGCCGGTTCGATGACCACAGGGACGAGTCACTGTGTCCGTATCGGAGCCGTTCCTGACTCTCCCATAAACAAAGTGGGCGAACAGGACGTAATCTACATCCTTCCACTTCCAGCATATGCATGAGGACGAGGCGAAAGCACAGCAGATACTGAGAGAAATGGAGGGGAAAGACGGAAAGATCAGCAGAAGTTTAAGTTCACATAAAAGGATGGAAGGAAGGAACTGAGTAAGGAGGGAAGGAGAAGGCCAGGCAGGTCAGAGAGGTCATGCAAGAACAAAAAGAAAGCTATATCAGATTTTGTATTTGCCAAAATCACAGAATATTGCAAACGTGGACTGTAGCATTATTTGTTTCTCGAGGGAGACCATCAAGGGATCATCAAATGACCTTTTGTGTATCTTTCAGACAGAAAAGTGAAAGTCGTGCTCCTTTAAACTCACAGTTCAGGACTTAAATTCAAAACTGAGGTTTTGAGGAGTCAGGTGACGCAGCTGATTTTCTGGGTTGCCTGTTCAGATCAACATTAAAAGGTCACACCTCCTAAAGCCTGGCGCACACGGGCAATTTTTTGACGCAAGCGAAAAATCGCTTCGTATGCGGATGTTTGCGACGGTGATTTTTTTGTTGCTTGCGACAGATCGCAAGTATCAAACATGCTTGATATTCTGCGTCAAAAAAACCGCCAGTTGCTGACTTGTTGCAGAGATATTGCCGCATGTGTCTTTGCGATAATGAAGTGATCGCCTCCAAAGGCTAAGCCAATCCCCGCCCGCGAAGTAGTTGCGTGATTTCCATGTGACTTGGATCCCCCTCTTCAAATCGCCCACTGGTCACCGATAATGTGCACACGCAGCTACCCGAGACGGGGAAAAAATCATCCAAAAATGCGTCCAAAAATCGCAATATGCTTGCGATGAGAAGTTGCCCATGTGCACCAGGCTTTAGTTGCCAGAATGGTTTTTCAATAACCTTTAAACAACCATCTTGAAAGACACAAACACTTGTGCGCTTCCAAACATTTTAAAGTCTTTAAAATACAGACTAAAAATGGAGTTTTTCTCTTTAATATCAAATGCAAATGTCATACAATATAATAAAAATATAAAAATTAAAAATAAAGACCAATAGCATGGCAAGCATTGAAATAAACCGCTAACTAGGAAACTGGTATGCTCCCAGTACAGTATCCTGCTGCATGAATCGCTGCAAATTTGGTTTTATGAAACAAAATGGCTTCCACTCTCGTTATTCAGTAGCTTATAAAACAGCACTGGATGCACATCCTATTATTTTTGCATTTATTTGTTTCTAAGATTTTTTTAATACTTAAAGGAGCCATATGATGTGAAATCAAGGTCAAGAAATTGTGCACAGGATGTAGCCTAATTGATCAAATTTTAACCAGCTGTTTCAATTTCTTGAGGAAATAAAATGATTCCAATAGACGCAATACTGCACCTCACTCAAGCCAGTACAACACAAGAATAATCTAATCTAGGTCCAAGATCAGAATCATGCGTCGCTGAGATGCGCCTCAAACCCCACCTCATACGTGACGCTCCTGGACGTCTGCCTTCCTTTAAATACGTCTGAGGTCTGAAAATTGAGCTGCACGATTTTTCTCTTAAATCCTTGCCATGTGCACGTTACTCAATTCTGTATACACAGCTCAGTGTCTATCCAAGATACAACCATGATCCTAAAAGTCGAATCATGTCTGTTTGACAGGTTCATTCACTTTCATCAAGTGGTGTGTGTTTGAGGGGACCTCCTTGAGAATCTCGCCTCAGTGATGAGCAATGGCAGAGTTTCGCAAACCCTTTATAGAAACTGTGCTAAGTCTGAAATGACTGGATTTTTAAAGTGTGTTTGGGGAACTTCCTCCGAAATGTAAAACAGGACACACAGCTGTATCTATTCTTTTCGATAGTACGGCTCTTGAACAACTGCTCCAGCAAGATCCCTTCTGGCTTCCTCTAAACACAGCCTGATCTCACTCTGAAAGTCATAATACATTCTTCTCCATCTCTGGGATCTTCTCCAATCTCTGTCATCACGTTGCAATTTTGTTAAAGGGTTTTGGTGAGATTTTTTTTTTTTTTAAAACTGTGGACAAGCCAAGTGCTATGCCACTTTTATTCAGCAAATATGGTCCCAATTTGACCATAAGCCTAACTTTGATTCTGGTTATGGAAAATAATACATATATTACCGGACACCTACAGACCCTCCATCTGGTTTTATCCAGATGCATCCTTGCTGGTGATTAATCCAATGGGAACTCAGTAAATGAAGTAGCGCCAAAAAAAAAAAAATCTGTAATGTCTGAGGTCTTGTATTCACATGCACAGCTTATGTTCTCCATCCAAACCCAACTGACCGACCGTGACATCTGGTCGAATTAAAAGGGACGGAGGTTTTAATTTTAATGAGGAAATGTAAAACATGTACCTTATAGGGAGGCTGTGACTCCACACTGCAGATGAATGTGAACAAAACCCAAGACAGCGTGAAATTAAATCTTCCACTCTACTTAAAGGAAGCACTCTGGGTCAACCATATTTGGTGCAAACCTGAAGTAATGATTTTGATTTCAGATTTGGTCGGGGAAAAAAGGGATGTGAAATTGAAAAGCAGTGAAAAACATCATTATGCTTCTTTGCTCCATTTGTACTACCGTGTGTGTCTAGAAGATACCAAATGTCCTACTTGGAAATTGAATAAAAACAGAAAATCAGTCGTAATTAGAAACGGGAAACTTGTATAATTTCAGGAATTCCCTGCTTTGTATCTTCTTGGTATGGCTGTAGAACATATTTTAGATACAGTGAACAAGTTTCGCTTTTAATTGTGTGGGGTTTTTTGGCAAGAAATTTTTCTCCTAATTTGATGGTCTGTTCCCTCCACGCCAACTCTTCTCTCAAGCTGGAGCTCTCTTTGGCCTGGACAACAAGTTACATCATCAAATTCACATATTTTGGAAACTCTGAGCTCTCTTTGGGCTTGAATGAAAATCTGTCATGTCTCCTCAGCTGTGTAAGTCTCAAGATGTATTATTGGGAGTTTTGAACAGAGTGTGATTCCAAAAAAAATAAAAAATAAAACTTTTCTAAACTCTGGATTCTGGATCATACACAAGTTCCTGAAACATGAATTTCCCAAAGGGATCTTTTAGAGCTGTATATTTTATCAGAAATGTTTCTGAGTGAGAAACCATTTTTTTGGTATTGTTTTTCTGGATAAGCAGCTACTACGACTGAGCAAAGGCTGCAGTTGCCTTTAATGCTTAACAATTTGAGATGAAGTTCTGATTATAAATAAGACCGTTAGAAGCGGATGTGTTTTGTCTGCACTTGTGCTTCATGTTAACACTTTGACGTGTCAGACTCTGAACTGATATCCGTTTTGAACTTAAAAGAGGAGACGAAATGCACACTTCTTCGTCTTTACTGTAATTTTCTGCCGCTCTTGTCACTTTTTTTTTTAACAAGCCATGCTGTCACTTCATTAATTACACCAAGAGGATAACTGGAAAAATAAATCAAAGAAAGAAAGAAAACTCTTCCTTAAACTTGACCCGTTTTTTTCCCATCCATTGACTGGTTTTGCTGCTGTGTACTTCAAGCTTGACTCACTGGAATCGTTCAGCTGCTGTACATAAGTTAAAGTAGAGAGCCTGCGTTCCAGTTTTTGTTTCCACCTAACTGCAAGACACAAACATTCCTGCTTGTTTTTAATATAGCAAAGAAAAACTGATTTCCTTCCTTTCCATGTTGCAAGCCCATCTTCCGACAAGCATCCAAACAGAGTCAAGTTATATTTACTTTTTCTCCATCTGGTATATACGATCTTCTGATGAGCACTCGAATACAGCAAGACTCACAGATTTGTTCAATATGGTACTGAAAAATTTTGCCTGAAATTCAGTTACTCAGGTTCTGCACTCATTTAAGGCTCTTAGCCCAAAACCAGTCGAGTGTCATCTGTTCATCTGTTGCCCTTTTGTGACTCATGAGCCACTACTGTAAGGAAAAAATCCGTAGCAAAGCTCAAACAGTTTAAAATGAGTTTTGTTTAATAGGCCCACTGAAAAGGTCACGCGACCACAGGATAATCATGAGATTAATTCAAATTAGAAATGGGGACATATTAAGACAACAACAACCATGTAGCATATTCGTGGTTGGATATTCTAGAATAGGAGAGTACAAAATTTATAAGGTTTTGTAACTCAAGGGCTCACCACAACTAATAACGAAGCCACTTCCAGAGGTCACTCTGGAAAATCATGGCTGGAATCAAAGTAAACAAATGAAAATCAGTTCCCAAATTTCCATTAGCATTAAAAATGTAAAAACATCCAACTCCTGTTTTCAGCGCGTTCAAACTGAGCAACCGTCAGTAATTTTGTTTGAACCCAACTGCGAGGTCAAACTTTGCAACTGTGGTTTGACGACTGAGTGGAATCTACTGGATGACTTTATGAACTTTAGATTAGTTACGAGCAACAAGATTAAAAAGTCTTAAATCCTCTTCCTCAAATCCTGAGTCGCATGAAATCTTCATCCGCTGCGAACGTGAGGTCATGAGTCGACAACTCTTATTACTACTTTGCAAGGAAACGACCAAATGGGAAAACTCCACCAATTCCCATGGTAACCGTGACCGTACGTACGTCATGTTCTGATCTGAAACCTGGCTTCCTTTGTCTGACATGATGAAAGTTTTTTTTTTTTTTAAACTCCAATAACAGCCTGCTTTATGGAAAGCTTTGAAACTTCAGAGTGATCCAAAAATATATGAGCAAGAAAAATGTCCCTTTAGAAAAGATTCAAACAGCTGGCCTCATGTTGCACCGGCTTTGTTGCGCTGTGGCCATCCAATCATTCCCAATTTGAGCCAAAGAATAACAAAATGACAGGGTGTATAATTTAGGGACAGAAACCAGATCACAGCGCTTCAGGAGTGTGTCTGAAGAGCAAACAGCACCTCTGGGCTCGAAGATTAGTGAGCTTGTCTGATTCATTTGCATTTGGCACAAACATTAAAAGAGTGTGGTGTGCACTTAAAATGTGCACTTGGAGTGCTTTCACATATGCGTTAACATTTAGTCTGTTTGAATTGAACCCTAGTGTGTTTGTTCCCTTGATGTAATTTGTTTAGGCAGGTGAGAACACAGCAAAATCACTCGGTTGCCGACCAAAACAGCTGTCTGAAACACCTTGGGTTGGAGCATTTTTTATTTTTATTTTTTCAGTAAAACCACAAAAGAAAGTATATTCGAAACCAAATTGCACCTTGTTCTTGTGCTTTGGCTAGTATCAGAGCAGGAGGAGGGAAATTATTAAGATCGTATTGTCCTGTCCCATGTTGCCTAAGGAGATCCCCTTAGCCCCTTTGATAAGTACACTTAATAGGACAACATTTCCTTTCCTTTGGTCTTTTATCAGTATCTGGAGCTTCCTTTGAGGTCAGAGCATTTGCTCCCTCCTTTTTAGAAGGACACTGAGCTCATTCAGTTCAATTTTATTTGTAGAGCACGTTCAACAGTCAACTATGTCAAAAAGCAACTTTAAAGAAATCTGGATTTGGATTGAGATTGTGAATGAGCAAGACAAAGGAGACTGTGTTGAAGAAAATGCTCAGAGACAGCAAGAAACCTTGAGAGGAACCAGACTCAAAAGAGAACCCATCCTCTTCTGGGTGACAGCCGATAGTGAGATGAAAATCACAGAATGCAAGTGTAGGCAAATGAAGGCAAAGAGCCCTAAAGCTGGCTTTAGACAACAATTTTTGGCCTAATTTTGCATTTTCTTCAAATGCATAATGTGACTCCCACGGATTTCATGCCACCAAGACCAAAGCAGGTTAACGACAAAGTTCTGGAAGTATCTTCCATTCTAATTCAACCCGCAGTGTGAGCACTGCTATCATTTGACAATAAAAGGAAGCGCAGATTTATGCAATACTCATGGGGCGGCTACACACACAGTAATCGTAATGTAAATGAAATGCGAGATTTAAAAGAACACCAGTTTGTTGTTTTCTCAAGGCATAAACTGTTGCTACTGTTGTAGCGAGGGCTTAGCTCTAGTTTTTCTGCACAAGTGGAGATTTCACTGATGTAAGCAGAACATAATTTCCTTTAATTGCTCATTTGAGGATCTTCATCGTATAATCTAACATGCACACTCCCCCATTATCTCATGTCATGTTCCCGACTTTGGAAAAGATTTTATTAAGATCATCACATTATGACAAGTAACGAGACTGTCAATGACGGCGTAGCTCACTCTTGTCCCGTCTAGTCCAGAAGGAACGATCTGAAGTGGGCCACCTTGCACAATAAATGTTGCAAGCTATATACACAAGCTATATATTAGAAGCGATTTCTATTACTTGTATATTATCCACCCGAGGAATACCGACCTATTCGCCAGAAAGAATCCAAAACAACGAGGAATTGACCGAGAAGAAGCGATTTTTGTTGAACTGCTCATTAAGGCTTAATTAGTCCATAAGTTCATTAAAAATTGTAATTAAGCAAATCTGGGTAGAAGTTATATGCATCCTAGGTACCTCTACCTTCCTGCCAAGAAGAATAAAAGTCAGTGAAGAATTGAGAGAGAAGAAGCAATTTGTGTGGAAACTGCTCGTTAGGGCTTCATTACTCCATATCTTCATTATTAATTGGAATTATGCAAATCTGGATAGAAGCTATATGCACCCCAGGCAGACCCACCTTCCTGCCAAAAAGAATAAAAATCAGTGAAGAATTGAGAGAGAAG
>JAPEKL010000019.1:35494841-35505747 GCA_028877455.1 Bagre pinnimaculatus | reverse complement strand
CATTCACACTCACATTCACACCTACAGTCAATTTAGAGTCACCAGTTAACCTAACCTGCATATCTTTGGACTGTGGGAGAAACCAGATCACCCGGAGGAAACCCACGCAGACATGGGGAGAACATGCAAAAACCTAGAACCTTCTTGCTGTGAGGTGACAGTGCTAAACACTACACTACCATGTCGTGAACCAGAAACCAGAATGAACCAAAAACCATGAATGAATGCAAGCATGGGTGAGATGGTAGTACAGCAAGTAGGGTTACCACATCAAAGCTCACGTGTTCCTTTTTTCATCCTGAACTCTGATGACATCTCCATCTAGGTTTCCTCTGGGTTATCTAGTTTCCTCCTATAAACATGCCTTATGGTGAATTGCTGACTCTAAACTGATGCCTTGGTGTGAACGCATGTGCATGGACTCCAATAGACGAACATCCTCTCTAAAGCGTATTCCTGCCTCGCACCCAGTCATCCACTGTTACCGTGACCAGGATAAATCTGACTGAAGACAAATGAACAAGAACCACTTAGCTTCTCCGAAATGACAATCAAAACGAGCCATAGAATCAACTTTCAATGAAGTATTGCAATGATTTGTAACACTATATCTATCCATTATCCATAACCACTTATCCTGTGCAGGATCAGGGGCAAGCTGGAGCCTATCCCAGCTGACTATGGGCAAGAGGCAGGGTACACCTTGGACAGGTCATCGCAGGGCTGACACAAACAACCCTTCACACCTATGGTCAATTTCGAGCCACCAATTAGCTTAACCTGCATGTCTTTGGGGGAAACCAGAGCACCCAGAGGAAAACCACACAGAGAACATGCAAACTCCACACAGAATCCTTTTCAGCCACTGGGCTCGAACCCAAGACCTTCTTGCTGTGAGGCGACAGCGCTAACCACTACACCACCGTGCCACCTGAACAAATAAGTAATTTTGCGAATTAGCTTGCAGTGCACCTCGCTCCATTTCACTGGAGACAAATGAGCTCCATGTTTGCAGGGACTGTAGATAATAAACAAGGTTTTTCAAGATTTGTCAAGGGTTCCATGAATAGCAATAGTGATGGACTGTTTTTAACAGGGAAACCATATTTTATAGACCTCTCCATAGAACCTTTAAGAATTTTCCCAGAAGAACAGAATGAAGAACCTTTAAAGTGCTGGAAAAAAAAATTTTTTTGAGAGTGTTGCTGTCCGACTACCTTTCAGCACCATAACCTTCTTCAACTGTCGAAGAACGTTTTCAGCTTGCTCTCCGTGTTGCAACTTCCTCCCTAATAAAAGCCAGACACACACACACACACACACACGGAGAGCAAATTACTGTGTGGATTCTGTAGGCTTTGCCATTAGACAGGGTCCTGCCAAGCCGTGAGCAATGTGTGCGCATGTGTGTAGCTGCCTGTGTGTGCACAAGTGTGCATTCATGCACGTGTGTAGCGCAGTGTGTAATCTTTCTCTCTTGGCTTGGACTCAGGTTGTGGTTTGAAACACTCTGTCTCTCACTCTGAAAAATGAAAACTGTGGCCTGGTGAAAGGCTGCGAATCGACACCCATACTCCGCGCGAGCTCCAGATTAGCCACAGCAGCGGTGAAGGCGCGAGTATGTGTTCTTTATGACACTGCTGTCACAAATGAGATGTAACCGAATATTATTCATAGTGCGTTCTTAACAGATACAAATGCAGATATGAGTAGCATTCATCTGGTTGAGATTAGAATTGCGGATCAGATATGAAGCTCACAGGACCACGTTCTTTATCATGAAGGTGAGTCATTGCCTCATGCATTGAGCGTTCATTCTTTCATCCTTACTAACTGCCTGCTCAGGATCATGCGGGTTTAAAGTACACTGGTTTGTTTATAATTTGGGAGTAGAACCAGCTACATTTTTGTTAGAAAATCTCATACAGACAAATATGTCTGAGCAGGATAAAAAAACCCAGATTCCTTGACACATTTTTCCAATGATCTGGCTGAGGCAATCATTCACACACCACACTGATCGTACTGACATTTTTACTTCTGTGGTTTTTCCCCAATGTTTTCCAGTGTGGTAGGGTTTGGATTCACCAACTACGTTTAAATCCGGATAAAGATACAAATAATTGGAGCACTAAACAGATATAGCTACAGATAATGGCTTTGAGTTCCACTCCTATGTCACACATCGCACACTTGCCAAAACACGACGCAGCTTTTGTTCAGCTCGGGAAGGGATTATGAGCAATGGTAGTTGGCTACATTTTTAAGAACCAGAGTCTTCTTTCGAGCAGTGTTATTACTGACAGGTTTGGGATGAAGTAGAAAAAAAAAAGCCAGGAACTGTCTCATGGCATTCGATTATGTGTATAAGATATCCTTGAAGCCCGACTCTGAAACCACCAGTGGAAAGAAATGACTATAACAGCTGAGCTTATGATTTTGGCGTGTCACCGACTCCCTCCGTCTGTCTCCCTGTATCACTCACATTTTTCATAGAAGAGATCAGAAAAATTGCTTTTGATACGTCGATGTCGAACCACGTTAATAACAAAACGCAACTGTCAAAAAAGGCCTTTGCTGATTACTTTTCCTAGCCGTGCTTTATGTGTCTGATTTCATTATCTGGTGTTTTTATACGGATCCTCTCTCGCTCCATTGCTGTGTCTCATCACAGGTCCCTGAGGAGAAAGTGGAGTGGAGTGGTTTCTCTTTCTTGCCCTCTCAATCAGAGGCTGTGTGGATGATAGATGATTCTTCTGCTTTGACAAAGTAAATTCATTACGTTGATGGGTTAAGAAGCTTTTAGGAGTATTTAAGTGAGATCCCCTCCACTACCCCGCCTTCTCTCTGTACTGTCCCTGCTTTCCCTCTCACTAAGGGATGTCGGATTGATGGATCACTTCAATTAACTCTGACATAAGAAAGGATGAGATTGCAAGTATGTGGGAGGGGTGGAGAGAATGCTTCCTTTTCTCCTCTTCCGTCGTCTCTTCTTTCTCGTCCTCCCTTATTTTTTTTAAATGCCATTGGACAGGAGGGAAGCTCAGTGCCTTGAGACTTGGGTTCAGATATCTGCTTTGATTCAAGTTATGGAATATTTTATTACTTTAGCTTATAAAGTACATGATATTGCAGAATTAAAGGTATAGTTTACTCTACCATACTAATAAGAATTGAAGCTTGTGAACCAGAAACCAGAATGAACCAAAAACCATGAATGAATGCAAGCATGGGTGGGATGGTGGTACAGCAAGTAGGGTTGCCACATCAAAGCTCGCATGTCCCTGGTTTCATCCTGAACTCTGATGACTTCTCTATCTAGGTTTCCTCAGGGCTATCTGGTTTCCTCCCAAAAACATGCCTTATGGTGAATTGCTGACTCTAAACTGATGCCTTGGTGCGAACCCATGTGCATGAGCAGCCTCTCCAAAGTGTATTCCTGCCCCGCACCCAGTCACCCACTGTAACCCTGACCAGGATAAATCCGACTGAAGACAAATGAACAAATTCAAATGAGCAAGAACCACTTAGCCTCTCCGAAATGACAATCAAAATGAGCCATAGAATTAACATTGAATGAAGTATTGCAATGATTCATAACAATATATGTATCCATCCATCCATTATCCATAACCACTTATCCTGTACAGGGTCATGAGCAAGCTGGAACCTATCCCAGTTGACTATGGGCAAGAGGCAGGGTACACCCTGGGCAAGTCACCAGGTCATCGCAGGGCTGACACATGGAGACAAACAACCCTTCATGGTCAATTTCGAGTCACCAATTAGAATTAACCTGCAGGTCTTTGGACTATGGGGGAAACCGGAGCACCCGGAGGAAACCCACGCAGACACGGGGAGAACATGCAAACTCCACACAGAAAGGCCCCCATCGGCCAATGGGCTCAAACCCAGAACCTTCTTGCTGTGAGGTGACAGTGCTAACCACTACACCACCATGCTGCCCCACTAGCTGCATCCAATATTGGCAATTTCATATCATATGATCCGCCGTCCTCTGAAAACCCATTGAGAGAGTTTGTGTAGGTGTTTGATGCAGGTTGCCTGGTATCCAACCCACACATAACCACGCACACAGCTGTGGAATTTTTACTGCCATTGGCACCAAACAGTCTCCTGCCTATATTTCTTAACCACCTAAATAAGGCCATTGTCACTTATTAGTCTCATATGAGCCCACACTCACAATCAGCATGTTCAGGAGTTTAGAGAATAATCCGCTTCTATGAGTGACATTTTTTGTGGTCACAGTGGCAGGCTTCTCAATTTTAGCTGTCTGCACAATTATAATAAGACACTGAGTGCTATTTTCGTGTTAATAAGGAAAACAAGATCACAGGATTGTGGCTTTGGGGCATGTAAGTGTGGCAGATGTACTGTAGACCTTGAATTTCCCCAGCTATCAGTGCAAAAAGGGGTGGACTTGGAGGGAATACATGATCAAAAAGTGTGCTTATGCTGCTGCAATACATCATCAAATCAATTCCGATTATTCCATTTAAAAGTGTTTTTGTGGATGTTCACTCAGACAATGTTTATTTCTTAGATTGCTATGATTGTTAAAATTGAATAAGTGTGGCTAAGTTTTGTTCAGAGACTCCTTCCAAAATTGAACATTTTGGAAGGAGTCTCCAGTGTGACAACATATCTTTTCCATGATGGACAAGTTTCTCTGTAACAAGCTACATTTGTTTTGGCTTAACTTCATGAGAAAGTGAGGGAACAACTGGTTATCTTTCCTTCCTGTGCCAGCACCTGGTCTTCCCAGGCCGTCTAACCAAGTACAAACCAGGTTTAGGCCCACCGATCTCTCTTTCTGTAGCCCTTCAGCCTCTCGGCTGTTACATAGTTAGGGTTACCGTGGAGGGCTGGTCTTCAGGTAGCCGCGAGAGTTTGACTCCCTTCTCACATCTGTATTGTGGCATACCTTGCCAGATAGTAGTACAGTAGGTACCATTTTTAAGATGGTCTTTGGTATGACCCAACTGCGATTCGGGAAAAAAGAAGCTGGAAGAGTGACGGGCAGCAAAACCATGCTAATGAAAAAGGACTTCCTGTGCTTGCTGGTCATAAAAGTTCCATCAGCCAAGCAAGTGCACCCCAAGGCCAACCACGTGTCATGTGGGGAAATTTGATGATGAGTAGAACTCATAAGCTTCTAGTCTGGAGGCGGACACACCAACCACTAGGCCAGCTCACCACAACATCAAATGTAATGATGAACAGATAATAAGTGTGATGTATTTGTCTTAATGTTGTCTTAATAAAGGGCAACATGGTGGTGTAGTGGTTAGTACTGTCGCCTCACAGCAAGAAGGTTCTGGGTTTGGGCCCAGTGGCTGACAGGGGCCTTTCTGTGTGGAGTTTGTATGTTCTCCCCGTGTCTGTGTGGGTTTCCTCTGGGTGCTCCAGTTTCCCCCACAGTCCAAAGACATGCAGGTTAGGCTAATTGGTGGCTCGAAATTGACTGTAGGTATGAATGGTTGTTTGTCTCTGTGTCAGCCTTGCGATGACCTGGCAACTTGTCCAGGGTGTACCCCACCTCTCACCCATAGTCAAATGGGACAGGCTCCAGCTTGCCCCCAACCCTGCACAGGATAAGCGGTTATGGATAATGGATGGATGTCTTAATAAAGGAAACTTGTAATAGTTGGTACTTTGCTGAATATAACACCTCAGGACATACTGTAATAGAAAAATCATCAAGTTTGTTGAGGGAACAGCATGACCTCACCCTGTTGTTGATTATTGTCCTATAACAGCACGTCCACAAGTGTTTTATTCCTCATTTGAAATGGACAGGAAAAATTCTGTCAGTTCGATCTGGAAAGCATTTTGATGAAGAAGCTTATGACTATTCAACTAAAAATTCAACTAAAATTGCAAATTGGCATAAGAAATGGGACAGGATGTTTGTGACTTTGCTTAAGGTCAGGGCAACAGTGGATAGGTATTTTGTTTTTGCGAAAAGGAATTCTTGAGCAGTGGTAATGTCAAGGCAAAATTTAGACCAATGTGGGTTCAAAAATATCAGTGTAGTCAGATTTTGCATCATCAAACCCCTGTTGTGATGCTCTACCCACATCAGTGGAGCCGTATTTATTTCTGGGACTAAAAGTTGCAACTAGGAGAGAAATAATAATAGTGGAGCCTTAAAGTTCTTGCTTGTCATTGTTGGATACTTATTTTGCTTTTGTGTATCGAGTTAGTAGTGTTTAGCCTTTGATACTGTTGCACGACTGGTTCGGGAAAAATATTGTTAAACAGGAAAGGTACCCCCTGGAACATGTTTCCAATATGGAGAGCTTTTCCTGCATTTCGATGTGGTTCAGGGTGAATTGTTATTGTGCTGGTAAATGATGGGGCCTGGTGATTATTGCGTTGTGACTCAGCTCCTGCGGTGTGTTGATCAGGAGGTCCGGTGCATAAGTGCACGGCTGTTAAAGGAGTCGTACTGTGAGCTGGAGTTGAAGTGAAAGCATGTTCATATGGCTGTGATGAATGACTGGGTCCCACTGGCGCTTGCACAGATTGGGTTTCATTAGTTATTTGTAGAAGGAGGGAGAGCGGGTAGGTTTTTCCCCCTTTTCTGTTTGACATCCACTTACAGGTCCGTTATTTTACTGCTTTTTGTAAGATGTTCTTGTATTCAGAAGTTCGTTCATCAGAAGCCAGTTACACTGGTCCACTGTTTTCCTTTCCAAGTGAACACTCAGGTCAGCTGCATTGTGATTTGGCTGGGATTTTGATGGCACAGAATTTAGGGGCAGTACTAAGATGGGGTGGTCATGAGTGAACAGTTGGAGGAAAGGTACAAGGAGGGGTAGTTTTATAGGGGCTGGGGTTAAGGCATTGGGAAGTAACTTCAGTCTTACATTTCCACCCACTAAGGCCACCTCAGGTCTGGCTGCACTGCTTTAGGAATCTCGGAATCTGTCCAACCCTTGGTACTTCCAGTTCTGCCATTCAGCCAGGAGTGATGAGGGGAATTCTGCCTTGTCTTACCTCTCTGGTTTGAGCACCACTTTCATTTGCTCTATCCATTTCTCCAGAGCAGGTTTTTCCCATTAAGGAAAAGTGAGAGCTCTTGCCCTGAACTTAACCTTGATTCCTCAGCGGTGTCTGTCTTTTGAAATCCAGTTCAAAAATCAAGATAAGCTGGAGGAGAGGAAGTGGTAAGTAAGTTCCACAAACTGGCTTAAAGCAAAGTGTGTGTCATGCAGCTGACACATTGATTTCTCTAAAGCCTGCTGAACAGTGTAATGCTTTTCTTAATGTTTCCCATTGCCTGCTTTGCTGACTTTGCTGCCTCCTGGGTATGTGCTTGACTATTTGCACATGCTGACCAGTTCTGTCCTGCATCCAGTTTCAATATACGCACTGTTGACTTGGCTAGCTTGACAGCGTGTTTGCAGTGGAAAGTGGAATTTCTATTTTGAGCACTATCAGCACTGCTCAGATAAATGGACCTGCTTGAAGTTATTTTTTGCTTTCCACCATCCTTCCTGGTTTTCTGATGAAGGGATTTATGCTTCAGCAGAGTTTTAGATCATGACTAAGAGCAAGGAGACAGACAGCCGAGAGTGGGAGAGCACAAAAGGGAAAAAGCTAAAGAAGCATGCACACAGCACCCTGCAATCTCAGCTGTTGTGATTTAGGCTGCCTGACAGAACACAAATCTTCAAGGAACTCTCAGCTGTGCCGCATGCCTACCCCGCCCTCTCTTTATTTTTAACACCAATGCTTTATGTGGCTTTCACGACTACAGTGCAGAAAGAGCTTATTGTCTCGAGATATACAGTGCTAAGCATTGTCGTATTGCAGGGGAGCCAAATGAGCAACCAGCAAATGAGCAAGACCAGCTATACTGGCAAGATTCTGGTTATCATGATCAGCAACTTATGATCAAGATTATGAACTATCAGGAATGAGGACTCCAGTTTCTGGACAAGTTCCTGGTTTGCCACTCTGAAATGACTGTGAAATTAAAAAATCGAAGTGATATACAGTACATGGTATTACAGATGATTACAGAATGCACAAAGAATACAAAATCACCAAAAAAATCTTTTGGTGACCAGGAACTAATGGGGTGGAACTTGCCATGCTGGTCATCAAGCTTCAGGGTGACCATCCTGTGATGGTCAGTTTGGCAAGCTCCACCAAATCATCAATAGGCACTTTCAGACCAAAGGAACTTTTTCATACTTCTTAGAACTGTCGTGCCCCCTTTTGTGTGTCCAGACTGCAGGCACTGAGGATGATCATAGTTCTTAGAACTCCATTTTGAGGTACTTTTTTTTAAGTACTCCTACTCCAGGGTAGGTACTCTCCCAGCACAAGAGGAACCATGAGTGATGTGAGTGTATAGTGATCGATCCACATGTAAATGAAGGTTGATTGGTTGAACACACGAGCCAATGCAGCACCAGCAACCACCATGTTTAAGAGTTTGTGTAAAATGTTTGCCGTGTAAGCAACAGCTCTTAACGTGGACATTGAAAAAAAATGGACAAATGGGCCGTTCGTGAAGTCCAGGCTTTACTGAGCCGATATGTGATGGAGGAAATACAATGTGATTTTAACGCATTGAAGCAAAATAGAACAATCTTAATTAAATTACTAATAAATCCGCACTAACATGTTCGGTAAACACATTTTACCCAATCACCAACTTTTGTCTGCCTCAAATTCACTTTTTATAATGTAAAATAAAGAATTTCCTGTTGTCACGTAACACTTCCTTGTCTTCTCCATTCGACAGTGCAGTGGAATAATCCATTCCTATAGAAACATATGACTGAAACATGACACTCAAAAGTTGACAAGTTGAAATCCGAATGTTGCTAGTTTGCTGTTCTCACAGCAACACAAGATCATTGTTGGGCAAGATGTATATTCGTATGAAAACAAACTAGTGGCATCGCTATCGTAACCATTGAATGGCTTACGTCACTTCAGCGTTCCTACTGGTGGTGTGAATGCAAACAGGAAAAAAAAAACTCTTGAAGGTACAGCACGTAGCTCTCGGGGGAGCTCCCCAGTGGGTTGTTCCTCTCAATGAGTCCTGAGAACTGCTTGGTCTGAAACAGCCTATTAATACCTACTTTGGAGCAGGAACTACCAAGGGTCCTGGAACTATGGCCCTGGCTTCCTCGAGTGGAACGATCTCTAAAGTCCCTGAATACATTTTGGGGTTCCTCTGTCTTAATTGCACAAAAGACATATCTTTCAGGGTTCCACTTTTGATGTACCAGCCTGAACCATCATTCAGTGCTGATCTAGTCTGGTTTTTTCCTCCCTCTCAGCAGAGATAGCCTTGCTTCAGCACAGTGAATTTATTTTGTGACTGTAATAATGATAATCGCTCATTTGGATTGGTTAGCACCCAGGGACCCAAAACGTGCATGTCATCTGCAGGACCGTAACTGAGAACCACTGTACCATGGGAGATCACCCACCCAGTATTCCTGAGCTCCAGTTCTAATTAAACACACCTAATCCTGGTCTGTAGAACTTTCTGGATATAACAGCCATGTGTGTCAGTTAGGGTTGGTGCTGAACTACAGGGGACTCGACCTCTGATCTCCACCAGTGGGCAACCTGCTTTTGTTTCTGCTTCCTATCTGGGTCTATTTGCTGTTGGCCACATTCAAGGTGTGTGGCATTAAAGCTGTATATAACTTCTGCGCCATGCAGCACAGGGGCATATTTATCCGTCATCGATGCCTTGTCTTTGTTTGAGTGATGTCCTTGAGTGAGTGGCTGACTGCAGGCTGGACATATTTAGCCTGGCAGATTGTGCCAGTGTAGTGTATAGCCTACTCTCCATGGATCTTTGTCACATAGACAATGACACAGCTATCAAAGTCACCCTGCATTTGCAGACACACATTTCCTCCACACTTACTGCCATTCTATAAGAGGAACAAACAAATCATAGTTCGAGTCGAGAGGATAGAAGAATGAAGTCGCAGTGGAGAGAACCAGAAAGACAGGAGAGCAAGTGTGATGAAGTAGGAGTTTTTGAGCGAACTTTACAGCTTTGCGAGATTAGTCCATTGATTTTCTTTCAATTTTGGCATGCTGACCAAACCATGTCCACCTCCCTGCTGTGTACCACCCACCACCAAACGCACGTGCACACACACCTCCTCCCCTGCTGCTTTCTCTATTTCCTGTTTGCTGTGCCAGAGCCAGTTGATGCTCAGTGACGGATCCGGTGACACGCTGAGCCATTTCTCTGTATGGCTCAATCTTTTATTGGTGTTTGAACACAAACATGCAAATATAAAATATTTGCCAAAAGGCAAGGGGTTGGTCATAACTTCACAATGATCTCTGCACACAGTATTTATACTCGCAGGACAAGTACTTCTTCTGGAATGTTCTAAAAATGGCTGACATTGGAGGATTTTCCACAGTGGAAAATTATCCACTGTAAAAGAAATCTCTCAAACACTCGCATTTGTTAAAAGAGCTTTAACTGGAGTGTGCTTTTCCTAGCCACAAGCCTGCTACCAATTCAGCTAATTAGCAGGTAGATAAATTGATAAACTCAGTTAAGCCGAACACAGCAATGCTAATCAGCTAATTACAGCTAAAGTCGATAACTATAACTTCATTTTATGGTATAATCATTTAAATGCTAGATCGGTGAGCCACATTCCAATCACATAATTATGGTTTACGTGACTTAGCTGTTGGTGCTTCAGGTATAATTTTAGCTCACAAGATGATGTTTGGTAAGTTATCTAGCTAGTTAACATGTTGGCAAGGTAGCTAACTGTAACTTTGTGATCTCAATAGACATCTCATCTCATTATCTCTAGCCGCTTTATCCTGTTCTACAGGGTCGCAGGCAAGCTGGAGCCTATCCCAGCTG
>JAPEKL010000019.1:35435529-35450007 GCA_028877455.1 Bagre pinnimaculatus | reverse complement strand
TCCTCTGCATTTAACCCACCTGAAGCAGTGAACACACGCACACACTCAGAGCAGTGGGCAGCCACACCAGAGCACCCGGGGAGCAGGTACCTTGCTCAAGGGCACCTCGGCCCAAGGCCGCCCCACGTCAACCTAACTGCATGTCTTTGGATTGTGGAGGAAACCCACGCAGACACGAGGAGAACATGCAAACTCCACACAAAAAGGCCCTCGCCAGCCGCTGGGTTCGAACCCGGAACCTTCTTGCTGTGAGGCGACCGTGCTAACCATTACACCACGATCAATCAAACACGACTGAATTCACAACACCAGGTCATTTATTTCCATTAAAGCTGTTTTGCATGAACACCTGCTTTGTGTTCATCTTGCCTGTGATATACGAGTATATATGCTCCAGATCCACTCTGACCCTGACCGGAATAAGGTGGATCCTGAAAATGAATGAACAGATCTCGGGATTGCAGAAATATAAGAAAGAAAAAAAACAACTCTGAGGTTGTCGTAGGTTCGCGCCAGAGAACCACCAAGCCGTCAGCGTTGGGCTCTTGAACAAGGCCCTTAACCCTATCAGCCCTGCAGAGAAGTGGAAAAAAAGATGTAAGAAGGAAAAGGTACTCTGCAGTCTGAGTCTGGTTTGATGCATGATACAGATCTGATCCTGGCATCCTCGTGATAACCGAACAAACGTACATCAGAGTCATGCAAGACAAGTTGCATCCTGCGTTAACGTGTGTTGTGTTGTTTTAAAAAGCTCAGGCTGGTATTGGCCCCAAGCAAAACGACACCCAGTATCAGATTGATCGCTGCATCACTGTGAAGTCATCCTGGACCGACTCGGACTCGTTGGATTTACTTTGGCCGCTGCTCTGGATATTCTGTTGTGTTTTCTGCTCTAACACACCTGAGCTAACAAGACAGCTCATTAGCTCAGTGGCACATTCTGGGTCAGCGTTAGTGTGTTAAAAGCTGTGGAAACTCTAAAACACTGTGTCCAGAGCCAAAGTTGAGGAGCGGTGCCTTCACGGCATTGTGTCGAGTGTGTAGCTCTACGGGGAGTTGGGTTTAGTTTAACATTCCTCATTTAACACACCTGAGTCAACTCTTCGGTTAATTAGCGTGGCCTTCATAGGGTGAAGTCGGGGTTCGGAATGAAAACGAAACTGTTCAAGGATCTGGAGAGATCTTAGAGATTGGTGTTACAAAACTGTAAGGTTACAGTCGCATACAGCAGTTACTTCCTGGATTCTTCTCTGGAATTTTGTACAGCGTGCATGCAGTGTATTACAGCTGTAATTGGAGTACACAAGGTTACCAAGGAACAGGACGTTTCGGAAATCAGCGATGTAGATAAAGTGCTACAGATGCATTGACTTGGGTGTTAAATGAGGAATGCTCAATAACCCGAGACCCTCTGAGGCTACAGCCTGACACGCATACAGATTTTAAAAATGTATCATTGTCTCTATACGCGTAGTCGTTTTGTTTCAGCACTCTTAAATAATTCAGTTCATCCCTTCAGGGCTTATTTTCCTGAATACTAATTAACACCAGACTTGGTTTGTTTTTTTCCTCCTCAGCCGACTAATTGATTTATGAATCATGTTGTTGTTTATTCACATTTACCAGATTGATTGATTTATTATTTTACACACAATCCTTTAAAGACTTGAGTCTCCACTCCCCAGCGTTCTGCTGCTGAGCTGGACTCCCCGGTGCCACGGTGTGTTTTAGTGCACTTTCTGATGGTTTGGACAGACGGGAAATGTAATGTAAATCTCTGAAGGTTGCTTCCTCGTTTCCTCTGCATTAGCCCTCATAGTGCTTCAGGTTGTTTTTTTTTTTTTTTCCTCCAGCAGGCTGTAAGTCTTCCTTTAGCAGAAAACCAAAAGCAGACACCCGTGAGTAAGTAGCAGGGGCAACCTGAGAGCAGATTTATGCACAAAAGTATATTCCTCAGCACAAATCGGCATAAATCAGCAGCTGGGACAAAACCTGGTCTTGTTTCTCTTCCACCCCACAATGCCTTTAGTTTACATGAATGCCGTATTGGAGGCGTGAAATGAAATAAAAGCAGATTTGTAGTAAAAGTAAAGAATGCAGACGCTCCGCTGTCTGATGGCGTGGGATGCATGAAGCGTGCCGGCTTGATGTTAGTCGTGGGATGTGTGCCAGGCCACAGGTGCCCAAACGCCCTAGGGAGAAAATTCAGACAGTCATGATGGATTGCAGCAGGTGGGCGCATGCGGTAATCCCTGTCCCGTCCGTTTGAACATATTGTATTAGTGCACCATAATTGCTTGCTAACAATATGCTCCGTCGTTAAGCATGATTGGAAATGTTCCGGCTGAAAATTAAGAGAACGCTCTTAATGATATGATGGATGTCATATCGGCGTGTTTTTTTTTTAAATCATTCTCCAGGAAGCCTCCTATTTGAATTGGTGCAGGGGTGTCAATACTAATGATACTTTTGACAGAATGGTGAGTATCTTCTAAAATACGTGGAAATTACAGCTAAATTGAAACCAACATCTCTGTGTAAAATCATATCAAGTCCAAAACCATACGAGGGTGCTATCAGATGAAATTGCCATTGTGTACGCCTCTTTTGTTGCACGTCCAAAACCACATGCTGTTCACTATGTAGTGCACTATTTGTGTCTGAAAGAATTGAAGAAATCCCAAAAACCCACAATGCACTGCATAAATTAAACACTTTGCAGTTTATCGGATATTAGGAGCAGGGTGATGTTTCATGGAAAGGGGCGTGGCCTGTGCCAGTTCCATTGGAGAAGGCGTGGCCTTTGCTTCCCTCATCCCTAAACGAAGCAAAAGGTGTCTTATGTGCATGTCAGTTTGTGTCAAGTAGATGTGTCTGTGAAAAGGTGTGGCCTCATCGTCAGCTCAAATGAAGAAGGTGTGGCCTCGGTGTCTGTCAGTCCCATTGAGAAGGTGTGCCCATGCCGTCTTTGTTAGATTGAGTATGTGGCTGAAATGTCCATCATCCCCAAATGAAGGAGGCGTGGCTTATGTACCCGTCAGTCCCAGTGAAGAAGGCGTGGCCACCACATCTCCAGTGGTAACGCATTTCCACAATCCTAAATTAGATTTGGGATTGACTCAAGGCCCAGGTTTGGATTTGTTGAATGGAGGTTCAGTGCTTAAGGATCTGGGTTATGGATCAGAAGGTTGGGGGTTCAAGCCCCAGCACTGCCAAGCTACCACTTTTAGGCCTTTAAGGAAGGTTCTTACTCCTTTCTGCTCCACAGATGCTGTTTCAAAGCTTACTCCATCTTCCTAACAAGCTGTGAAATGTGACGAAAAGCATTTCACTCTGCTGTCATGTACCTGTGACAAATAAAAGCTTCTTGTTGTTCTTCCCTATCCCCAAATAATGGACATTTTTCGTTTGATTCCTCCACGATCCAAGTGCAGTCGATTTCTGGCTGTATTGAAGTCTGAAACGGGGTGGGGCTCTGTTTTAAACTCACTCTGTTGGCTTGTTTAAAGGAAAAGCAATGTCAGCGAGAGGAGGGAGATTTAGCTCTGCTTTCGCCAGCTGCCCCAAGATTTCAAAAAATTCTCTGTTTGGAGTGATGCGATGGAAATCCCGCATGCCTCACAGGTATCCTGGCCATGTGGAATTTCTCTTGAAAAATCACTCAAAACCTGGTTCACGCCTGCAAACTGCACGGAATTACTCATAAATCCAGCTGTGCGCCATGTGTTCTGCCTGTAGCTATTGTTAAACACGGTGGAGACTTGTCCCGCAGCAGCAACAACACATCTGCTGTTTTAAAACGATGTGAAAATGCACTTCTTAAGCCGGAATGCGAACGTCTGTCTGCTCGCATCACAAGTACATGGCTCACTGTCTCTGTGGACGCCTTGCAGGCTGGCAGCAGTTCACGATCGACTCCAGGGACGGGACAGCCGCTTTTATGTCTGTCTAGTGAAGGCGGGGTCGTGTTTTTCAAGGCCGTCAGTGCAAGGTCTCTTGTGTGCACGCGTGGGGTTTTGTAATGAAATCAGCTTTTGCTGTCCGTCTGCCGAGCATTGAGAGATTTAAACCTGGAATTTTCGGCTGGAGAAGTCTATTCGCTCAAGGAAAACCAATTTGTTGAAGCTTCATTCCTAACCCGAGACACTCGGAGCTTTGTTTTCGTGGAAGCGTTTAGCAAAGCAGAGTCACACGATCGAGATGAAAGAACATTTCATCGTTGATGCCATCCAGACAAGATCTTTAGCTCAGTGTCTTGTAATGGTAATTGAGTATCCAGCGAGTCATGAGGATGTGATGATGAGAGCATCGTGGCCATTTCCTCAGGCCAGGTCATGATGCATCATTCTAGACCTGACACAAGAAGCACAGCTCGAGCTTCTTCTGTAGAATAAGCAGGTCACAGGGTTAAAGTTAAAATCCACCCTGAACAACTTGGGAAGCAAATGTTTTCACTATTTTGGAAGTTTAAACATCTTTCAGTGACACGTTGGACTGTTTTTTGCTTTAGTTAATGGTTTCCGACATTCCCCACAATGCTATTAAACCTTCTGGTCGTGCTCCAGTGGGATTTGATCCTTGCTGCATTGCTTCCTAAATGCAGCGGTGATTTAGTCCTTTAGTCAGGCCAGCTCCTCAAAGAGATCCGCTTCCAAAGCTTCAACTTTCATCCGAATACCACTTTTCATCTCGGATATCACTGACTAGCTGTTACGAGTCTCTTCTGTAACTCGGCGCGACTGTGTCATATTCTTTGTTTGCAACCATGTGACCAAGACTGCTTGCGTCACTGACCGCCGCCATGTTGGAGGATATACAATATACACATACACACAGTAGTACGAGTACAGACTGGAAAGTAAAGAGGAGTTACATTGAGAAGCTTGTAGTCATTTCTCAAATCTATTTTAAAAACAATCATTTTGACTGCTTCAGAGTGATAAAAGAGCGCTCACCGGACGAGGAGGCTGCAGGATTTGAGGTAGGGGATTGACATAAATCTTGTTCGATTGACTCTGTGATCGTTTGGGAAGATTCTTCAGCAATTTTGAGTTTCTTTCTGTACTCTATAGGCCTAGCATTTCAAGGTACCACTTTAGTACCCTAAAAATAATAATAATCAGTTCAATTTTATATAGTGCCTTTCTCACACCCAAGGTCGCTTTACAGTTAAAGGAGGGGAAAACAAAGAGAGAGAGAGAGTCCACCAAAAGAGAGTCAGGATGTAACTCCAATGGCGTAGCTACCACAGTCCCACCAGGCGCACGAAGATGAATCCCACACCGCCTGCACAGCCACCACGACAACGCCGGGTAACATCACTTGGAACATCACGCCAAGTACAAAAGCACCGCCGCACAGAGTGCTGGATAACCCTGACGTTTAAAAACAGCAACGAGCTCACCGCAGTCCATAGCGAGGAGCACAGGTATCACCCACGGCGCACCAAAGCCTGAAGGAAATGGACGCCAAAACTGGGTCCGGAGCTACACCATGACTGATGGACAAAACACACAAACAAAGAACAAACATCACACTACACAAACCCAAGGAAGAAGAAAAATTAAAAACTCTCAACTGGAAATAACGGGAATAACAAAGTCTTTGATTTTGTTGTGGCCCATATTTTTGTGTCGGAGCCCAGTCTGGAACCATAAAATTATAGAGATTTGGTTTCCTGAATGGAACAAAAAAGCAAAATAAAAGCAGCGTCATGAAAAATCCTATACATCTCTTTTTTTAAAATGAAATAATTGTAGAAGCCTTTGATTGTCGGATCACACACTTGATGATCATGGCGAGTTTCTGCACGTCCAGGCTATTATATGATCCAATATTTCTTATATATTGCGATCTTTCATTAATAACTAGTTCTTACCGTTGATAAAATGTTCACTGCAGACTCGTGTGGCTTTTGCTTTCTCATCGCTGAGATCAGCCCGGTTTATGTTGGACCGCCAGTGACGTCTACACTACGCCCTTGTTTTCTTCTCCTTGATTTCTTATAATCGCTGGAATTCTAAAACCCCCTTGTCTCAAACAGAATTGCGCCCGCATCCAATTACAGCACAGAGTCGGCATAGCGAAGAAACAAAAGGAATTCTTGAGCGTAACGACCTCTCGACCGTACCTTCTATAGTAAATGTGCACCGCGTGCGTTTGTGTATATCCTCCAACATGGCCCACTTCCGGTTCAAAGCCTCATGCATAATTAGCGATGACATCACGTGCAAACAAAGAATAGCTGCATTGCATTCTGGAGCCTTGTGTCCGCCATTTGCGCCAGCGTCTCCACTACTTCTGTGTTGGATTTCTCATGAATATGACATTGACGTTGCTGAGAGAATGGTGAGAAAAGAAACCGTAGCCATTTGTATATTAAAAAAAAATTGTGATGTCATAAAATCCTGACGTTTATTGTTGAATGAAAATTGGAACTCGGCACATGTCTAGCTTTATTAATTCCTGCCTCATTCAGGACGACAAAAAAAGCCGCCGACCAACACACAGTTAAAGCAAATGGGGCGCACTTAGCATGATGTCATTATTGCTCCAGCTCCTGCTTCCTCTCATCCATCATTACTGATACTGGAGTGTTTGGGTGAAATGTTCCTTCGATCTCAACACACACGAACCTGAAGCTCTGTCCTTGTCCTTGCTCGAGCAGCTGCAGGAGAGAAAGACTCGGCATCTGAAATGAGAAGAAAAAAACCCCATCAACAATAAACCGTGCGTTCTGTCAGGAAATGAACAAGAAGCTCGAGGTTGGAGGGAGGGAATGGATTGTTCAAGGTTTTTTCTTTCTTCCTCCCTTCCTTTACTCTCAAATATTAGTCTCAGATATTCAAATGCCATATTAGAGATTTAAAAAAAATTGTACAGGTTTAGTGTAATCATACAAGTTGTTTTTGGACCCCGGTTTCCAACACAAAACACATCCATCAGAGAGACAGGGTGTATATCTGGTCCTGTGACCTGTCATAAAGAGTGCAGATGTTTTCAAATGTAAAGCATTCATTGCTATATTACAGATATAGACAGGTGACAAAGGAGGGGAAAAAAAAAAACGTGGCTTTGAGATGCTGTGGGGCTTGGTGACGGTGTTGGTGTTGGGGGGGCATTTATTTATTTTACTGGCAGGGCTTGGCTCTACTTGAGTCATCTCCTTAGAAGAAAGTGGCGCTGCAAATCAGTGCAAATCTTCTCCTTTATCCGACAATGAAAGCTCTCTGTCACGAAGGGTGTGGTCTCTTCCAGGATGGCTCCGCCTCCATCTATAGAATGGCTGCAATTTGTGGTCTCTTCAGGACTGTGGTTATGTGGCAACTTTTATTTCCTTGACGCCGCACCGCCTGCAGGGTGCCCGAGGTGCTAACAGGATTGGGTCTGCGTTCTGTCCATGCCTTTGAGGCAGATGAGGTTAAGAGATCTGACCAGCAGCCTCTGGAGCCAGAGAGTGAGGTTTGGCATGGCCACGTCTGCTCTGCTGGAGACTGTCCAGATGTGAAGCATTTGACTTGTGTGTGTGTGCGCGAGAGAGATGGCTTTTCAGTGCCTCTGGAGGTTTCCTCCTGTTGTCCAGGTTACTAGAGCGTGAGGAGGAGTTTGGCCAGCAGTTGTTGCTCGTCTTTATGTGCGAGGTGTCACTGTAACCTGATTCATGCTTCTCTCACTCTGAAGGACAGGACACTGATTTGTCTCTTTGTGTGTTTTCATCAACTGAGCTTTCACAAACCTGGGCTTTTTGTGATGAGTTCCTGGAAGAAACATGAGTCATGTCTGCGTCAGGATTAAAGGTGCAGTTTGTGGTTTTTAAAAGTGCGTCTAGACCTTTAACAATCACAGATTTTCAAAGATAAATCCGGTAATTCTGTGAAACACCAAATATCACCATGAACAGATCTTGTAATTTCTTCGTTTCAGGGATCTTTTTGCATTTTTCTGGCCCTGAAATGGTTCCATAGCCAAAATAGAGCTTGTTTTTAAAAAAGGGAATCTGAGTAATATGACAATACACAGTAATACCAGTATCTTGAAAAATTGTTACGATGAAGTCTTGTATGATATCCCCTGTATTTTCAAGCATTTTATAATAATAACAATAATTTAAAATTCTGATAGCAAGCAACAGATTAAATGTTAAAGATATGTACTGAATCTTTAAAATCGTAAAAAGTTACACAGATTTTGTTCATTTCTGTTACATAACGTAAATTTTTCTGGCAGTTTGTTTGCAAACCGATTACGTCATGATGCATCTCGTCTTTATGGAGCCCCCTGCGGGTCATGGTGAGGATTCTTTTAGCTACTTTTGCATGACATCGCAATACTCTTGCATTACCTCGCAATATCTTTGCGTTCCTTGACAGTAATTTTGCGTTTCTTTGCAATACTTTTGTATTAAGTATTACCTCGCAGTACTCTTGCATTGCCTCAGAATACTCTTGCATGACCTCGCAATATTTTTGCATTCCTTTACAGTAATTTTGTGTTTTTCTTTGCAATACTTTTGCATTAAGTATGACCTCACAATACTTTTGCATTGCCTCGCAACACTCTTGCATTACCTCACAATATTTTTGCATTCCTTTACAGTAATTTTGCATTTCTTTGCGATACTTTTGCATTAAATATTACCTCACAATACTTTGAAATACTCTTGCTTTACCTCGCAATATTTTTGGATTACCTCACAATGTTTTTGCGTTACTTTACAGTGATTTTGCGTTTCTTTGCAATACTTTTTCATTAAGTATTACCTCACAGTACTCTTGCATGACCTCACAATACTATTGCGTTACCTCGCAATACTCTTGCCTTATCTCACAATATTTTTGCGTTCCTTTAGTTATTTCATGTTTCTTTGCTCTACTTTTGCATTAAGTATTACCTCACAATACTTTTGCATTGCTTTGAAATACTCTTGCTTTACCTCACAATATTTTTGCGTTCCTTCACAGAAATTTTGCATTCCTTTGCAATACTTTTGTGTTACCTCACAATACTTTTGCTTTCCCTGGAAATAAGGGTTCGGTTTAACACAAAAGTACTGCGAAGGAATGAAAAGTAGCGAAAAAATCCCCACTATGACCCTCAGGGGTCTCCGTACATCATGTATCACGCGACCCCTACTTATGAAACATAACTGAACATAGTTTCACGGAATATGTTGGCGTCAGTTTGAAAGAAAAAGGAAACTTTGCCAGTGTTTTGATTATAACTGCAATTTATTTCCCAAAAAAAACAAAGAAAAGTACTGAAAACCCCATGGGATGAGATATTTGGCCCTGTGTACTGACTTTTCCCAGTTGACCGAGGATCTTGATTGAGTCCATGAAGCAAATTTCTGTGTTTATCAAAACAACTGTCTATTTTCAGCCATTAGTGTGTGTGTGTGTGTGTGTGTGTGTGTGTGTTAAATTATGAGCAGATGGGTGATTATTGACTGATCTGTCCTGGAATTGTTTAAAATCCTGATTTTTTTTTTTTTTGGCAGATCTCTGGTTCCCTGCAAATAAAAACACCACACTGATCTCAGATTGTTTCGGTGGAATCTAATATCGGTTGAATCTCATGTCAAAATCCAAATAAACTCTCCGCATTTGTGACTCCACTCAATTTAGCTTCATTTGTAACTAAACGCGCTCATTAGCATTCATGGCTTAGTAACTCCACTCCAATCGTTTGATTTATTCTCAGCATTCGTGACTGATTAACTCCACTCAGTCGCTTTGGAGCTGATTTGTAACTGAAGTCGCTCATGAGCGTTTCGTGATATTTCTCTGCGTGCAGGAAGATCTGTCTGCACTGTAAGTGTCCGCGGGAGGATCATGCTGTGACGGCCATGCCTCTGGAGATGGAGAAGACCGTGTCCAAGCTGTTGTACGACTTCCAGAGGAACTCCACGTCGGACGACGACTCAGGCTGCGCTCTGGAGGAGTACGCCTGGGTACCACCCGGCCTCAAACCCGAACAGGTACGACACCCAAACCTGCATCAGCGCTGATGTAATCAACTAGACATAACATACTGTAGCTATGGGATTACTTTTAGCGAACATGTAAGAGGAGCCTGTTTCCAGTTGTCCACTTTCTCCTAGTGATTTCTACTTGTTTAGTTAGCCAGCTCGTGCAATTCGAAATCATTATGTCTGTTCAAATCTTTGTTCCACCCCTCAAAGTTTTACCACAAAGTTGAACTTAGTGGAAATGGGAATATCCCAGTCAACCCGGGATGTCAAGATTTCAGCCAGAGTGGAATTTTTTTTTCTTTAAAAAACCATTTTCAATGACGATGAGCTGAGAAGGCGGCTATTGTGGTTACGTGCAAGAACATAACAACCCACGTCTGAAACGGGACCTACTGGCTGTGATATCTCAGTGTACAAGCTTTGTGCATGGATTTATGGAAAAGCTTTTGGGTGAAATGGACTGCTGTTATTTGTTCTGTACATTAGCCTTGTGCGAAAGTAAAGAAGCAAATCATAACTTGGCTGTTCAAGGAAAACTGTATGAAGTATTATTATTATTATTACATTACTGGCATTTAGCAGATGCTGTTATCCAGAGCGACATACAACAGACCCAGAACGGCCTGGGGAGCACCCGGAGGTTAGGTGCCTTCTCAAGAGCACTTCAGCCATTCCTGTTGGTCGTGGGAATCGAACCAGCGACCTTTTGGTCCCAAAGCTGCTTCTCTAGCCATTAGGTCATGGCTTCCCATTATTTTTATTTATTGGGAATTCTTGGAAAAACAGGCAGCTACTTTCTTTCCGTGTGCCATTTTGAGCAGTCAGCAGCCTGCAATCCAGTGTCCATGGCTGCGGTCCATCTCCACCAATATATGTTCAAAATAATAAACCTTCAAACGGACGTACGAATAAACACACCATCTCCAGACAGAAAAGCCTTTTACACGAACGAATAAGTAGATCCTGACAGCTTCTTGGCATGTACACGTGCCTCAGGCTCACACACACGACATGGCACAGCTGAATATATACATTCCTACGCTATTTGGTTCAGACGTGTGTGTGAGTGTGTGTGTGTGTGTGTGTGTGTGTATACGCATACAGATATATTTACACGTATCTATCCTTACGCTGTCGCAGACACTAAAACATATACGTCGAGCCGAACAGGGTATGATATAGTGTAGGTTACGAATGCGCAACCACAGACGTGGTTGTTATTACAGAAATCTAAACTTTGGCATTAATTTGCTTAGCCGTTTTGTAAAAGGGGAAGTTGTAAAACACAGCGAGGGGATCTGTGCTGCTCAAGGGCACAATGTTAAGCTCCAGAGCTGCAAATGAACATGCTACACACAGACGCACACACCCTCCCCATATCCAGCCTCCAGAGCCGTATTTTGGCTGTAAAATCCCAGAACAGGCCCGGGTTCTTGAGTTTGTCACGCTTTTAAAAATTTATTTTGAATTCAAACATGCTTGAAAATGTTTTTTTTTTAACACCATTGCTGGTCCATTAGCTCTTGGCTTCTGCATATTCTCACAAGGGCTTTATTAGAGCGCTGCGGGTGGCTGGCTCTCTTTATAGACCATTTAAATCATTCATGGCTACGAGTTTCATTTTCCTCCCCAACTGAAAGGAGGTCTTATTACTAGCGCAGTGTAGCAGGTCAGTACCCAATGAAGCCCCATCTACTGTCTCTCTGCTTCTAGTCCACAGAGGTCAGCGAGCAGTTGTGGTCAGTTTTTTTTTTTTGTTTTTTTTTTTCTCTCAAGGCTCTCCGTATGAATCGACACAGAATTCATAACAGGATATAAACGAGTTAACTGCTGCAGAGTACGGAGCAAGATTGATTGATTTGTCGTGATGGCTGTTTATTAAACGCGCACAGACCCGCAGTCACTGGTGGTTCGCCTCAAGTCAGGATTGATATCGGCTCTTGATGGATGGCTGTGCATTCCACAAGACCTCGGGTTGCACCTCTGCTGGGGAACTGCTGGCTTTCTTGCAAACATTGGTTGACCAGCGTCAAGTTCACTTCTTATTAGCGAGTAGTTCATTATCAAGATGCTCACGTCTGCAGTTTCACCCAGGATGGAGCTTCCGCACCTCCAGAAAGAAATGAACAAGATTTACAGCAGAGAGGAAAGCTAACTTGCACATTTCTCCTTCCGGTTGATTCGCATTTATAGTCTGAAATGATTCTGTGATGATTCCTGGACTGTAAGAGACACAGATTTGAGAGATTACTGCCTGTTTGTGAAAGCTCACATGACTGGGGATTAGTTTAGTGATCCAATTACGTTGGCTTACGAATGCTGATAGCCCAAAGGCTTCCTGCTGTTAATAATGACACCGAATGTCATTCAGTGTGCTCCTGAAACCTTAAAAAAGATCCGATTTGTTTTGGGAAGATAGCTTTTGCCATTTTGGACAGTACGGCAGCAGGAAGCATGACTACTTATGCATGTCTGACTTGGCTCTCTGCTGTCTTTCACTCTTCATGGAAAAAGGAAGTGGAATGTCATCCGTAGCCCAGTTGTTGTTTTTTTTTAAGTGTCTCTTGCAAGACGAGTCCCATAAGATGGAAAATCTCAACGTGGAAAAAGTATCAGCGGGACACGACACCACTCCACAACGGTTTTACAATATGGTTAGACCGTTCCGGGAACTGGAACTTTGTGGATATGGAGTGGCGTTCCGGGGTTTTCCTCGGTCATGGTTCCTGCAGAGACTTTCAACGATAAAGCATCAGGTTTGTATCACTTCAGCAATGTGATTATTTAGAGCAACGGTAAAGTGACCCAAAGTCCATTTGGATCAAATAATCTGCAGTTGAATATGTAAATAACTGGCCTTCATTCTTGTCCTGCAAAACATCACTATCCTTCTCTTCTGCACGTTATGAAAGCCAGCTGTACACTGAGATGCGCAAGGTGGTTGCCAGACCCCCGGACTCACGGGCGGGTGGCCAGATCTCTTCGCTCTGATTACAGTTATTTCCACGAGCCGCTGGTTTGCATGAGAGCGCTGGCTTGCTTTCGTCAGATCTCCTCACCACACCAGCGCTGATTGTTATTGTTGGACAGGAGCTCGGTAATTTATTGGATCCCGACTGCTGAAATTTTCAGCTGAACAAATCCCTCAACCCCGTCTTCTCCTCCAGTACTTCTCCAAACCGCGGCTGGCCAAGATAAGCAGCGGAAGAGCCATCAGTCGGCGCTTAAAGAGAGTGCGCTCTTCTTCAGGGGATACGCGGGGCTCTGGAAAGGCCGAGGCGTGTTAGAATTACGACCTTGCACATCTGAGGATTCTCATTTCCGAGTATTCCCAGTTCCGCTGGCGTAAGAGGATGCTGGGGTGGGTTTTTTTTTTTTTTTGACCAAAAGGACATCATGCGTGGTTTTGTACTTCATCCGTGTCTGAAAGGGAGTGATGAATCGAGAGAAATGCACTGTTTTGCTTCTTTTTCTCAGCCAGCAGCAGCCCCTCGGTGGTGGTTATAAATCACATCTCATGCAATATCCATTTTGTTCGGCTTTATGGGACGGGTTTATATGGTATAAAGAAGGGCAGATGGAGCTCGGTGCTTTATCACGTGAAGTCATTAGACGTTAGCTATGTGTAATGAGGTGGAAGACCAGATGCGGGTCTGGAACGTCATTTCGCACCCCAGATTTGTGGTTTTGTTTAAGAATTGCATCAAGTTAATTGGAATTCTGACCGTCAGGGTTGTGTCAATCCCATGCCGAAATGTGTGCCTTCCAAATGAACAAATTGAGCACCATGATGATGATGATACCGTAGCTTGATGCAGTGCCCTGGTTACTCCAATGATACAATGAAAGGCTTATTGTATGTTGCTAACAGCAAAAGCGCTCGTTTTGTCCTCACCACTTAGCCGCAAAAGGTGGAGTGCAAAGGTCACGTCTGAGCACCGTTGTTAATCACCGTAATTTAGAGCTGTACTGAGGCTACAGATAAATACGCACAAGCTTGTGTGTGCGAAAATAGACACACAGACATAGGGTCGAGGGATGAAGCCTCGGTGTCAGCACAGGCGGGGATGTGAGAGGGCAGATTCCATTAACTTTACATTGCTCAGCTATTAATCACCCTGACTGTAATTGCGCTCTCTCGCTCTGTGTGTGTGTGTTTTTGAAAGGACATGTCAAGGAATGGGGGAAGGGTTAACAAGAACAGGGGCTGAATAACACCCTGCCCCGATGTTTACCTCATTCCCAGGACGCCAGTGTATTTCAGACATTGTGTTTAGTTTATCGTATAAACATTAACCTTGCAAGAGGAATTAAAAAAGTGAAATTTGATGCAGGAAAAAGTGCAGAAAAATCACACCCAAGTCAAAATATATTTTGGATATTGGATCAAAATAGGGGCGGCACGGTGGTGTGGTGGTTAGCGCTGTCGCTTCACAGCAAGAAGGTCCGGGTTCGAGCCCCGTGGCCGGCGAGGGCCTTTCTGTGCGGAGTTTGCATGTTCTCCCCGT
>JAPEKL010000019.1:34787518-34797932 GCA_028877455.1 Bagre pinnimaculatus | reverse complement strand
AAGGCCCTCGCCGGCCACGGGGCTCGAACCTGGACCTTCTTGCTGTGAGGCGACAGTGCTAACCACTACACCACCGTACCGTGCCGCCCCCATAGTTTTCCACTTAGCGTAATTTTTGTTTTGTTTTGTTTTTAAATTACACATGCAATCTGAATTTCTTTTGTGGCTGAGAGGAATAGTTTAAAAAAATTAGTATTCAGAAAACGTTTGTTGTGAAAAAGTTGTTTCTTTAGTTTTGCACTGGAGCTACGATGTTAATGTAGTTAAATGATCAAAGTCAGTCTGTCTATCTCAATTTATATTTTTGACAAATATATGCTCAAATCAACAGCATTAACCAACGTGATCTAATTATTTAATATTTCAAATAGTCCGTATTTATGAATTTAACTATAAAATACAACAGTATTATTATCTACATAACTTTTTCACTATATGTCCTCTTCAGAGTTTTGGTAGGCAGGGTTTAATGGGAGGACTATCCCCAATATGACCTCCTTCAAACTTTTGGGAGGTGGGGCCGAAGGGGGAGGACTGACCCCAATATGTCCTCCTTTGAACCTTTGGGAGGTGGAACTTAAGGGAGAGGACTAACCCCAATATGACCTCCTTCGAACTTTTGGGAGGTGGAACTTAAGGGAGAGGACTGACCCCAATATGTCCTCCTTCAAACTTTTGGGAGGTGGGGCCGAAGGGGGAGGACTGACCCCAATATGTCCTCCTTCAAACTTTTGGGAGGCGGGGCTGAAGGGGGAGGACTGACCCCGATATGTCCTCCTTCGAACTTTTCAGAGGTGGAGCTTAAGGGAAAGGACTGACCCCAATATGTCCTCCTTCAGAGTTTTGGTAGGCAGGCTTTAATGGGAGGACTAACCCCAGTATGACCTCCTTCGAACTTTTGGGAGGTGGAACTTAAGGGAAAGGACTGACTCCAATATGTCCTCCTTCGAACTTTTGGGAAGTGGGGCTTAATGGGGAGGACTGACCCCAATATGTCGTCCTTCGAACTTTTGGGAGGTGGGGCTTAAGGGGGAGGACTGACCCCAATATGTCCTCCTTCAGAGTTCTGGTAGGTGGGGTTTAAGGGAGAGGAATGACACCAATATGTCCTCCTTCAGAGTTTTGGTAGGTGGGGCTTAAGGGAGAGGAATGACACCAATATGTCCTCCTTCAGAGTTTTGGTAGGTGGAGTTTAATGGGAGGACTGACCCTAATATGACCTCCTTTGAACTTTTGGGAAGTGGGACTTAAGGGAGATGACTGACCCTAATATGTCCTCCTTCAAACTTTTGAGAAGCAGGGCTTAAAGGGGAGGACTGACCCCAGTTTGTCCTCCTTTGGAGTTTTGGGAGGTGGGGCTTAAGGGGGACGACTGACACCAATATGTCCTTGTGCAAACATTTTTGAGGCGGAGCTTAAGGGAGAGGACTTCCCCCAATATGTTCTCCTTCAAACTTTTTTGGAGGCGGGCTTAAGGGCGAGGACTGACCCCAACTGCTCGTTAATTTTGGTTCTTCAAGTAATTTTAGTTATGTGAGATGACTGCCTCCACGATATTCAGCTACATGTGGAGTTTTTGGTCATTTTTGTCGATTTTTTTGTTTGTTTGTTTGTTTAAATTTGTATAGATCAGCAAGTATCATGACTGATTTGAGGAAGATATTTACAGACAAACTTCCGTTAGGTCTCAGGTTGATCTGAGGTGGAGCTCCATTTCCCAACTAAAGAAGCGAACATGACAAAGTCATCTGATAAACTGTCGAAAAAAAAGTTTTCCTTTTCATCTCAATGATGATGATTTTCCTACTACATGATCGATCATGACTGGTTTTAGTCTAGAATTTTTCTTCAGGACACTTCTAAACTCTTTTTGCGTCCCACTGCATCAGTAGTCAGTTATACAAGCTGTTGATTGTAATCATCCGTAGTCACGATTCATCTCAAGCCTGTCTAGGATGCATTCTGATCTCGATCCCTGCCCAAGCCTGTTGTTTTCTCTCCATGTCTGGAGACTCAGCAGAATCCTACAGTCAATTTCTGCACCAGACGTTCAATTCTCTTTAAATAGGTTGATTATAAATATCTTTTCGATGTTTGTTCCTGCTGTTATTGACATGAGCACTGCGGTTAAGTAGACATTTGAATGTTCTTCCACCTGTCGCTTGCAGGTTTTGCATTGCATCTGTACACAGTAACCAGATGTTAGTAACAGCATCATGAACCACATTCAAATCAACAATGGAAATTTGTCCACAGGGGATCGCTATTGATGACAAATGTCCCCACACTAACTGCAAATCTTTTTTATAGATTGGTATTTCTGATTTCTTTATAAATCCCTGAATCAGATTCGCAAACTGTTTGTTTTAATACAGGATTCTGTAGATCTGAGATTGGAGAACACTGACAATGTTTCTTTGAATATCTGTTGCACTGATTTGTAATTTTTTACAAGGATTGAATTTATCCAGGTTTATTCTGCTGTACATATTGATGATACACTGAGAAAGCAGAGGAGTGTGTTGCAAATGATACTGTAAGCTTCCTATCGGTGCTTTTTCACACCAACTGAGCCTTTTGACTGCACGTTATAATGTTCTGCCTTCTTTCTCCCTGCCATCTCGCAATCTCTCCGGTTTCTTTGTTTCAGAGACAACGTTTTTATCCCTTGGAGAAAAAAGTGCCAGTACTGAACTTTATATCAAATCTACAGATGCACAGAATCTGGTTTTTTTTTTATGACTGAGGTTCCAGTCACACACTGTTACATTATGATGATTATATATATACAACAACAAACCACAGAATCTCGAGCAATGTAAATGAAATGTACATAATTATTAAAAAAATACATCTTTTCTTTTATTTGCACTGATAGATAAAGTAAGAAAAAGAAAGTTATGCCAGTTTTATCCTTTTTTTTTTTACAGGAGGGAAAAACTGTTTGGTCTTTTGTTTATTTACAAACTGACACTGGTTTTTTGTTTTTGTTTGTTTGTTTGTTTGTTTTTTGTATTTTATTATTAACGTGAACCAGCTGTATGGATTTGGGATTTTATTGTTCAAATAAATATCGTAAAGAGATGTCACATTCAGATAATAATAATAATAATAATAATAATAATAATAATAATAACTATTTTATGTATGTTTATATATTTTTATTCGTTTATTATTATTATTATTATTATTATTATTATTATTATACAAATGATCTTTTCAATAATTTGGGATATTATTGTTCAAATAAATATAGTAAAGAGATGTGTCACAGACAATTATTTAAAAAAATAATAATAATTACAACTATTTTTATATATTTTGTATTTTTATATTAAATGATATGTTTGGTGAATTATTATTATTATTGTTATTCTACAAATATTTTCAATAATAATAATAATAATAATACATACATACATAATGTATATTTTTTAAATTCTGATTTATTTAGCCCATTTGAGTGCTCAAAAGGCTTTCAGTATAAACATTTCAATATTCAACTAAATATTAATAAAATGATCCACATTAACAAAATCATCATTAATTAGAACTATTGATTTCACAAATCCACGTATTATAAAAATATAATAAAGTAAAATCCTCAAAATGATAAAAGGCTTGGTTTAAATATATTTTATTCTAAATTCAATAAAAGTTTGCACTGAAAATATTTTCCAGAGTATAATTCCAAAAACTGAAATCTAACATCGTGATAATTTTCGAGTATCCACTAAAGCAGTAAACTTCAGTGAGCAGCTGATAGGGGGCAGCACAGAACTTTCGAATCACGATGAGCTTTTCACAAGTTCCTCCTGGAGCAATCATGCAGAACCGTGGTGGTAATTCTAAATCTGTAACACTCTCCTTCCTGTTGATCAGTAACCGAGTGTGAATGCGTTATAGCGTTACACTAATGTGGCCTGACTCTTATTCAAATCTGATTTTTATCTCCTTGAGACCAACCTGGGAAAAAAAACCCTCATATCTAAATAATTAACAGCTCTGTAAGGTCACTGGGCCTAAAGTCCCTGCTCTCTCTCTCTGTAATTACACACACTGCTTGTGTGAGCTCGGCTCGAAGTCTGGACGCTTATCTGGACCCCTTGTGTAAGAGAAGCCCCTGATCACTGACATCGTTTTGCATTCAAGCTCTCGCCACTTGTGATGATCAGACCTCGGGGCTGAGTAAGGTGATATAACTACTGTAGGTCTGGATAATGAGCTTTATCATCAGGCCCCGGGCACTCTTGGGTAAAGTGGGACGCATTGTGAATAATTGATGTGAATGAAAAGAAAGAAACTGCACAAAACATTTCGGCCTATTTCTTTTCATCCGCTGAAATATTAATGTCGCTGCTTCATGGTCAGATCTTTGTATGAGGCTGATTTAGGATGTGTAACCTTAGCCGTGATAACAGAACGAGTGAAAAAGCTCTCGGACGAGTGTGAAAGGACCACTTAGGCGTGATGGGTCGGTTACAGAAATCTCTGTTTATTGAGATATGGGCAATAATAAGAAGTGGGACCTAATTATGTATCCATCAAAAAAAAATCCAAGGACCCTGTGATGATCACAGAACAGATTTCATTCCTGACCTTTCCACCATCCAGATGTTGCTCTGAAACACTGTGTATCGTGTAAACAGCACGTCCTGCTTTTCATTCAAACTGCAGTGAGATTGATATTAACACAATGCTTTTTTTTATTTTTTATTTTACGTGAACGCTTTCCATTTTAAGTGGCCAGTAAGTGAGACTTAATAATCACCACCATCATGTGATTTTAAAAAATAATCTTACACATGATACACATCACAGCCCTCTGGGAGTCTCTGACATGCACGGATGTATAGGACAAAGCGATATTTGCAGAATGTCCGATTTGTTTCTTGGTGCATTTCGGATAGCGGCTTGCAAAAAATATTCACGCCCTTGGCCTCTTGGTTGCTTCTCTGACTAATCCCCTCTGACTTTTGGTTGCCTCTAGGCAATTTGTTTCCATTTTTTCTCAAATAACAGATTTTTACAAGTCCTGCTTGTTATATTTTGTCAGAAATCTATCCCGGACTTGTTGTGCTTTCATGATGTGTGTTCTTTGAGGCCTTCCTCAAAGGTGCAGGTGCATTTAGAATATATTGAGATCATGTGCCATGTTAATTGCGCACAAATCAAACTACTTGTGAGACTTCTGATGGCATCTGGTTGCATCAGAGCCAAATGGAGGTGGGCGCGACGGTTCAACGGGGCGAATAGTCATGTGAACCAGTTTAGTTCAGAGATTTATGACAAAATGTGCTTGAAGATGATTCAGTAACCCTGCACGATTGCATCCAATTAATAGACGGTTCCATGATGTAACATAGGGTGGTAACTGGGGTGGCGTAAAAACCCTGTCTGCTTGGGAAGAGAAATGAATGGTCGCTGAAGAGTGATGATTGAAGTACAACAAGAACTGAACATCGTGAGATTGTTCAGGTCTTTCTGTTCCTTTTTGACTCATGAGAGAGAGAGAGAGAGAGAGCACAAAAATTGAGAAAAAGAAATCTGCAGGGAACGAATAGAGTTCGGCAAATAGGCAGTGAAACCTAGAGAGACTGAGAGAAACTGAACTGTAGAAACTGGGCTGCTCCAGTTGCTAAACTCCCTCAAGTCTCTCCTGACCCAATAACGAAATTGATAAAGTCGGGATAAAGGGACAGATTGTGGGGGACAGATTTATTTTCTCGGCCTTCCTTCCTGCATGAAAAGTACTTTGGGGTAGCCAATTAGACTGGTCACTTGGTGGTTCAGGTTCCGGAAGGTTCTGAGTTCAAGTCCCAGGAATGTCAATATCCTATCTATCATGCAAGAAGGTCAAATACATTCACGGTGAGAGACATGATGTTAAAAAATGAGATGCAATGTCACTGAGAGACCACAAAACCTCAGCCTGATAGAAAGCCAGATCGGTGTTTAACCACAGATCGATAACAAGAGGTTACTTTTAATCGGTTATTTGATTAGGCTGCTGAAAGAGAGAGAGAGAGAGATAGTCATCTCTATGACACAGAAGAAAGGATATATTTGTACCACAGCACGTCTGAGTTCTCCATTCTTACTGATCAGAAAGCGTTGATAAATGTTCTGTAACTACACAGCTCAGTCAGATAGAAGCAGACTCATCCTGGGGTAGAAATAAAACAGAAGAGCAAACATCAACTTAAACAGATGTACATCATTCATTAATATTTGGTTGAATCTCCAACCTCAGTCGAAAGTGAGACACACCTTCTAAGTTGGTGATTCTTCGTGTCTTAAAGTAATAATGGATGTTGTTTCTTTTGACTTAGCTGAGCGGTTCTTGATATTATATGGATTACTACAGTTGTAGAATAGGACTATTTTATTATTTGTATTGTTGTTATGTACTATTTACTGCTTGATCTCAAATATATTAAAAAGGCAAGAAACTCATCTCCTGATTAAATTTCGACGAGGCACACCTGGTCAAAAGTTAATTATTGGAAAGCATTCCAGGTGACCAACCGCGAATTGGCCTAGTGGTTAGCGTGGCCGCCTCTCACCCGGGAGAGTGTGAGTTCTACTTGTGGTCGGGTCATACCAAAGACCATCATAAAAACGGTACCTGCTGCTGTCTGGCAAGGCACGCTGCAATACAGATGCGAGTAGGCAAGTCAAACTCTCGCAGTTACCAGAGGACCAGCCCCCTACTGTAATCCTAGCTGTATAGGCGAGAGGTCGAGGGCTATGGAAATGGAAATCAGCGCCGCACCCATGTGCCTCAAAAAGATCTGGATTGTATTGGGGTAGGAGACTGCCTGGGAAGACCAGGTCTTGGTGTCGAAGGGACTTTGACTTTGATTCCAGGTGACTACCTCATGAAGCTGGTTAAGATAATTACGCAAAGGTAAAATAGGAACCATATTTTGTTTAATTTTTTTATTTACTCCAAAATTCTACATACCTTCCATATGTTATTTCATAGTTTTGATCTCTTGTAGAACTGTAGAAAATACAAAATAACCTATGAATGAGTAGAACAGGGGTGCAAAAACTTTTGGCTGGTACCGTACATTCACTCCAACAGCGACAGATAATTGTAAAAAGCCAATTATGAAATTGGCTTTGAAGTCTTTCTCGTATCCTGTGCCGCTCAATCTCATATTTTTATTAAATTTCACTATTAATCTTCGTAGCAATGGTGCAATATTGTATAGATTGTATTCCAGCTCACCACTGCGCGTGCACATTTCGAAAACACAGACATTATGCACTCCATAATCCCTCTTTCCTTCTTCTTTTACATTGTTACAATATATCATGTAAGAGAAATGGTTCTGCACGTCGTAGACACACTGTCTGCTTTTGTTTCAGCGCAAAACGTTATTTAATTCAATTCAGATTATTCTTGTTACTCGATGTATCTTGGCGCCTGTAAAACTAGCCCAGTTTGGAGACAAAAAAACACATCCATGTATTTATCGGTCGTGTCTGCTTCTTAAAAAAATTGTTCATCGATCCAGCATGGAGCAGCGTGATTCCTGCCCCAATGGGCAGTGCTGATTGCAATTCCTATTTTTGACCACTAGGAGCAAAATAACTCTCTGGAGATAAATGCGGCAATGATTGCGCAATCATCTGTCAATTCGCAACATTTTTAAAATTGTTGGTCACTAAAATGAAGTAATTATTATTTTGATCCAGTGTATGGAGTTGGGAATGAGGACTTGATGAAGATCTACACTTGACACTACACTATATGGCCAAAAGTTTGTGGACATCTGACCATCATAATCATCTGTACTTGTTGAACATCCCATTCCAGATTTATTCCCCTTTGCTCTTATAATAAGCGCCACTCTTCCAGGAAAGCTTTGCACTAGATTTTGGAGCCTGGCTGTTGCGTTTGTTGTCTCTGTGTGCTCTCTCTCTATATATATATATATGTGTGTGTGTGTGTGTGTGTGTGTGTGTGTGGGCGAGAGGGTGGGGCAGGATTCCACTCCTATCAATCTACCCATGAAGTCATCTTTGTTATCTTGACGAATGTTTCGAGGACGCAACATATAGCTTTAGTTTTCTTTCCCATCAAAAAAAAGTCACATGTTTTCTAAGTGCCGTCTTTCTCAGAATTAAGGCATGGCTGGGAAATCCCCACTGAAGGACAATTTTATAATATTTATAATTCAGCTTCATGTGAAAAATGTATTTGTTTGTTTGTTGCCAGCCTTAAGAATCATGAATTGTTCCAAGCTGAAGAAGAAGAAGAGTTGTGTGTGATTAATTTAATGCTGTTTGTCCTGTAAAACACTCACTCATACATCACACACAGCCACAAAAAGAGATTTCAATGTACAGTAGTTGATTTGTATTTTTAAAAAATCCATAATTTCTCTCCCTGCTGAATTCACAGAAAGCAAAAGAAAGAGCGAGAACGAGAGTAAAAGTGTGTGTAAATGAGTGTTGGTCATTTTTCTTCTTATTTGGGCATTGTTTATTTTTCCACCCTGGCAGCTTCCTTTCCTGTCGTTTAGCCTGGTAGTGCCGTCTGGTGTACTGATGTGCCATTACATTACACACACACACAAACTAGTGCTTGCATAATCAATTGATCATAGTGAAAGGTCATTAGTCAGAGCAGTGCTGCCGGGCCAGACAGGGCCAGTCATCTGTACTGCTTCTGTTCTGGTCAGTGGAAACAGATAGGAAAAACATCCACCCACTGACCCCCAACACACACACACACACACACACACACAATTCATGTAAAAAAAAAAAAAAAAGACTTACCGATTAAGGCAAACTCTGATGGCAGAGTAGCAAAAACAGTTTTGTCTGTAGAAGTCTATGGAAATCTCTGGAAGTTATAAACCAATATAAATGAAGGTTTTTACCAATTCTTAAAGAAATTAACAAGAAAAAGAAGAGATTATATGACTAAAAAATCTAAACAAGAGGATGGAAGGCAGGCAGGCAGGCAGGGGGAACGAACACACACACACATTCACTTCAATACAGCTTATCAGTTAAGTAACACCTTTGAGGAAAAGCATTCCTATGGCAGAGAAGCTAAAAGAGTTTTGTCTATAGAAGTCTATAGAACTATATAAAAGTCTATAGAAGTGTATAGAAGTCTATGAAAGTGGATAGGAGTCCACACAAGTCTAATGAAGTCTGTAGAAGTGTAGAGAAGTCTATGGAAATTTATGTAATTCTATAGAAGTCTATGAAAGTGTATGGAAGTATACGGAAGTCTATAGAAACCTATGGAAGTCTATAGAAGTCTATAGAACTATATAAAAGTCTATAAAAGTATATAGAAGTCAACAGAAGTCTGTGGAAGTGTATGAAAGTGTATGGAAGTCTATGGAAATCTATGGAATTCTGTAGAAGTCTACGAAAGTGTATGGAAGTCTATGGAAGTCTATAGAAGTCTACAGATGTCTATGGAAGTCTATGGAATGATATGAGTTTATAAAAGTCTACAGAAGTCTATGGAAGTCTATAGAAGTATACAGAAGTCTATGGAAATGTATAGAAGTGTATAGAAGTTGATGGAAATCTATGGGATTCTAGGAAAGTGTATAGAAGTCTATAGAAATCTATGAAAGTCTAGAGAACTGTATAAGAGTCTATAGAAGGGTATATAATTGTATGGAAGTGTACAGAAGTCTATGGAAGTGTATAAAAGTCTACAGAAGTCTGTAGAAGTCTATGGAAGTCTATAGAAGCATATAGAAGTCTATGGAAATCTATGTAATTCTACAGAAGTCTGTAGAAGTCTATGGAAGTGTATAGAAGTGTCTGGAATTCAATGGAAGTGAATGGAAGGTAGAAACCAATATAATACTAATATTGTGAAATTTCACGACACATTTCTTGGATAATATCGGCTATTATCACTACTTTTACAGTCTCGCAACTCAAACGTCTTGACTTCTCTCGAGAGTCTGGTCATTTCAACACCCCTTTCTGCTTACTTTCACAAAAAGACCCCTTTTCTGCTTACTTTCACATTTGACTGACATTGCAAATGACCAACCACACCATTTCCCTGTAGGCTTTCATCTAACCAGTGACTTTTTGAAACAAAACGACACCCTGGAGACGTGATGTACGATGCGACCTGCTGTCCCAACATGCAGCCTGGGTTACAGGTTTGTAGGCAATTAACTAAAATTATTCCTGAAGTTCTAGATTTTCACAGGTTTTACAAATGAGACGCTGCCAAGTTTCATAATACTGTATTTTTGCCATGTTGTCTCACTGCTAGTTCTAGCACCAACCTACAGCATTCAATCTGATAGCAAAAGACACCATGCAATTAAAGGAATACTCCGGAGTGAAATGCTTTTTAGGTCTATTTTCGCATTATTGGGAGTCCATACGTTGAGTTGTTATCACAATCACG
>JAPEKL010000019.1:34501949-34513135 GCA_028877455.1 Bagre pinnimaculatus | reverse complement strand
ATCCCACAATGCCTTGTGCAAACGGGGAAAGCCCACCACGTGATGCATGACGTAGTATCTTGAATTGGGTCATGGTGAAGCAGGAAAAAAACAGCAGAAAATTTAGGGCTCTAAATTCATTAATTGTTCTATTTAAAAAAAAACTAAAAAATTGGAAGTCTGTGATTCGAATTCAGTAGCTTTCAGTCCACTAAACAAAAATAATTGGGTGTCAGGAAAATTCTTTTTATGACCTGCACTTGAAAAATCTGAAAGGCAGTCTACCTGTGCAACATCCGCAACATTAAGAGTTTCTCAGGAGAAGAATTTCAGAAAGAAGAGAAAAGCAAAAAAAAAAGTGATTTCAAATGTTAAAATCTTTCACATGACCTCAAACAGAAAAATATTTTAATACAATTCTTTCCAAGTTCAGCATTTTCACTTGTCATGTTTAAAAAAAAAAAGTGAGCCATATAAAAGAAAATGATATTCTGACAACAGTAACGCCTTGTGTTTTACACGTACAACTTTCAACCACAAACCTGCTTGGCCTGTTTGTAACAATGAGATAAAGGATCATACAGCATTCATTTATGATGTATACACACTATAAATGTCATTCGATGCATTAAATAGAGACTGATGTTCCCACCAAATGGCTGTATACACATAAAAACAGCACAGAACAACCAGAACAGGGCAGCTGTTGTAAATGGGCTAGCAAGGATAATCCCTCCTGCTGCAGCAAGAAGAAAATAAAATGAAAGTAAGGTTCAGTGTGTTGCAAACATGTCATGCAAGTGCATCACAAGTGGTTTTAAGATAAAATATACATATGTACATAGAAGAACCTGTAGTTTCTTACAGCTTGAGGTTGGTAGTTGTGAAAAATTGTTGCATATTTGGTGTCGGCTAAGGATAATTTATTTAAGCCTGCTTTGGTGTCACATCCAGATGTATATCTATTTATCTACCTCCCAACCTGTATGTAAAATTTACTTTGACTTGTATTTCATTGCAGACAGAATGAACCCAAGATATTTCATGTTTTGTTGGTCAATTTCATTTCATTTGTTAATATACATCCATTCCTGCCTTTCAGGCCTGTAACACATTCCAAAAAAATGTTCCTCAAAGAAAGACAGGAAGGGATTTGGATATTTCACCCTCTGCGGTGCATAATATCATTCAACAATTCAAGGAATCTGGAGGGATTTCAGTGCATAAAGGGCAAAGGGCTCAAGCCTAATCTGAACCCCCGTGATCTCTGATCCCTCACTGCATCAAGAACCATCATTCATCTATCGCTGATAGAACCACATGGGCTCGGGATTACTTTGGCAAACCTTTATCAAGCTACAATACAGAGTTACATCCACAAACACTTGTTAAAACTTTACTGTGCAAAAAGGAAGCCTTATGTTAACTGTGTCCAGAAGCGCCGTCGACTTCTCTGGACTCGGAGGCATCTGGGATGGACCATCACACAATGGGAATGTGTATTATGGTCAGATGAATCAGTATTCCAGGTCTGTTTTGTAAGAAATGGATGCCATGTTCTCTGAAGACAAAAAGGACCATCCAGACTGTTACCAAAAACAAGTCCAAAAGCCAGAGTGTGTCATGGTATGGCGTTGTGTCAGTGCCCTCGGTAAAGGTAACTTACACTTCTGTAATGGAGCATTAATGCAGAAAAATACACTGAGATTTTAGAGCAACATCTGCTGCCTTCAAGACGACGTCTTTTCCAGGGAGATTTCAACAAGACAATTAAAAAAACACATTCTGCACACATTCCAGCAGTGTGGCTGTGGAAGAAGAGGGCATGTCCCCTCTGTCCCCAATAGAGAATGTGCGGAGAATTCTGAAATGAAAAATATAACAACGATGACCTCGTACTGTTACACACCTTAAGAGCTGTTTGCAGGAAGAACGGGACAAAAATAACACCTGAAACACTTCATCACTTGGTGTCTTCAGTCCATAAACATCTTTTCGGTGTTGTGAAAAGGAACTGAAACATTATAAAATGGTAAATGCTTTACTGTTCCAGTTTTTAGAAATGTATTGCAAGAATCAAAACTGAAATATGTTTATTTTGGAAAAAAAATCCAACAACAATGAAATTAATTTGGTAAAACAACTATATATCTACTCATTCTTTCCACTCAGAATTAGTTCACAGTGAATTATCTTGTCTTTCACACTGTTTGCTTTTCATATGAATTTTGCTGATGCACTCATGTGGTGGTTTAAGTCCAGTTGCTCATCCAGACAAAGACATGGCCTGAGTGTAGCTTTAAAGCACATCACGTTTTCAGTGGAAACACCTATGACCAAATAATTTGACTATGTTACAAATTATATAGTATGTCAAGCAGAAAAAAAAAACCCAGCCAGCAACCCTACTGTCTGTTCCTGACTGACAGAACTGGAAATGATCAACGAAAACATTTGCATAAGTAACTTTAACTGTAGATATTTAACAAACCCAGACAGCTGCACTAAATAGTGGGTGTTAATACACTTTATACCACACTACTGTTGCATATTCAATTCTGATTGGTTCGAAGATGTTGATGATATCTCCATAACAGAAGCTCCAACAATGATGTTCATCCTTCAGGGTCGAAGATGACCATGACTTCAATTTGGTGGGTGGTGGTTGTTGGTCTGGAGGTGATTGTTGAAGCCAATCCGGGCTTTGAAGGTATGTGGATGTTCCACATGCCAAGGTTGAGTACCTTCACTATCTTTTTGCTGTATTTTGACCTCTGAGTGGGATCCCCGCTAGCCACGGTGTGCTGGCTAGGGTGAGGTGAAGCAGGCTATGTTCGGGGCACCTTTTTTAGCCCCTTCCTCCATGGAGGTGAGCAGAGCAAATCCTAAACAGGGCTGCTCAGACACCCAGGGGGCTATTGAGCTCTGCTGCTGCTTTGTTCCAGCAGAGAGTGACCCTATGCCCTGGGCTGCCTGTGTACAGGTTTGTGACTACAGCTTCCAGTGTTTCCACACCTGCTGCTTTGCCACAGGACTTGAATTTGAAGTCATGACTTGCACGTGGGTGGCACGGTGGTGTAGTGGTTAGCACTGTCACCTCACAGCAAGAAGGTTCTGGGTTTGAGCCCAGTGGCCGACATGGGCCTTTCTGTGTGGAGTTTGCATGTTCTCCCTGTGTCTGTGTGGGTTTCCTCCAGGTGCTCTGGTTTCCTCCCACAGTCTAAAGGCATGCAGGTTAGATAAATCTGCAGATTAGGCAGTGGGGTTGTACAAGCCAGTGCATACTTAGTTCCGGCCCCAAGCCTGGATAGATTGGGGAAGGTTGCATCAGGAAGGGCATCCAGTGTAAAACCTATGCCAAATCAAATATGCTGAACAGATCTGCTGTGGCGACCCCAAATGAACAGGAGCGGCCAAAAGAAGAAGAAGAATCAAACGAATTGTTTCAATGAATCAGAATGATCGTAAGAAAATGCAGTGATCTAGACAGGACTGAACAAAACACACGCATATATGCGGGTACTTCAAAAAGTTCTTGGCCTCACCTGGAAACTAGGGGCATAACTGTATACTATAAAGTTTTACATCACTGTCCACAAAAACTCAAATGAAAAAAGCAATCAAACAGAAAAGGAGAGGAAAGCTTCGAGCTGGCGTGATGTTGCTCCAGAAGCAGCCAGATGTGGCTTTGAACTGTTGCCCCATGCACCTTACTCACCCCACCTGGCACCGTCTGTTTCCCAAACTTAAATCCCACTCACATGGTTGCCATTTTCAGAGTGATGATGAAATTGTCCATACTGTTGAGGAGGCTCAAGATGTGACCACCTTCCACAAAGGGATAATGAAGATCGGTGAACATCGGTGGACCAAGTGCATTGAAGCTAAAGGAAAAATAATGCTAGAACAATCTTTCTCCTGTGATGTTTTCTGGGTGAGACAGAGAACTTTCTGAAGTGCCCTCATACTAAATAATTGTGTGTCTGTGTCGGTGTGTGCAAGTTCAACTAATCCACCTATTTTATCAAAGCAAACATCTAATTCTGAAGTCTGCACATTTTCAGCTCCCATTAATTTTTTCCGGCCTTAAGTTTAAAAGTGGTGATACTAGCTGGGAACGTCATGGCCTAATGGTTAGAGACGCAGCTTTGGGACCAAAAGGTTGTTGGCTCGATTCCCTGGACCAGCAGGAATGGCAGAAGTGCTCTTGAGTAAGGCACCAAACCCCAACTGGTCCCCCAGATGCTCTGGGGATGTTATATGTCACTCTTATCCAGAGTGTCTGCTCCATGCCCATAATGTATTTATCTCATCTTATTAAATACAGGAATGCATTTTGATAGCTATTTTGTCACTGCTATAGCAAGTTATGAGTGTTTGAAATATGTTATGTAATACATCAGTCCATAAGTCAAAGCAATGGCTGTAAACGAGATTCGTTGAGACCTGTGCGAGACATCGTAGGACAGAAGTAAAACTAACAGCGGAAATCAAAATGACCAACATCTGCCAACGTTGTCAAAAGACGCGCGGGCCCTCTTTCGAATGCTGATGTAATCAAGCCAGAAGTTTTGTTTGTTTTGGTAGCAATCAGGAAAGTTTGAAAAAAGTTGGCAGTAATGGTCATTTAAACACGTTTTTGTGCAATATTTCGTTTGGAAAACAGTTTTCAAAATGGTGGCACTGACAACTGGCTGACACTTCATATTTCGAAGTCTCGCACAAGTCTCGGGAAGATCAGGCGGATAAGCGACGCCTGCCGTGGACCAAACGAACTAAATTCAACATGGCTAAAAACCAAATAGGCCGATAAGTATAATATTTAATTGAAATTAGCTGCCAGTACGAGTCACGATATAAGGTTACTAAAACCAAAAACATAATTGAACAACGTGCTAATTAAGAAATAAAGCAAGTTTAAAAATGACTTCAGTTCTCCTTTAAGAACTTCGGTCACTAACTCTGTACTTTCCTAATTAAAAGACGTTTAAGATGAGGTATAAATTATGCAAAAAATGAGCCAAATGTTGAAAGTTATTTTAAAAAAATTTAATTAAATGCTGAATGTAGCCGAGGTTTACATACGAAAATTATCATTGAAAGCTAAATTCTAATGTCTGCTTACGCCTCTGAAAATTAATTTATTGATAAGGAACAATTTTAGAATATATACATATATTTTTTTATTTTTTTTTTAATGACTAAAACATAAAAATATGATAAACACTATATTTAAGGTGAATATAAGGAACATAACAAAGGCTACATCTTGTGAGACATTTACTTACACACACACACACACACACACCATGTCTCATGAGGTGTGAATTCAGTCTGACCTGATTACAAACCCTGCACACACAGCTGATATTCTTGCAGGCCCTCATACCTCACCACCCTCGTCAAGTCTGTGAGTCAGCACCCGTGTGTGATCAGACGTGGCATTAGCATGACATCACCAACTTACAGCTGTTGAACGTACAGCCTTTCAACATACACGCAGATCCACCCAGTGTGAGAAAGAGCACGACAGTGAAGCCTGGACCTGGAAGTCTCGAGGTCAATGGTCAAGCCCTTGAGAGTTCAAGACGTTAACACTTTGCTCCCTTGAGCGAACTATCCACACAATGACCCTGTATCATGTTAATCGATGTTAGTCTCACCGCACTAAAAGATTTATTCTCTCTGCCTCTCAGAGCACACTCCGTGAACTCAGTGCTTCATGAACGAGGTCAGGTGTGTTCGAGGAGGATTCCCTGCTTCGTACACACACTTTGGCTGGAGGTGGTGGATGTTGTTCTTCATTAGGTCTTCATATCTGGACAGAACAAGTGACCTGGATCCCGACCTCTCCTCAGCAAATCAAAACCACATCTCGCCATGATCTAGCGCTTGTGATTGTAAACCTGGGAGAGGTGTCCCTCGGATGAACTGCGGTCCGGAGGACGGGCTCGTATGGTGCCACGGTCGAAGGATTTTTTTTTTTTGTGGTGTGCGTGTGTGGAGTTCAGGTTGCATATTAAACAAACAGGCCGGCCGGTTTGGATGGCCAGCACCAGAGCTTGGCTCCAGTTAAGTAAATTAGTGTAAATTTGCACAAGTAACCTAATTTGGAGAGAAAACAAAGACTGGAATTTTAATTGGCCACAATGGCGCTGGACTGGAGCAGCGGCGAGGGAGAAATGAGCCGAGACCAGGCTGTGTAGGCTGTCGCTGTTTGAGAGAGAGAGGAGTGAGTGTGTGTAAGAGTCAGAACAAGATACTGTTACAGTCCAGCAAACCAAGCATGAAGGAACAGGTCAGCGAGTGTCAGGAAGGAATTTATTAGTATTTCTACTGAATCATGTCAAAAGAACAAGAAAACTCCATGTGAACCTACAAATGTGAAACAGCAAAAAATATGCAACCAAAGATTCCAGATCTTACCCTAACCCCCGTTTGCACGCGCATACACACACACACACCAATATAAACTAGATAGAGACTGTGACAAAAGTCAGTAATTTGCACTAGCTGTTACAAACTGGGACGTCTGGTCACCGTACCCTATAGATCTGGAATGGTAAGAGATGGAGAATGACACTTGGTGAGGAAAAGTTGCGCCCTGCCGCCCTGAACAAAATAAAAAAAAAAAAAAAACCTGATTGAAAAAATCATGAAAATTGACAGAGTTGTAAGTGATTGAAAAAACCCTGCTTTTCATGGATCATTCCAGATCAGTGATCCAGATCAGCACCAAAAGTCATAGCAACATAAATCAGCCCAGAGATATTCTTTATGTGAAATTTGGTGATGACTGGTTGAAAACTGAGGGAGAAATAGTGTCCTAAAAAAGTGATGATAATAATAATAATAAGAGGAAGAAGAAGAAGAAGAGGAACACAGATACTGTGACTAAAGTCACAGTGATTTGCGCTAGCTCTTACAAACTGGGAAGTCTGGTCACCGTACCCTATAGATCCGGAACAGCAAGAGATAGAGAATGACACTTAGTGAGGAAAAGTTGCGCCCTGCCGCCCTGAACAAAAAAAAAAAAAGCTGATTGAAAAATCATGAAAATTGACAGAGTGATACATGATTGAAAAAAATCCTGATTTCATGGATCATTCCAAATCAGTGATCCAGATCAGCACCAAAAGTCATAGCAACATAATCCAGCCCAGAGGTATTCTTGATGTGAAATTTGGTGATGATTGGTTGAAAATTGAGGGAGAAATAGCATCCTAAAAATGTTATGGGAATATTATTATTATTAACTAAATATATACTGTGACTAAAGTCACAGTGATTCATGCTAGCTCTTACAAACTGGGACATCTGGTCACCATATCCTGTTGATCTGGAATGGCAAGAGATAGCGAATGATGCTTTGGGAGGAAAAAAATCCCATTTTTCATGGATCATTCTGGTTTGGTGATGAAGATCAGCACCAAAAGTCATAGCAACGTAAATCAGCCCATAGGGATTCTTCATGTGAAATTTGGTGATGATTCGTTGAAAACTGAGGGAGGATTAGTGTCCTAAAAATATTACAACAACAGCAACAACAACAATAATAATAATAATAAACTACTACTACACAGATACTGTGACTGAAGTCACAGCGATTTGCACTAGCTCTTACAAACCTGGATGTCTGGTCACCGTACCCTATAGATCCGGAACAGCAAGAGAGAGAATGACGTTTAGTGAAGAAAAAAAAACATTTTTCATGGATCATTCTGATTTGGTCATCCAGGTCAGCACCAAAAGTCATAGCAACGTAAATCAACTCGGAGGGATTCTTCCTGTGAAATTTGGTGATTATTGGTTGAAAACTGAGGGAGAAATAACATCCTAAAAATGTTACTACAATAATAATAATAATCCTGAATGAGAGTAACAATTTGCGCCAGTGCTGCTAGCCCAAATTAAGTCTCTGCAATATAAAACGTCCAACAACAGAGACAATATGGATTTCCAAAACACTACACACACACCATCCATGAAACGTCCACTTTCACAGGAACACCAGCATAGCTGCTCATTCCGTCACTCAGACAGCAGCAGTGAAATGCATTAAAATCAGACAGATACAAAGCCAAGTGCTTCAGTTCATGTTCAATCATCGGAAAGGGGAAAAAATTAGGTCTCAGACACTGGGATTCATCCAGGACTTGAATGTTTGTGCCTGAGTTTTTCCGAAAGCGCTAATCTCAAGAGCTTACACAGAATGGTGCGGAAAACAAAAAACATCCGGTGCTTGTTTTCACTCAGAAACGCCCTTTCATGAGAAAAGTCAGGGGAGAACGAGGAGACTGATTCCAAATGACAGGAAAACAAATCAAAATCATCGCTCGTTGTAACCACGGTGAGCAGAAATGCACCTCAGAACTGACAAAATATCAAACTTTAAGGTGGGTCCTGATTTCCTGAATGAGCATGATTACACGTGTTCCTATTAAAGTGGCCGGTGTACATAAGCATATGGTTAAATATTGCTCGCTCTCTCTCTCATTTTATATATATATATATATATATATATATATCAAATAATCATAGCCAGCTCAGAAAAACAGATTTGTTTCTAAAGCATATTTGACAGGGGGGGAAAAAAGCCATTAGAAATGTATAAGCTAACCTGCCCTGTCTGGATAAAAACACACACATACATATATTTATACACACACACACACACGTGCAGTGCATATGCCAAAGTTGTAACCCGTCTATATGTTGTGCACATTGTTTTTTTTTCTTCAGCGTCTGTTTGCATGGATTACGGAGGTCAAAAAAAAGAAAAAGAAAGAAACGTAGGTTTTAATGTACATATGCAACCCCTTAAGACTGCATTTTATGAAAACAGTGGCCATCCTCCAATCAGATAAGGGCACAGGACAGGAGGGAGAGAGTCTCTGGAGTGGGAGAGAGAGAGGCAAAGAGGAAACAGAGGGAGGAGGGGAGAAACGAGTGAGGAAGGTAGAGGATGAGTGCTAAAAGGAAGGGAAAACAGAGGTAGAGTTGGCCAAATCAGCTTCGGTATCGCACACATGTTCTGCTTTACAATAATTCAAAGTTGAATTAAGAGTTTAAAGGGCGATTCCATGACTGGGGTGTGATTACATTTGCAAATATGTATGTATAGTAAAAGGAAAGGATATTTGAAAACAGGTAAAGCGTGCATCCATCATAACAAGCGATGTTTGTGTTCCTGATAATTAACTTCAAGTATTTTTGAAAGATTCTGAAATGTGGACATGAAATTTTGCACAAATTTCACTCAACCGTGTCATCTACGTGAACACATTCACCCTTATGAAATATCTGGAATATTCCACAAGTCACGTTAACAGGAAGTGGCTTCATGTGAATTTTCTGAAGATCAGGAAAGTGAGAAGAAGAAAAGTAAGGTCTGTTATTTGTTCTTTATTTTCAATAAGACTGTAAAATTGACTGATCAGTTCATTTCGACAAATTAGACAAAGTTGTGTTTGTTCAGCAAATTATTAATTTAAACGACATACAATGAGCGAGCACACACACACACACACAGTGCCTGGGGAGCAGTTGAGGGTTCGGGGCTTTGCTCAAGGGCACTTCAGCTCCAGATTTTCCTGCTGATCCAGGGAATTAAACCAGCAACCCACTGGGCCCAAGGCTGCTTCTTTAACCTTTAGGCCATGGCTGCCTTGTGGCCTCAGCAAGTCATTACAATGTTCTCATATATTTTGTGCATATTGTGCTGATTCTAAAAATAATTAAAAAAAATTAAGTATAATACAAAACCTATTCTATTTCTATTTTTTCCCAATTTATGAGTAAAGTTCAGCCAATCAACAACAAAGAAACCTTATTAAAAATGATTAAAAATGAAACCTTGTTACCCGAGATGCACAAACACGTTTCTGATGCAGCAAACTGTTGGAAAATGTTTGAAAAAAATAATGTTCCTTGTTCACACATTCATTTCACAATGGATTCATCAATTAAGGTTTATTAAATGGTGCTCTCTAAAAGCGTTCTTCTTGAATTCTTCTTGCAGGGTTCTACATCCTGCAGAAATGGTTTAATGTATTCAGCCAAGGGACAAACTGAAGGACCCTTAGGGGCTCTACGTAGATGCACCATGTTTTTGGATTTTGCTCTGCTGCCATTTTGGATAAAATAACCTAATAAATGTAAATATTATGTAAAACCTAAAAAAAAAAAAAAAAGCAACACAGGCATTTCTGTCTTTCGGTCTGTCTGTTGGTGTCTCTCTCTCTCTCTCTCTTTCTTCTTGCTTTCTTTCCTTTTCCTCTATAAGTTTCTCAGCACTTCCCTTCCTCTCCTCTGATCTCTCCCTGGGTTTAAAGATGGAGAAAGCGCCGCTGTGTTGATTTGGGAAAAGGGAAAATAAAATCTCCCTTGATCAGCTAAATCTCCGCTCCTGCGTCAGGCCTCCTGCCATTTTCTGTCACTCCAGGAGACGTGTGTGTGTGTGTGTGTGTGTGTGTACACATCTCTGAGTTTGTCCATTTTTTCCTCTTGCCCACTGGCTGCCTGAGACTCGGTTCCTGCTCCTTTGAAGTGGCTGCGTGCAGAATGGAGGTTTTTTTGCACGGTGAATTCGCCCCGACGCCCGCAGCGTCCCCGCGGCACAAGTCTGAACAACGCTGGGCGCTCATTTGAGATGGACTTCTTTCCTCTTGCTTCATAACTAGCCTCTTTGTGTTTTGAACTCGAGTGTTCGCAAGCCATGTAATCTCCAAATTAGGCCTTTCTTCTGCGTGCAAGCCGTGCGTTTGAAGTACAATTATTTTGCTCATTACAAGTTAATTTTATTGTTATACTTTGTCAGGGTTTCCTGAGGTTACGGTGTTAAAAAGTTGGAGAAGAACGTAGAGAGAGAGCGAGACAGAGGAAATTAGCGAGAATGAAAGCTTTGAGGTGCTTTGTGACACGATCTCTCTCTCTCTCTCTCTCTCTCTCTATGCAAAACGAGAAACTCATACCGTCAGTTGAAAGTGCGACAAGATAACTGATAAAATAGACATACACCTTTGAACATGGATAAAGATTCCCAGTGTGTTCAAACTGCGTGAAATATAGCCTCTCTTAATTCTCTGATATAGAGAAGCTTCAGCTCAGAAACCACAGATAGATTCCTGCCTTCTTACTCGCTCCTGTATATCTGCTAGACCATTTCCGATTGGCTTTACACAGAACGTACACAGGCTGCGTATTGT
>JAPEKL010000019.1:34347326-34363587 GCA_028877455.1 Bagre pinnimaculatus | reverse complement strand
GCTGGGATAGGCTCCAGCTTGCCTGTGACCCTGTAGAACAGGATAAAGCGGCTAGAGATAATGAGATGAGATCATCAGTGTATGTACAACTCATTATTAATTTTAGATCCCGTTTACAGTGTCGATGATCAATCCCGCCCATCAAAATCTTGCTTCATGCACTTTTCTTTCCTTGCTATTAGAGAATGTGAGAGAATCCCCTCAGAGATGTGCATCTTCAGTACCGACGGTCACTCAGGCAAGTGCAAATTCAATTATAACACCAGCCTAATGGAATAAAAGTGTCCCACTCAATTAAAACAGCGTTGAGGGTCGGCTGAGAGAGGAATGCGAGCAAACGACTAAAGAGAGGTCATGAATAGATATTTAAATACTCTACACTCTTTTTGGTGGTGGAAGGAGGGGGGAGGTATGTAAACAGTTTAAGTAACTCCAAATGTCGCAAATATGTTAAATCCAATCTGTGAGTCGCTTTCGAAATCCAAATCCGTTCCCTTGGGTTACCCGTGCATTGAATTTGAATTGATTTGATTTATTTGTTTAGTTTTTTAAAAAAGGTGATTGGGTACAATTTGCATAAAGGCATGTTTTGTGCTCTGCTTTTTCTAATGTCAGCATAAGACTAATCCTGATCATCAACTATGAATGTTTTTCCTCCTTAATATCTTTTGAATGCACTTTCAAAAGATATTGGAAAGCATATTATTGAAAAATAATACTTCACAATGTACCTATATACTTATTCCAATTTAAAAAAAAACAAACTTGGCACTTTTGTAAAATACATTCCTGAACTGGAGGTAAGAAAAAGTTATGTAGTGATGACTGGTTTTGTGATTATTTTATATTTTACTATGAATTATTTGAAGATATATCTGGATATACAAACAATATCTCATATGTATTTAATGGCACCTAAAAGAACCAGATATATTTGAAGAACATATGACTATCGGCGGTCAGAGGAATGAAATATCTCGTAAAGATCAGTCAGATTTCGGAAACATGGACAGGTCAGTCTGCGCAGTCTTCCTGTCCCCGCGCTGAAGTGTTAATTAAGCTGGGTTAGGCATCGTGGGCATTGGTATCAGTAACAGTATCAGAACTAGCAGCAATAATGATCGCAGCAACAATGGCAATAGTAGCAGTATTGTAACAGGCAGTGGAGGGGATCACCGGGGGGTGAGAGCGACAAACAATTCCAGGAAGATCATAGGGAAAATATAACTTTCCTGGAATTGTGTGTATTCTCTCTGCTTCAGACTCCTATTTAGCCCTCATGTGTAAGTGTGTTTGTGTGAGACTCTGCTGAGAATGTGCTACTCACCAGTCTGCGTTTGGGCTTGATCAGGGGCCGGTTCTGACCGTTCATCTTGTGATAGAGGCCGCAGGCGTTGCAGAGGTAGTGGCCTGTTCCATCTCTCCTCCAGAGAGGGGTGGAGGTCGCACCGCAGTTCACACACTCACGGCCCTCTGTGCAGAATTCAGATGGAGGGAAACCAAAGGGAATTTTATATAATTAAGAAGTTCACGTCACACTGATATACCTATCAACTCAAATGATCTGAGGCTGCAAAAATGTGTAAGGGGTCCAAACGAAGACATACAGGAGTGCACAGCTCATCGAGGAAGAATCTGGTCAAGTACGCTGTCCAAGTTCATTAACCAATATGTAATCTGATCGTTTCCATCGACAACGCATTAAGCTGTTCCTCATGATATAAAATCTCTCTCAAAGAATGATGAGAACAATACACATCCGTGCTTGGCTGACCCCAGGTCTGTCACTCAGCCTTGGTGAATCAGGAGGAATCAGAATGGACATAGACACCTACGTGTAAAGTAATCCACGAACGCATGGCAGAGAAGCAATGAGTGTCTAAAACCGAAGGAGCCCATTGAGAAACAGTATTACATAATTTATTGCTGAACATCTCTGTGTCTCTCATTTTGCCATATACTAAACATTAACATGTATAGTGCAGGGCCTGTAGGCTCAAATCCTAACCACTGATGTCACTCGCTAATTATACACTTCTAAAATGTTGGGAGTTTCCATGCACTCATTTGGCTTCATCAGCTTTACTGTTCGGATCCATTCTCATGCAAAAAAAAAAAAAATAACTAAACCTCTTGGAGATTACTTGGTGCTTTAATTCATCCCACCTCTCTTCTTAATGCTGTTTCTCCCAGGAATCATGCATCCATTATTCTCTTTCTAATGTGTGAAGGACAAGCTGTCCCACCCAGCCCAGAGAAAGAAGTCCACCCTGGACAATAATGCTACTCCTTTTGAAGTGTATGTTTAGTAATTCAGTCATGGTGCTGCATTTTTCAGTGTCACCCTTCCTGTTATGCAAATGAAGCAGTATTGGTGCATTTGAGCTAAACTATGGGAGATGGGAGTGTGACGACAAAATGGCCACAGGGTTGGCGGGTTGGTGCCCTGTGCTGCAGGCCATCTCAGAATCAAGGTTGTTCAAAGATAACCAAATACAGCATTTCATTGTACTGACCCCTGACATGACTTTGATTCCATCATGGTTTTGTTTTACAAAGGTGTAGGATCGAGCTCAGATTTTGCACCACGCTCTGGTAAACAAGAAACAAATGCACGAGTGGGTACAATTTTTACAGTTATGATTCGATATACGAACTCTATTGGGACCACTAGCATGTTTTTTTTTCTTGGTCCTCCTTTCTTTTTATAGCTAATAATGTATTCACATGCTTTAAGATAAACTTGCCAAGGAGGAAGGATTTCATAGGATTGTCCATGTTTGATGGAAATTACATATGCAGCTTTGTAATGACGACAGGCCCCTGTCCAACTCACATTGTTCAGATCACCTTACCAGCACTCTGTGCCAGAACACACATCTTAGCTTTTACTACAGGAAGTAAGTCGGGAAGAACATGGCAATTTACATGGAATGATATTGGATCTGTGCAAAAATACGCCATGTATGAAATTATACAATAGGGTGTTTAAGCAGTGTTCCCTGCATGTTGTTATTTGGAGGTACATTCTCTCTCTCTCTCTCTCTCTCTCTCTCTCTCTCTTTCTTTCTTTCTTTCTTAAAAAAAGTATTAAATTGTACGTTTTCACTATACATTTCTTTAGACTAGATGCATCTAGGGAAGAGATGCACACTAAGATGCACACTAAAGGTATAAAAGCTGGGCGCTTGTGGGTGCATGCAGTGACTGGTTTATTATAAGTTAATTACTCATGAAACCTGTGGTTATGGGTCCATATGGTACACAAATGAATATTGTATGAGTTCAACAGTGTAGATAATAATAATAATAATAATAATAATAATAATAATAGTTTGCTTATAGCCTACTTGTATCTATGCAAGCCATAAGCCCTTCCAGATAACACTATAACATTAGAACATATAACCTTATGCTGTTAAATCTCACACTTTTGAGCAACAGGCGCTGGACTCGTGAGCCTCGTCCCGGTTTGTTGGCTTTGGAGTGGCGAGGGAGGGGAGCAGGTCGTGATTTGTTCAGTCAAAGGTACACAGGATGTGGCAGGAGCCAGTGCGTCGTGACTCCTGCATGATTTAAAGACGCAATGGAGCTCGATCAAGCACCAAAAAAAAAATTCTTAAAAGTCGGTAGAAAAGCGCATGCGTGCGTCTGGACTGATTTAGGGCTTTATTCAATTTCATGACAATAAAATCAGATTTATTTTATTCCAGGGAACATTAAAAACCCTATTAACACCTCTCCTTGGATTAACTGTTTCTTCATATCCGACTGAACAGATAAATGTGCATGGTTTTGCGCATGTTATTTTTCCCCACATTATCATGTTTTTATGCCTCATTTGTGCTTTAATTATTTTTGTCCAAGTCCAGAACATTTGTCTTTTGTCATCTCTGTTAAGCCGCTCTTTAAGTGTCTCTTGTAACGGATTTTTTTTTTTCCTTTAGCAATGACTCGTCTGGATGGGAACCATCACTGTCAACAAGGATTTTTTTTTTTTTTAAGTTTGGGGTTTTTTTTTTTTTTCCTTCTCAAGAAAGACGTTGGGGGGGAATGTCTTTCGATATAATCTCAACCTGTCAAATATTTCAAATATTAAACACACACACACACACACAAACTCGACTCATAGAAACACGTGTCAAGTGTGTCCTAAGGTTGGGGTTATAAATATACCAGTTCACCACCATATTTCACTCTACATTTCGAAATTGAAAGAGCGTGATTAAAATTGACATTTTTTAAAATATATATGATGTGTTTTACAATCCCAACTCAAGGGCAGAAAACCCCCTTAGTCCAACACTAACTCTGTCGTGTCGATACCAAAAATAACAACAAAATCCCATTTGAATTATACGCTTATTATGTTTAAAAAGTGTTCATTTGCCTTCATGTCATGGTCAGTAAAAGTTGATGCAACTCACCCGAGCTGGATCGTGCCTTGCTCTTGCATTTGGGTGTGAAGTTAGAGGACGAGCCGCTGAGCAGGTTTGGGTGGAAGAGACCAGCTCCGTAGTCGTGCGCCGTGGGGAGCGAGTAGGCCGGGTACGTGGGGATCGGGTGGTGCGTGGACGGGGTTTGCGGTGCGCTCATGGCCAGGCCGCCCCTGAGAGGGCTGCATCCCTCCATCTTCATCCCGTCACCCACTTGGTACTTGACTGACTCCTTTTCGTCCATCCGCGTGACCGAGGAGGAGGATGGAGACGACGGTCCCGGGTCTGGCGACACGTCTTTCGGAGGCGTGGGAGGGAAGTTGTAGAGCGGGTGTGGGCTCGCGTGGCTCGCCGGAGCTAGAGTGGCGGAGGCGGGCGCCGTGGCCGAGCCGCCGCTGCAAGCGTAACTGGCGCTGGTGGCGTGAAGCCCGGCTTTGCTGAACGGACTGACCGCCCAGGCGTTGTGGTGCGCCGCTGAAAGAGCCGCCTTGCTCCCGTCCAGCCACGACAGGCCGGGACTGTGAAGGAGATGCGGCCGGCAGACCTGACTCCCAGTCAATCGAGCTGTAAACACAATTGATTTTTTCCCCACATTAATTCATAATCAACACGCACTTTCAAATCGTTATTGATTAGGAATAAAAGCCGCAGCGCGCGCAGTAGATTTGTTTAATCCTGTCCCGTTTCCTACCTGTTGATTCGGTTCCCGTATAACACAAACTCGACATCTTCTTCAAACTGCCTCTAACACAGGCTATAAGATATACAACTACTGAAATGTTCACAGGAAGGGTTTTAGCCTAGTCCAGTCAAAAGGAAAGCCAACGCCTTGAACGTTTCCTCTTGGAAATTATTATTATTATTATACATCAGGCGAATAAATAATTATATAAAAAAATACCTTGTTCATAAAAGCGCCGATGAGCCGAATTCTGCTCCTCACACAAGTAGGTATGTGAACAAAAGACTGTTATCAGTGATTTTTTTTTTTTCGTTTCTTATTTTGTATCCGGGATATGCCTCTCTCTCTCTCTCTCTCTCTCTCTCTCTCTCTCTCAGCAGCCAAGAGAAGAAATGACACGAACTTCCCTTTCCTCCCTGTGTCACATTTTCTGAACATTTTTCCTCCCCCCTTTCTCTTTTAATCTTCAGGCCACGTTTCATCAGGATAGCAATTCAGCATCATCAACTCCAAAAATTTAACAACGAGCTATAATCATTTCTCCAAAGCAAACAGCAGAGTAACACGCAAATAAAATGACCTCATGCACTAAGAGATTTTCAGCTTTTTTTTTTCCTTTGGATTGCAAGTGATAACTGATCAGAGACCAAAAAGCATGCAGACAAGATGTCAGCAGGGTTAAGTTTGTTTACACTGTCCTGTTGAACAGTCGATTAAAAAGATTACACCACTACAATCCCATGCAAAATATTCATGGGGAAAAAAATACAAGAAAATATATTGATATGATAACTATGTTGTAATACAAAAAAAAGCTATAGTTTATAACAAGCAAATGTATTTGTAGAGAGATAAATAGAATATACCAAACAAAAACAAATACAGGATTATAATAATAAAACACACTATAATAAAGGCCTGCACAAATGTTATTTCTCGAGCGCTTGTGATCACACTTACCGTGTGCTTGGCTGTAGGACACTCTTGCCCTTGAGTTAGGGTAGTACGGATTGCCTTGTGAGTCCAAGTGATTTAGAAACACGTCTACTTCATCCGGGGGCAAAAGCGGCGCCATAGGCTCCATGTAGTTGTGTGTGAGGCCGTGATGATGTGAGTCCGGGTGCTGGCCGTTGAGCACCGCGTGATGATGCGCCATCCACCGAGACTGATCTGCAGCCACTTCCATACCTGAAGCCTCCGTACAGACGTGTCAGGAAATAGAAATCAAAATTTCCTGATTTTTTTTTTTAAATTATATGTAAATATTTTATCTGCAGTATTTAGGGCAGCTTTCTAAAAGCCTTGTTCATCTATAGTTCCCCAAAAGTATATGTGGTTAATCTACTGCGAAACAAAAAGAAGGTGGTTGTGGTTGTAAAAGCGTCCTTTTCACTTTGTGCACACTGGATGTTTGTCTTTTATATGATGAAGATGATATCCTCAGATGCTCTGATGCACCTGCAAAAACAAAAACATACAGGTAGAACACATGAGTCGAGCTAATTTTGCACATCATTCAGACCCTGCAAACAAGCATGCCGATTATTATTATTATTATTATTATTATTATTATTATTATTATTATTATTATTATTATTATTAAAAATGGCAAACATGCACAGCCTAAAAATTCAGATTCCAATTAAAACCTTTTTTCATTTTAAAATAAAAGAGAAAAAAAAATTTTGGCCAAAGAGGTAGCCTACTTACTGCACACGACTGCGTTTCACTCCTCCTCCTTCAGTGTGTGTGTGTGTGTTTCTTTTTTTTCTCTTTCTTTTTTATCTCGTGTTGGTCCGTTTGCAAATAAAGTTAATCCCCATGCTGCATCTTGACATGTTTGCCGCGGTTCTGTGTTATTGTGTTGTTCGGTTGTTAACCGCGCGCTCTGAAGTGTTGTGTCTCCGTCCCGCGCGCTGCTTATGTTTCTTTTAATGAATCGCGCTCGCGCTCTGTCGGACCTGGCGCCAGCAAATTCCATATCACGCGAGTGTGGGCGGAGTCACGGGCTGCTGGCGACCTTCCACCAGCCAATGGCAGATCGAGGTGGCTGTGATAGGCTCCTAGTGGCCTATGGAGCGCTGAGAGAAGCGTCAGTCACCGGCGCGATTTATTGAGATCTACCTTTACTTATGGCTTCATGCTCAGCATTCATAATGCCTTTTTTTTTTACACACCAGCTAAAAAGAAATGCACATGATTTTTTTTGCTTTTTATGTGGTTGAAAGATTATTATAGTCTACTTGTCTTTCATTATCTTTATTAAGCAAAAGTTTGTCATTTCATTATACCAAATCTATATCATATATTTAAAAAAAACCACCATAATAAATGTATCATACAAATTTACAAAACAAAATTATCTCGGATCAAGTAGCCTAAACATCAAATCTTTGGTGCAGTTTCAAAGAGCCTGGAAAATATACTGCAGAGATATTAGGCCTATTATTAGTGCCATAAAGAAAACCATATATTAAAAAGAGAGAGACATGGCTGCAGTCGTGCCGTCATTAAGACGAGCTTCAACCGTAAATGTTGGTTTGTCTGTTTTTTTTCTTCACGTCCAGCTGTAACGCAAACAAACAGCAGTCCTCACACCCCGGGCATTAATTTGAGGAGCAGTGCTTCATGGCCTATAAAGTGGGCGCCATTGTTTCGAGGAAACTAATTGTTTTTAATTAGTAGTCACTGCATTCCTCTTGCACAAACATTGTTTTCTCGCAGGCGATCTCGAGCGATCAAACGTCGTTTTGCATCTTAATAGTCGGCCCCCTTTCCCCCTCTGCCTGCCTGGTGCCGGCTGGTCGCATGGGCTTGTCCGAAACAAGAGCCAATTGGTGGCCATTAGCGAGGCTTCGTTAATTTGCGCTGGCGGTGAAACGCGCAGGCTGAACACCGCAGGCACGAAGACACGACGTCGCCAATTAGCTTGATAAGACCTGAGATAAACTTTGGAGCCAGGTCAGCGAAAGAACCAGCATGCATAATATATAATAAGCTATTATACTACTTTTACCGTGGAATATACACTAATTTGCATAAGCTGGGTAGCGCAAGAATATTACTGTCTTTCCGACATGTCGGAAAAAAGCTGAGTGCCAATACATTTCTTCAAAGTGGCATCTCATTGTTTGATATTTGAGTGTACTGTGTGTATTTAGCACAATTTGCATACAGAAATTATCACTGCACCAATAAATAATAAATGCTTCATTATTATTATTATTATTATTATTATTATTATTATTATTATTATTATTATTATCTCGTCTCATTATCTCTAGCCACTTTACCTGTTCTATTATTATTATTATTACTACACTTGAGCTAGAGCTTGCCTGCTCTCAGGTAACTCCAGCCCCAGCCCAGGTTTGTTTCATTTTGTTTTCTTTAACGAGTCGCCCTTCATCTTCTGTTTCGCACCTTTTGTAACTCTGTGGTCTCTGACATCTTGTACTAACACTTTGTGATTATTAATTATTCATTTAACTGCTCTGGATCAAAGGGAGCACTGTAAACGTTTTCTCAAGCCTGTGTTCCAGCTGGTCAAGTTCTGAGCTGCTTGCTTGCTTATTTATTTATTTATTTTTGAGGAAGTAGTAATTATGATGTAAAAAGTCTCATGTGAATGAAGCTAATCTCACATAGTCCTGGTTAAAAGCTACAGGTCGGGAACCTTGATGAACCGAAGAGCTTTATTTGTCGTGAATTCATTTCTTCTACAAATGGTGGCATTTACACTGAAAGTGTAAGAGGTCGCAGGTTGTCTGAACAAAAAAGATGATTGACAGATAAGAACTGAACTCAGGAACCGACCTGCTGTCCCCGATTGACGTCACCAGATCGAAGGAAGAGAAGAAGAGTGCATGCTGTGTTGCTCATATATCTTGGCTGAATCTACGTTGTTTAGCTTGAGAGCGGTGAACATTTATGCATATGTGTGATAGTTGGTGTGTCTGTGTGTGAACATTTCGCTCCAACAGACTCCAACAAACCCCAGTCTGTTTAATGCCGACATCCCTTTGTTTTCATGGCAACTGGCCAGATGTGCAACACCCCTGGCCTAAAACTAATAAATAGTGTATTGCTTAATAAGGTGCATGGGTTCACTGTGCTATCATGCAGTTTAGGCAGACTCACATGGCATTAGGAGAATATATGCAGCCAGAGACCTGTAGAAACAACACCATTGACATCAGGGGATACATTCTGGTCATTTGGGACTGGAGGAAAATTTGTGAATTATGTTTAGGTCTCAACAGCACAGCAAGGCACCAAAATGGATGGTGACATTGCATCTAAGGCACTTCATTTTATTGATTAAAAAAAAAGAGTTTTCTCAGCATCTTGTTGGGCTTTCTCCAAACATGCTAGTCATTAACTTTTGGTAGGCTAATTAACTGTTTATTAGAGCTTGATAAATGCTTTATAAAGTGTATGCAACACTAATGGTTGAATGGTTGCACTATAACTAAAGCAAGAATGATGCTAATGACCCTCCTGAATGACCCTGATCCAGCTCTTTTTCACACACAGCAGGCCTCTTTGAAGCAGACTTGTGGTAAATGCTCACTTGTAATCCGCCAGGTATGAATAATGCTTAGAACAAAGAGGAGGGAGGTTCTCTTAAGAGAAAATAAATAAATAAAAACCTCAGCAGCAGCATCTAGGTTTCTTCTACATGGAGGAGGGGATAAACGATCTCAAGGGCACTTTTACATGACTGAAGGCTCCATAAGCTGAGCACTTCTCCTGGCAACACGCATGCTAGAGCTCAGACGTCACGTGCGACTTGGTCTGGCGTGTAATGATGTCATCAAGGTCCAATTTTACCTTGAAACCAGTGTTCAGTGTGGGTTTAATGCGTAATTGAGGAAAGTCCCTCTAATTAACAGGTGCCACAGAAAGGGGTGCGTCCAGTCTGTGGCGTTTTATCGGGTTTATCATTCTTCCAGGGGTTAAAGGGAGGGAGGGAGGGAGGGGGGGAGGGAGGGGGGTACAGGAGGGTCTGTGAAGATAAGCAGACGCAGTGAGATGGGGCAATGAGTCAGAGCAGCTGAAGCAGCATTGTCCTTTACTCACGGGTAATTAGATTGGGACAGGGCATCGACGGTCACTCTTCTCTCTTACTCCCTCTTCCTCGTTTCACCTCTTCACCGATTCGAGGCGTTTACCTCGGCTACAACCTCTCCTTCCTTTTCATAACCCGTCCTTACCGTCTCCATCTTTTAGGCGCACGCACACACACTCACACACGCCCAGCGAGTAGCCTAAACCAAAAGTTTCCAAAGCAGTGTGACTTTGATCAGTTATAAATCTCCACCATGATGACAGCTCGCCTTTCTGTCTGAATGCCTTTGCTCCTGATGCCTAAAAGGGCTCAGTCACAATACTGTCGAACTTCATGCGCACGCAGCCAAATCTTCTGCTTACATCCGTTATTGCATTCAACCAAGCTACTTTTCCACACTAAGCATGACAACGGCACATGTGAAACGGTATCTGAAATATTTATCTTATAAGTAGCCTATACTGTCCTGAACTAAGCGAAATTATAAGGCAGATGCACTTGTGTCCAGCTCACTTTTCAACACCCTGGATAATACATAAGCATCATATGTATAGATCGAATACAAAATGTCTTAGCCTTTAATGAATACAATAAGCAACCTCTGTGGCATACACGAGTTTCAATAAAAGATCGTTTTTTTGACATGTAGTAATATAATTCACAGGAAACCATCAGCAATAATATTGCCGACATTGTTTGTTTGTCTGATCTAAATGTACTCATGATTCTGGTTTTCATGACAATTTTTTCGAATATTAAAAAAATTGTATTATAGAGTAATAATAATAATAATATACACATTATTATTATTATTATTATTATTATTATTATTATTATTATTATTATCCCAAAGTGGCCATCGCTGGCAGATACCACATGAAACCGGGTTGTCTCCGGTGTGTGTGTGTGTGTGTTGAAGCTCCTCACTGATAACACGCTTCAAAAGAAAACAAACAAACAAACAACTCGTGCAGTATATACTTTCTCACCTGCTTTTCTTCTTGCGTCCTGTGTCTTCGGGAAATCTCTCCGTCTTGGAGGCAAAGTCCGTGTGCCAGTCCGTGTGGGTGCGTAAAGGATGGAATGCGGTGATTTCGGTTCGGTTGGCAGCGACAGAACCGACTACCGGACAGAAATTAATAAAACAAACTGACGAGCCTTCTCCGGTTACTCGTATGTATTCGTCTGTGCGCTCTCTCTCTCTCTCTCTCTCTCACTCTGTGTGTGTGTGTGTGTGTGTGTGCAAACTTGAAGAATAAAGTAGGGCTGCAGACACATAGCACTGCGCGTCAGCCAATGAAAAATAGCACGCCACCTATGGTAAATACGGTGGTATATTATTATGTTTTTACTTTTGGTTTTGTTTTTTGCTTTACATAATATTTAGCTACTACGTTCTGGCTTGAGTTTCAGCACCTGGGATCTAGACTCGAACCTGCTGGCATGTTTTTTTGTTTTTGTTTTTTCAAGTCATTCACGCAAACCTGCAAGTGGGCGCGCATTGCTATGCACGTAGTACGTAGCTTGTGGATAAATCTCTACGTTTTTGCAAAGAATTGACACAGACAGGCTCTAGGGCTGCATGGACTGCATTCTTTGAGATAGCATGTCGCCTAGTTAATAGTCGGAATAGAGGGGTATATGGAGTGAAGCATTGTGACTTGGGCATCAACTTGCACGCTGTTCTCTGCTCTGCAGATGCTTTCTGAAGTGCTTTGAATATGTATATCTTTTTCCTGCATTAGAAGGCGACCCCGACTTAATGAATTCAATCCCCCTGCTTGATCGTGTCGATAAAGTGAGAGGCTGGAAGAAAAATAAATAAAGCGACTTCGCGCCTGACCCTGACCCTCCTCCTCCTTCTCCTCCTCCTCCTCCTCCTCCTTTTTATTAAGAAGAGGGGGAAAAAAACACCCACACACGCATGACACCAAGTTTTAAAACATGCAAAGCCGCTGCAGTAAAGCCAAATCTCTGGCACGAGACCGTCCGGGGCTCCGCAAGCGTGTGGCTGCGCGAGGCAGGTGCAGGGCCGCGAGCCGCCGCCGTCTCACTGCGTCCCCACGGAGAAAGAAGAAGAAGAAAGCAAAATAGTAAACTCTGGCAGCCTTCATTCAATTGTTGGCTATAAAATGCACTAACTCGCTAATGCAGTGTTTAAGGGCGCATGTTGTGTTTGGAATTCACGAGCTCGTGCAGAAGGAGAATGCCAAATCGGTTGTCAACACCACAGAACCGTCTGTCATATCCGAACAGTCAAACCGGGGATTACGATAAAAATCAGCATCCCTCCCCAAACCCCTTCTCCTTTCTTCCTCCTCTCGTCAATGAGGCTAAAATGAAAGATAAGAGGAGAGAGACAATTATTTGGCCACTCGACCGCAGAGGTTCTGCCAAGTCCTTAAAACTTTTACTTCTGCACAAGAATAATGAGGCTTGTAAAGTAGAGGTGTAACACGCACTTCGTCCATCAGTTATCAGGACATCTTGCAAACACGGGGCCAAGTACTGTACACGAGGGCCCAAGCGTATCTTTTGCATTTTTATTCAACTTCACGTGCATAAAATTATCCCTTCATTCATTCATTCATTCATTCATTCATTCCCAGGTCCTCCAACCATGCGCATTTTAGAACTGCGTTTTGTAAATGTCTGTAAATATCTAAGCATGGCCTCGTGTTCAGTCCTGTAAACTGAAACACCCGGTTTCATCAATGCGTCACTAATCACGAATCTACTGTACCATCAAGTACCACTTGAGTAGATTACATGTCTAAAAATGTGCATGTAGTGCAGCTTTAAAGATTTGTGATGTACATTCAATTATACACTGTTCAATATTAAATACAAGGTGTAAAGAGGAACCACTTAGTTTTGCAAGAAAAAAGGTACTCAGAGTACACACGTGCACAATTGCACCAGCTGTTGGACAAAATATTTGCAGAAGTTTGTAATAATAATAATAATAATAATAATAATAATAATAATAATAATAATAATATTATTATTATTATTAAGTTCGACATGGGTGTTGGTTGACCATTATTTGCTCCAGTTTATTTCGAGCATTTCCCCCCTTCTTCTTCTTCTTCTTGGTCTTCTTTTTTTTATTATTAATGCAGTCTTTTGTCATGCTAACTTGTCCTCGGCTCAGGTCGCCGCCGTGGCCTAAAGAAGCTCCGTCACGATGCGCCTGAGATAAGCGCTTATCAGCCGCAGCTCCAGCAGCACATAAAACCGGAGAGAGGCGCAGACACTTTAGACTAATAAAGGCGCTGTGCTGCAGAGCTCTGCCTGCTCTTTTCCTCATGTCCCACACACAGTGACATTTCCATCTTACCGTGTCCATCAAAGCAGGGCCTGTGCCTTCACAAGAAGAAGAAGGAGGAGGAGGAGGAGGAGAATCTAATCCATATCTTTATAGTTCTAAAGACGTAAAGGTAAAATTAATTAATTAATTTTTTTTTTGGGGGGGGAATGCACATTTGTGGGATTGTATATGTGGGTGAAGGTTGTTGCAAAAAAAAAGTTTTCTGATTAGTTTTACTTAGTCACAAATTATTATTATTATTATTATTATTTTTATTTATTTTTTTTTTCATGCGCATTCCAGCCTTCCACGGTTATTATTTATATATGCACACATCAGATGCAGGGAACCTTCTTCTTTTCATTATTAACCGGTGGTAATATTTCATCGGTGCGAGGCCATCTTTGTTCCGCGCGCCGATAATAAATGGCCTAATCGTTATCGGCTCGGCGCTGGAGGTGTCGGAGCGCACAGAGCTGCACGCGGGGCTCCGCAGAGGCGCTGGATAAATTGGTGTTTCTTATCTCACCCGCGCAGATTATCGGTGCCTTTTGAAACCCGGCACAACAAATACATTCAGCGCATCTAATGCATCATTCGAAAGGGGGGGTGGGGGGTGGGGGGGATGAGGGGAGTCGAGATCGTGCAGGTTGATAGAGACACACGGGCAGAAATATTTACACATTTTAAACGGGCCAATATGAGCTTGTTTTGAGCGCGTTTTATTGGCCGTTGCGCGCACGCAAGCACACGCACACGCACGCGCCGCTTACCATATGAATGCGCTCCGTGCAGCATCGTTCATATCGCAGAGATGATAGATATCTGTGAGCTGATTCCTGCCTCTCATTAGATTTTGCAGCGTGTTGTATTAGGGGTGAAATTAGCCCGTTTGGTCCGAGCGCTTGTTTTTCCCCCCTCGTTTATCCGCTCCATCCATATCAGCCAAATCATCGCCGCGTTTGCTGTTTTGTTCCTTTTGTGCTTCTTCTTGTTCCTTGCATGGGTTCATGTGACTGCTTTATTGCTCACCATGTTTTATTAGGCGGCTCAAGAATGAAAAGAAAAATCTGAATAGTTATTATGAATTGGGCGAAAAAAAAAAATAATACCCGCCATTTAATTCTCATTTGCCAGCCATAAAGAAAGCAGACTATTGACTTCCCATTCAAAGTTTTGTCATGTCTACAGGATTAATCAGTGTGTTTTGATGGGGTCCTTGCATTGCTTTTTTTTTTTTTAATGTCTGATTGATAAAAGTGCTGCAAAATGACAAGAATGAGCCCCGTGAGCGTCAAAATTTAATATGCATTCAGAACATCTACGGTACAACTAGGCTAATTATTATAACTATTATGACACATGAGGACACTGAGGCTATGGAGTATTTGTGGCACAATCATGTGCACCTCAGATTTCAGTCCACAGTCTGAAGTAGCAGCAGGAGCAGCAGTCTGTTCTATAAAGCTCTGGGTTGTTTTATTTTGGCCACGGATAAGCACACAGTGCATGGGCCAAGAGCATTTAAATGTTCAACCTTCACTGCTCATTAGTCACACAGGCCTGAGTGAATTGAATTCCTCTACTTTACAGAACAGGTAAATTGTGGAGAAACGTTACACGATAGACCAGCTGTAGTCCAGGATAGGTGGATCTAATAATTAAGTTTTTTTTTTAAATATAAATAAGTTCAACCACAGCAGACGGTAGACACACAAAACATGATTCTCTGTTCCATCTGATTCCTCTGGTTGGTTCATGAGTCTATTTTTTTTCCCAAGGTTTGGCGACATGGAACCCTCATTCTTTTTGTGAGGAACCTTTTTGGGAGGGTGCTCAATGGAACCTAGAATAATGCAATTCACACAAAAAAACACCAAATTATTATTATTATTATTATTATTATTATTATTATTATTATTATTATTATTATTATTATTAAATACATACATTAAATCATCATCACTGTCATAACTGTTGTTGTTGTTGCTTTTGTAGCCCTATATGATTATTAACTCTTATCAGTTTTCTACACAGGGTAACATTTCTGAATCTCTGGTTCTGGCCGGTTTGCTAAATCCTATTTGTCGGATCTAATTAAAGTCTGCTGCGTTAATTGATGTCTTCAATAATTAGCTTGCCCAGGATGGTTTAGTAGCCTATTCGTGTCTACAGATCTCTGTCTGTTCATTTTGTTGAGACACCTTCTTTCAGTCTGTTAAAAAAAAAAATAATAATAATAATAATAATAATAATAATAATAATAATAAATAAACCCTTCTTTGCCTAACTGTGCTCTCCAACCCTTTTTTAATGCTGGAAAGAAAACAGGTTCCCATTCATAATGGAGCAGGTACCAGAGCGCAGCCCTGAGTGACACTTATGACAAAAAAAAAAAAAGCGCCCGGTCCAATATACACAAACTCCCCCGTTTAATAACGCGCCATCTTCCCGGCGTGCGAGCTCCGATCGTCTCCATGGCAACCGCGATAACGGCGCCGCACTTTTCCATATCGGCGCCCGAGTCCATTATACAGGGGGATTAGCTCGTTTTTCCCCGAAAAGGTCAACCACAAAGTCATGAAGCGCGCTGTTTTCACCCTTCTGCGCGCGTTCCCGAGCACTGGCGCGCGCTGCCTGCGTCTCTGCACCGTTTAATTTCAGCTGATTTCATCAGAATAATTGCTTTCAGTGCGGCGAGTTTCGGGCCCGAGTTACGAAGCCTGTGCGTGATCAGAGAGCTGGGGGGGGGGGGGGGGGGG
>JAPEKL010000019.1:34158987-34170598 GCA_028877455.1 Bagre pinnimaculatus | reverse complement strand
TTCAGTAGCTTTCGGTCCACTAAACAAAAATAATTGGGTGTCAGGGAAAATTCTTTTTATGACCTACACTTGAAAAACCTGAAAAGGCAGTCTACCTTTAAATGGAAAAATAATATTGAGGTCAATTACAGGGCGGTACTGAAAATCAGTTTTTTGATCAGGTGTCTTTGAAACGGAGTGATTATTACTGATTGAGATGCACCTTTAGAAATACAAAAACAGCCTCTTTAAGCAAAAATAAATATTTTGGCATGATCATGGACCCAAGTTCAGTTTTTTGAGTTTCTATTTCATTGAGAGCAAAACGCTGTCAATTACACTTGCATCACTGGAGAAAATAATTGTTCTGCTCAACATGAGTTTAATGTTTTCTCATGACAGAACGCATTGCTAATCCAGCTTGATCCAGTTCTGTTTTGGTTCCTTCCAAACGGCTTTAAAGCCTTTGCTTTCCTTGGCAAAAACGCAGCCAGATGACTAACTCGGATCTCATTGGAAGGAAATGAACGATTCATTTCTGTTGTTTTTTCTTGTTATTTTTTCCAGGATTGCCGGTGATACAGCACTGGACAAGAACATCCATGAGTCTGTGAGCGCTCAGATCAGGAAGAACTTTGCCAAGAGCAAGTGGAAGGTCAGTACTGTTGATCATCATATAGCCTGCTTTTTAAACACTATGTTTGAAAGCTAAATGGCATGATCTGTCCAAAATAGTGCCTGATTTCTCACATGATAGAATGAAATAATCATGTGAAGCATGTTTAAATGTAATCCTATCAGATTAAGAAAACTTCTCCACAAAGCACAGGTTTATATTTTCAAGCTTTCTTTCGTCTGTCTCTCTCAGCAAGCGTTTAATGCCACAGCGGTGGTCCGACACATGCGTCGCCTCCAGCTGGGCACCAGTCAAGAAGGGCAGAGCCAGCTGTCGCCCCACAGCCCCTGCAGCGAGCGTCTCCTGCTGCCCGAGGGAACTGAGGAGGAAGAGGACGAACAAAGCAGTCAGTTCCCAAAAATTCACTTTATTAAAATACCATTTGCTGGGAGGGGGGGGGGAAATCATGTTTACTTACCCAAATATAAGTATAGTCAGTCTGCCAAGATGATGTCAGTCTGCTTCTTTAGTTTTGCCCTGGAGTGATGTGTTAGTGGAGTGAACAAATAATCATGCTCAAAATCTCTTCCCAAATATTTCGACATTTCTGGATGGAAATGTGGCACAGTCTAGAATAGGTCATACTGAGAAATCCAACATCGTACTCGAGACATTGGTGCAAAAGTTTATTTGGACTCAAAGTTCCAGAATGCAGTGCAGCTGTATGATGCGGTCGGTTCGAGCATAGAAAAAAAATGAAGCTTTGGAAACTGATCTGTTTCCTGAGAAGCCATGACCTAAACTTTGGGACCAAAAGGTTGCCGGTTTGATTTCCTGGACCAGCAGGAATGGCTGCAGTGAATGGCTTGAGCAAGGCACCTAACCCCCAACTGCTCCCCAGACTGTATGTTGTATGTTGCTCTGGATAAGAGCATCTGCTAAATGCCATTAATGTAATGTAATTTAATGTAAAGTGCTGCTGCATTGCTGGCTTTATGTACCGATGAAGCAATGCACAACTATCAGCAGGAAGTCGCACTGCATTGTGGGTAACGTAGAAAAACATTAACCAAAGTGAAATGTCAATTCAAGAATCCAATAGTTATGAGGTGCATTATCTCTGTCTCCATAGCCTCTCAGAGGGACAATAACGGCTGCTCCGGAAGCGCTGGTGAAGGGGCAGGGCACGACGGCATCCAGAACTGCGCCTTCCGCCTGCACCCAGCCAGCCGGGTCTGAGCCGGTCAATCGTCCTGCTGCAACCAATGACTTGACTGTGCCGTGTTTCTACTGGAGTCCTGCAACACCCCCAGTCTGGCCAGGAATACTGAGTAACTCCAGCGCTTGGCCACTAGGTGGCGCTGCAGTGTAAAGAATTCCAGGTGGGAAAGGGGGTCGCTATGCCAACTGAGGGATTCTGTTTACAAGAGAGATGAGCTTTGTTAGAGGAAAGACAGAGAGAGACACAGCTGACAGAGAGAGCTGCATTATGAGTAATGGACTAAGATTGGACAGTGTTTTTAACTTCTGTTTTACAAACGACATCATGGTTCATCATCTTTGGAAAAGTGGGTTTAGATGTGTTTTAGTTGTAAAATGGGTCCAAAAATGAGATCTTTTCAGCCTGTTCACTAAACAATTTCATGTGCGATCAGCACATATTTAAACACACACACGCTTATCTAACCACCGTGATTACCTTCCATTGACATTAATGCAGCCATTTAATGTTGTGCTGCACCTAAATCTACCCTGAACCTCATCCTCAGTAACCAAAACTAAACTTTAACATGCTTATTGTCCTTTTTTATTTTTTAATAAAGCAGCCAGATGTCCCCACAAAATTACAATGGTCAGAAATTCCGATCTAAAATATTTCTTGTAGTTTTATGAACCAAAAGTGAAGCTGAAACTCTTAACTAGGTAATGAACATACAGTACATGGAAGCATTATGGTACTACCCCCCCCACACACACACACAGTCTAATTAACATGAACATTATTTCAATCATTTGTACAGCATATACTTGCAAACATTTGATCCATATTTGACTGATCAATAACTTAATTTATTCATGTGCTGCAACAAATCATTGTTTCATGGACCTGTTTTTTTTTTTTCCAATGTATCACACAGTCTTCAGTGCCTTCGTGGTTGCAGTTCGTTCAGGTTCTTAATGCTTCATTTTTACATCTCGTCATCGTGATCTGTCTGAGTGCTGGATGCTTTCAATGTATAAACCGTACTATTTAGGGAAAACACTGCAGTTGTGCCCTGTGTGTAGGTGGTTGAGGGGGGGTGCACTTTTATACATCGAAAACTATTACCATTTATGTAAATGTTTTTATATAAAACTGTTTCTCTTAACTGATGGTTTTACTCAGGGGATGATGGTGTGTTCAGGATTTGGGGTGGTACAGGATTCATTATTTTACAGATAAATATAATATATTAACGTGGTAATGTGGTAGCCTGGGAAAACATCACGCTATGGCTGAAACCATAAATCCTGTATATTTCACAAAAATGGAACAGAAACTATTATTATTATTATTATTATTATTATTATTATTATTAAGTTCACAGCCTCCGTGTAATTGACTGGTCTGTTCGTACTGTTGCATGTCCATGAGGTCCCCATGACCTCAGAACGACAGCACCTTCCACATGATATTCACGGTTCCGAGCAATGCAGATTTTTGAAAGACCCTTACATTGTACTTGATCTTGAACTGGTCCAAGAAATATGGAAGTTTGTGAGGAATTGACCCCAGTGCTCCTATTATTATTATTATTATTATTATTATTATTATTATTAACTTTCTAATCTTGCCTTGGCTAGATTAGAAAGTAAATAATCTCGTCCTGCAAAGATCATGTCGAGTGAAAAGAGAGAGAGAGAGAGAACATTTAGAAAACTTTGAGTTAACCTAAAGAGACGTTCAATAGTGAAGGTCACGCTTTAATCAAGTTGTTGAATAGTTCACGTCATAGTGACATAATGTAATATCATCCTAATTAATTTGATTTGTAATCAGCTGTTAAAATGTCTCTGATACAATCTAAGAAAGTAATGTCCTCCTTTTACACCTCTTTTATGGTAACCAAACCCTTTCACTGCAAGAACTTAACTTCTGATATGGGTTGTAAGAGCATCACGGTTTCACGTTCACAGTTAGTCACGTTGTACAATCGAGCCATTGAAGTTTTTTCTGAAACGCAGATTAAAATGCAGTTCTGTTCATTTAGGGTACGTGATCAATACTGGCAGTGAGACTTTATTCTTCAGTCAGTCTGAAAAACAAATCCACAAGGAAGTCCAATTAATTTATTTGTATGACTTTTTTTATTTCTTAAAGATCCATTAATCCTGTGAAACGATGATATTTCTGAAGTAGATTGTAATACTGTGAAAATGTCCAACATTTAAAAAAAAAAAAAAAAAGAGAAAAAATATTTAAATTCTGGAAATTTTTCAGAAACTCAGCACTGTGTAAAGGGTTGTCCCAGGCTGCCACGTATATTTAGACAGAGGAAATAATATTTGCCCTTGACATATGGGGTGGGGGGTGTTTGGGTCTGTTGTCATATTTCTAACATTCGGTATTGCACCACTGAAGCTATCCACAAGTGAAAGGCATTAAAGGCATTTTGTTGTACCTCATGCGTCTCATTTGATTTGTTTCCATACACCATTTTCTATGATGCACTCATCTGCTTTCTGTATACTGGACCACCTTTTTTTTTTCTTACCATGCTCTGTTTTGCGATACTGTTCCCAATTACTTTCTGTGCTACATGAAATCATCTTGTTCGAACATTTTATGAAATTCAACTGAGATGCAAAACTCATAAAAAACAAACAAACTACAAGGTCTATATTTGGAACCAAGGAACAACAGGGAGTACTCGATCATTCATCTTTATTTATTTTAGTTTTTTTATTTGAGTAGAGTAATTTCATGCATCATGCTCACTTTTGAAACATCTGCCATTCAAGCAGGTCAAACCTCATGCTCCATTTCCATTTTGAATCAGAGCCATGACCTTGGCTCTTTATTCTGGGTCAGACTGGGTCCACTAGAACCTCTCTGCATGTATCCATAAGTCAGATATATATATATATAAGAACTTAAAGAAAAAAGAGACTTGTATTCAAACGTAAGGTGTTTAATTTTGTCAGTTTACAGAGTGACAAAGTTGATTTATTTTTGCTTATAGTCTGTATTTTTACTCGAGCCTAAAAAAATCGATTTTATGTAGTGTGAAATTGTTCGCTTGTGAGAAATGAAAAGTTTCCTCTGTGTGGTCAGTCACTGGTGTAACCTGCACTGTTGCTTTTCAAACCGTTTTGATGTATCGATCAAAACTTCCACTCGACTTAAAAAAGAGAATGACGTCTCATCGACTGAGCGCTTTTATACTGACTGCGCTGTACACTGGCATTTTCCAAAAATCTTCGTAAACTTTGCTAAAATGATGAGTCTGTTTGCACAAAAAGACATGAAAGATTTGCAATTTTTTTCTGTAATTCATAAGCTTTATTGTTAAGCTGAGGAGGAAGGAGGACAAAATTCAAATGAAGACTTTTTTTTTTCTCTGAAACAGTGACGTGATCATGGTGAAAACGATGCTGCCTGTGATCCCCTGTACACTTGGATGTAAAAGTTGTTCAAGGCTTTGCTATGTATGATGCAGTGTTGAAAATGATTTCCTCCTAAATAAACATGTTTATTTGAAGGTATACACTAGAACAGGGGTTCTCGAACCTTTTTGCCACCAGGAATCCCATTCACTCTTCAAAAAATAAAAATTGTAAATAATGCAATGTAAACAAATATTAGACTCATTATTTAAAAGTGATCAGTAATATTCTGGCTGTTTATTGGAGGATTTTATTCCTGAACTTTTCACCAAAGAAACACCTCCAAAATCAATGTTATTTAACTTCAATTAATTTGACTTGTCACATTGGGTAAAAACTACAGGAACTCAGTCAGTACGATTTAGTGTTCCTGTATTACCCTGATGCCATTTTGAGAACCACTGCTCTAGAATATAACGGACATTATTCTATCCACATTCACTGGATATGAGCAATCGTGCACTCTGATTGGCTACGCTATTGCTAGGCTATCAGCTCATATACTAGGAGTAGAGAAAAACAAAATGGCGGCGTGTATTGCTGAACCAACCGAGGACAAAATAAAAAAACTTTACTCAAAAACAAAACCCCCCAAAAAGCAACAAAATATGGAATAAAAGTATTTGATGGTAAGAACTTTTTTTTTTCAAGTATTATAGCATTTTTCACAAATTGCTACTGTTCATTTCGCCGGTTTGTTTACATTCTAAGCGGAAATTTTGTCGGATGTTTTGTATAAAGTTTTTATCTATGGAATTTGCAAAAAATAAAAATACACTGTTTCTCAAAATCCAGTGAATGTGGATCTAATAAAACAGTTATTCCACTCGATCTTGTCATACATGGCTTATAGCCAACTTGGTGCTACACACCTCGTCAGCGATCAGCTCATGTACGGCTCGATTTCATGGAATAACTGTTAATTAGACCTGATTGGTAAAGAGAGGTTGTTTGTTTAATATTTTCTGAACATGTTCCGATCATGACATTGTTCCACTTGAGCAAATTGAGCGAACATGTAAGAATTGGACTTTTTATTATAGTTTATTTTAAAATTATTATTTCAATGTTTATTCTTGACTTTTTCCTACTATTTCCCTGTAGACTTGCTGCAAGTTCTTCGACTTTCCTATTTGTAAAAGGACTAGACATATAAACTGGGACATTTATTTCGCAACTCAGGACTGTCTTTGAATCCGGACTGGCGTTGTCCAAGAATCAACCTCAATCCAAATCAGTGTAGAATGAGTGCACACCTTTAACAAACTGAGAAAATTTGGTAGCATTTGCTACCAGCACACTTTTATTGGCAAAAAGTTCTCTATTCAAAATGAAGTAAAAGGGCTTGATCATGAGGCCTTGTTAATAAGGCCTTGAGTGCTGCAACATTGAGAAAAAAAAACCCTATGCTTAAATTTTAATATAATCAACCAGTTTGAGGTTTGTGTTCAAATTGTGTCTAAATACCTTCCTGTTTCTAAATTAGTTGTAACCACTGGCAACATATGTACTGTATTGTATGATAATACACACACACACTCACTATAACCATAGCAAAGCTGTATGTTAAGAACATTTTGTAAGACTCGTAAAAAGCTGTTTATTTGTATGGATGCAATGCATCATGGGTAATTGCTGGATATTCTCGTACGTAATGAAGTAACACTCGGTATTTAAGCTGATGATTTGTACTTTTGGAAAATTTGTAAACGTAAAGTGTATTAAAAACAACAACCACCACCACCTTGTCTATGCCTTGTGCGTCTGTCATATATGTGATGTAACAGCTCCTCCATTAAAGCACATGACGGAAGGTTGGGGTAAGAATCACTACCTAGAAACTTTGGAGGAGTTTTGTCATGAGTTGCAAGGAAATAATTATTGGTACCCCGACAAGCATGAGTCATTTTGTGAGACTACATGTGAATAAAGATGGAAGAAAAACTATGAAGATTAACCCTTGCTCCTCTTCCTAACCATTCATAGCTTCATATCTAAAGTGTCTCATGGTAATTCTGACAGTTTTTTGAAGTTGTGATATGGCTGAGAAATTGAGTTGTCAGGTTATTAGATACACTTAAGTCCTCCAGAGTTAAGGAAAAATCCTAATCTGGGCTGACTGCCCTGTTTTTCCTAATGGCAGGCAACACACCAATTTCAGCCCAAGCTAATTATCAAGCACTTATGTTGGATCAGGTGTGTTTGAGAGCAGGGAACATTTGAAACTCTGCAGGGAAATAGGCCTCTTGGAACCTGATCTACAGTAGAAGTCACACATTGTGCATGAAAAAAAAAGTAACCAGAAACATTGATGTACCTCATAACATGGACAAGAAGTGGATGTTCTGACAATAACTAAATTAAAAACACTATCTACTCCGAAAAACTGCACAGCAGCAATATTCGGGAGCAGTGTCTGCTAACTTTTCCATTAAAGTCCATTGGAAATTCAGAAAGCTCTGTTTGTTCAATAAATCAGGACCTCATCAGGATGTGGTCAGAGAAGCAGATCCTGCAAGATATGCAATAAAGTCCAGTATACAAATGAATCAAGGTATCCCAAGTCTTTTCTCTGCATTTTTCTTTACATTCAGCCAGATGGTGCCATGAAAGAAAAAGTGCTACATGGTTCGTCTAACATTAAAGATGAAGGGTCTTTGATTATTATTAACACTAGTATTGTAAAGTAAATGTTGCCATCAACATGCAACCACTTTGGCTGTGTGTATATGATGGTAAACACGCTACACTGTGCTGTACTGCCATAGACTACAAGCAACATTTGGTCAGTGGTGGTCTTAGTGGTAATCCCTGTCTATAGAGGACTTTCACTGACAGAGATTTTTGTTTTTCACGCAGCATCTGTCATATTGCTGGGCAAACAAAGAAACAGCCGCGTCAGTTAATAATGAAACTCAAGACGATTGCAGTCAATATAATCTCTCTGAATCGATTAAAAATTGAGATTATACCAGCAGATTGTGTTACATCCAAAAACTGAAACATGCAGTCATCACAGATCCAGATAGTTTACCCACAAATGTATGTATTTATTATTTATTCTGCACACCTCTCTCTCTCTCTCTCTCTCTCTCTCTGTGTTTACGACTTCAGAAGGCTTCTTCTTAATTTACACACAAATGTATTTATTCCACTTGAGAAGTGTTCGACAACCTGGCTACCGGATTTGGGACACTACGACATCCTGAACTATTTAGTATTTGGGACTTCTAAATACATCGGAAATGCTAAAAGCTTACAAAAGTACACATGCCTACCAATATTTCAAGGCAGGTTTCACACATGCCGGAATGTTATGGGAAATCCCCGATAAAGAAAAATACCTTATTATAACATAGATAAGCTCAAACCTTCCTGATCCATCCTGATGCCCTACGTCTGGCTGGGGTCTCATCACATTGCTCCCACTTGAAAGATGGCTCTGGACACTTACAGTAATACATTTATGTCTGAGGACTAGAGTTGTCATGAACGGTTTTACACTCAAGTTTTCATTAATGAACAATTTATAACTTCAACAAAACACACTTCATGTTAAAACTATAATTTTCCTGATTTCACAGTTATATTTTGTAACTCTATAGGACACAGTTATAGAAGCGAGTTATTTATAATCACACTGTCTGTTATCACCCAAATGAGGATGGGTTCCCTTTTGAGTCTGGTTCCTCTTGAGGTTCCTTATGTTGTCTCAGGGAGTTTTTCCCTTGCCACTGTTGCCACAGGCTTGGTCATTGGGGATAAACTAGGGATAAAATTAGCTCATGTTTAAAGTCTTAAATTTTATGTAAAGCTGCTTTGCGACAATGTCTGTTGTTAAAAGTGCTATACAAATAAACTTGACTCGTCTACATTATCAGTACATAAACATGCTACGAGTTGAGCCAAACATTAGGTCTAATAAAATATATTGTGTCCAAAGCTCACATCCAGATATACATTTTAAGGCTGCACAGAAAAGCCACACACACACAGCAATGTTTTACTGGCCTCCAGTCTTCCTGCAGCTCGCCATTTTTCTTGTTTTTCTGGGTTCTCCAGGAAGCTGTGAAAAGTTAAACCAGGCTGATATCCACATCTGTTATTACATCCAAAAGCACTACACGTCTCTGGCATTGTTCTTTTAGATGTAACTTCTACAAGTTTATCTGTAGATGTACTGAATTGGGCTTACAATCACTCGTGTATACTTGTGCCAGTCATTGTCAAACACAAAGCTCGCCAGGCAACATGACTGTGTAAACAAATCCGCAGTTGCGATGACATTATGTGAAAGTCGTCCACTGATCAGATATGAGTTTCCCAAAAGCACAAAAGACCATCGTTAAATGGTAGAGCAAACAGCACAGTAAATGCCCTCCCTCCTAGTTAAGACACTCTTGGGAAACACCACAGATCATTATGTGTGATCAGCTGCAATCTGGCAATATTATAGTTTCTATTACTATATAAAATGGTCACTGGGATCAGACTCAAAATCAAGAGGAATAAGCTCCAGGCTGTCTACATTTATAGATGCAATACATTATTGGGTAATTGCTTGATATTATTGTATGCAATGGAATTTGACTCTGTTCAGGCTAACTTTATCCAGTTGCTGCGTACTTATGGAATGGAATCACCTTTTCTTTATTCAATGTAAAGGTCAGAGGTCTTTCATGACTTGGACCAATAACATGGTTGGGATTGTGTACTGTATACAAGTGTACAGCAATCCCCACCTGTGTGGCATCCAATTCGTCTTTACTAGGAATGTTGATGCATGTTGACCTTTGACTCTTTCCAGCCTGATCCTTCTCTGGTGTCTTTCATTGAAGAATGAGGACACTTTGCTTTGGCCACTGATGCAGAAAGGATTTAATTTAAAGTCAAGTAAGTGGCAGTAAAGTCAAGGTCTGAAGTTTCTGCTGAATGGGCTGCTGAATGTCCACCACATATCAACTGTATAGAATGCTTGTGGATAACAGTTTCAGAAAAGACATATTCATGTCAACTTGAGATTACATGATGACATGCTTTGAAGTGAATAGTGAGTGCGCTTTGGTCATGCATTTAGCATTTATAATATTCATTCACAAAGATGGTTCTCAAGCCAGGCAGCACGGTGGTGTAGTGGTTAGCACTGTCACCTCACAGCAAGAAGGTCCTGGGTTCGAGCCCAGTGGCTAATGAGGGCCTTTCTGTGTGGAGTTTGCATGTTCTCCCCATGGGTCCTCCGGTTTCCCCCAAAGACATACAGGTTAGGCCAACTGGCGGCTCTAAATTGACCATGGATGTGAATGGTTGTTTGTGTCTATGTGTCAGCCCTGTGATGATCTGGTGACTTGTCCAGGGTGTACCCTGCCTCTTGCCCACAGTCAGCTGGGATAGGCTCCAGCTTGCCTGCGACCCTGTACAGGATAAGTGGATAGATAATGAATGGATGGGTTCTCAAGCCATAAGTGGAGATATGGGGGGCAATGAAGGGGTGGCATAATTCAAATGCGCTTCCCTTGTGATGTAGAAAGTGGAACCAAATCTGAACGGCTTGTTGAAGCATATGTTTTCTAAAATTGGCAGCTAAAAGAAACTTTATTCTTTTGGGTTGTCTTATTTCAGAGTTTGTGGGTTGGTAGGCACTCCAGATACCCAAGTGTATGTGCACAAGTACTGAAAAAAAAAAGTCATAATATGTCCCCTTTAAACCATTTTTGATGGTCTAAGACTTATAGACCCAGTGCAGTCACATGACTTTGCATTGTTTACACCGCCATATTGGATGGCGTAGCAGTCCATTTGAACTAATTGTGTCGTATACATTTGCGTGAAGCAATTGGCAAAACAAAACAGCTAAATGAACAGGAGATGCGCTAATGTGTGCCTGTCCAGGTTCGTGGAGCACTTGAACAATGCTTTGAAAGACTGATATTTCACAAAATGTTTGATTACAGGGGTACAGGATCTGTACAACTCACCAGGAAAGTTGTTTCTTCCAAATCAGAACTGTCAGCTTTCTGACTTGCCAGCCTTCCTCTGCCATGCGTGTGAATATTTCATGACGGCTATCATTCTGTCTGAGAAAATCACTAAAGGCCCCGTCACACTGATTCAGAATTAGCAGGAATCAAGCAGAACCAGCCAGAATGAAAAATTTTTCAAAATTCGTGCCACATTCGGGCAGGAATTTCAAACTGACCAACATTCTTACAGCTTTATAAGAATGCCATTCGAATACTTAGAATGCACTTTGAACCCGCCTTGAATGATTCTTACAGATTCTGGGTATATTAGGTTTCAAATGCAGTTCAAATGTAGTTGGAACACAGTAGGAATACCTAGAATGCTGTTAGAATGCAGTAAGAATATTAA
>JAPEKL010000019.1:34108540-34141646 GCA_028877455.1 Bagre pinnimaculatus | reverse complement strand
CAGCATGCAACAGCAGAAGACCACACTGGGTTCCACTCCTGCAGCCAAGAACAGGAATCTTAGACTCAAGAACAAGTTCCTATTAAAGTGGCTAGTGAGTGAATATTTTGCACTTTGTTATTCCCCTTATCTAAAAATGACACAAAGCATAAATCTTATAGAATTTGGTAGTTATGCCTCCTGTGAGGCCTAATTTCTAATTCTTATTTCTATTCTATAAAATTCCATTTTACGTCCCTAATATGGCGATAAGTACATATGAATTATTTCATATACAGTGGACGGAAGAAGCACAGGGTCAAAATCACAGAGTATGTCATTGTCCTGCTACTTATGGACTTCATTGTGATCTAAAAGTTACATGTTAAGAGCACTCCCTTCAAAATGCATGAGCTCGTATTGGTACATATTGAGGACAGGAATATGTTTTTTACCAACAGAGTTAAGATATTTTTGGGAAGGGAGGACATTTTGGCTGGTCCTCACTTCTTCAAATGTCTGTTTAAGGGTTCAGATTTAGTTTTATGGTTCAGGTTTGAATTAGGGTTAGGTTAGGGTTAGGATGGGTGGCACGGTGGTGTAGTGGTTAGCACTGTTGCCTTTTAGCAAGAAGGTTCTGGGTTTGAGCCCAGTGGCTGACAGGGGCCTTTCTGTGTGGAGTTTGTATGTTCTCCCCTTGTCTGAGTGGACTTCCTCCGGGTGCTCTGGTTTTCCCCACAGTCTAAAGACATGCAGGTTAGGTTAAATGACTATTCCAAATTGTCCATAGGTCTGAATGGTTTAGAAGAAAAAAACTCTATATTAATCCAGTAGAAGGCAACGGGAAACCACTACTGTAATTCTTCCCGAGAAACTTTGATGGACCTGCCATCAGGTAGAACAGTAAAGAAGAGAGGGTTAGGGTTCGGCATTTAGTTGTTAAGGTTAGGGAATGCATTATGTTGATGAGTGTCCCCACAAAGATAGAAGTCCAAGAATGTGTGTGTGTGTGTGTGTGTGTGTGTGTTAACTAAAAAGCCAAACCCTGACCCAAGCTTCCAGCTGGATCGAGTTTGACAGGACAAAGCTCACAAGTCAAACCATCAAAAAATCAAGAAGCCAGAGAGGCACAGCGTGGAAATGCTAATCAAATCAGCATGGATGCTCAACTAAACAATGTTTAACCTGGCAGGACCTTCCAGGAAAGGGTGCAGAGTTTTTAATATAACAGGGTGAAAGGTCATCCGGAGTGATGATTGAAAGTTTCAAGGGAGTTTCAGGCCATGGCATGTCAACGTCTGGTGAAATCTCTCTGGAAGCCGTAAAGACCCTCTTTATGATCATGTACCTGACAAGACAGATTTCAAACTAGCATTAATGGAATTAGGTTTGTGAAACTCTAGTAGTTTTTGGCAAGGAAAAAGAAGGGTGGAATATTATTTGTCACGCAATACATTTTGTCATCATGCTTTGCAGCATATGTCATGCAGATGCTGAATACACCAAGCTGCAGACCAAAAATCTCGTCCAGTGTCATTTTATCCAAACACTAAATGCATCCAAATCCCTTCAGCAACCCAAGCTTTTTTTTAATAAGCAAATGTTTACTGGATACTTACCATTGCACAACGACACACACAGCATCACAAATCGAAGAATTTAGCTTTTCGTCTTTAGAATTGAGTCATTCTATTTCAGCTTGCTCTACCTTTCTCATTTCTCTTCACACAGATGTATTTGTACTTGAGCTTTACGACTTCTCTGTCATGGCTATTTGGCTCACGACATCCTCTACCTTTTTTTTTTTAAAGGTGCACTATGTAGGATTTAGGGGGCTCTATGAGCAGAAATGGAGTGTAGTATTCCTAATTATGTTTTCATTAGTGTATAATCATCTGTAACCAAGAATCATTGTGTTTTTGTAATCTGAGAACAAGCCCTTCATATCTACATACGGAGCAGCTCGTCTTTCACGAAGCCCACCATGTTGTAGCTTGAATCCAGCACTGGCTGGATGATGAAAAAAGAAGAAAGAAGAGGAATCAGTGGTTGCTGGTGCTAGCAAATTTCCAAGCCCAAATTTTGAGAAATGGAGGATCATACTTCCCTTTTCCTCTCCCTCTCCTTCTAACCTCTGTAATGTTACTGGGTGGTCTATCTGGTCTTTGATTCTGCACACGGAGAAAATATAATATGTATCCTGCTAACATTAGCAATAAAGTGCTACCACAATGCAGAAAAAAATAACAATAATGTTCGCAATCTTGCATGGAAGATATTATGTAGAGTTTTACAGAGGGATGAGGGAAGGGTATTTAGTTGGCTGCAATTTGCAGCCTTGCCACTAGATGCCACTAAATCCTACATACTGTACCTTTAAGTGAAGCGCGTGAGAATTCCTACAGCCTTTATTCAGCCACGTCTTTATTCAGAGAAAATTAATGGCACAAAGAGTATTTGCGTGTTAATTGTGGGAGCAAGCGTTAAACCTGGGCATCATCTTGACTTTTCACACATCAGAGCCATGTTTTATGAAGCTTCTCAGTTACTTTTGGATGGAAGAAAAGCTGACAAAATTCTGTCAAAAAAATGCTTGATTCTGATTGGTCGGAAGCTCTGACAGTCGTTCCAGCTGCATGGTGTATATTAATGCGCATAATTATTGATTTTGTAAGAAGGCATACAGAGTATATATTGAATTTTTGGAAGGAGTCTCCCTTTGTAACAGTCAGATGTAAAGCTGTTTAAGTTTTCCACCATGGGAGTCTTGTGGATTGAAGGAGTTTACAGTTTGGGGTTTCTTGTTCACATTAAAGTTAATATTTGTTTTATTATAATTTGTTTGTTAAGAGCGAAAAAAAAACTTTCAAAGAGGCTGTTAAGAGAATAAAGGTTTATTCATGCCATTCATGATGTGTCATCCGTCGCCCATCATCCGTCCAGCGTTGTTCACATTTCACAAAAATTGCTTCTTCTCTCTCAATTCTTCACCAATTTTTATTCTTTTTGGCAAGAAGATAGGTCTGCTTAGGGTGCATATACCTTCTACCCAAATTTGCATAATTGCGATTAATCATGAAGATATGGAGTAATTAAGCCCTAATGAGCAGTTTCCATACAAATCGCTTCTTCTCCCTCAATTCTTCACTTATTTTGATTCTTTCTGGCAGGAAGGTAGTGGTACCTAGGGTACATATAACTTCTACCCAGATTTGCTTCATTATAATTATTAATGAAGTTATGGACTAATTAAGCCTTAATGAGCAGTTCAACAAAAATCACTTCTTCTCTGTCAATTCCTCGCCGTTTTGGATTCTTTCTGCCAAATAGGTCGGTTTCTTGGGTGTATAGAGCTTCTATACAGTATATAGCTTGTATATCGTGTATATAGCTTGAAACATTTATTGTGCAAGGTGGCCCACTTTAGATTGTTTCTTCTGGACTAGACGGGGCCAGAGTGAGCTACGCCGTCACTGATGGTCTCGTTTTTCTATAACAATATGCTGTCAAGTGTTTTATTCCTTAAATAATTAACAAATTTATGAACTTGGCTTGAACTCCCCAGAAGCCTGGAAGACTCAAGTTCAGTTGGCTGAAGACCAAACTCTGTGTGTAAACACGGATTCGTTTGGGATTCAGTCTGAGCTTCTGCCCACCAAACTATGGATTTGTGACTTTAAAAACATTAAGCTATAACCCTCGAGCTTTTAATGCTCCTCCAGAGCTCAAACAGGATCCGGATACATGAGCTGCAAGCTTTGAGGCTGTAAAACTAACATTTCAAGCAAATACACACATATAGTCACATATATCATATTTATACAGTGTTCCATTCATTCCTTATTCTCTATCATAACTCAAATTAATATGGTTTTGGTTCTCCAATATTCGCAAATGACCTGAATAGGAAAACCATGTGTTATTTTTTTCGTTCATTTCTTAATGATTGTGCTGTCATCCTTGTCATCAGAAAGAGCACGTACACACACACACACATAGAGAAACACAAATACAGGACAATTTTTCCTGTGTCTGCTCGTGGCTTCCTGCCAAAACTCACAGGAAGAATACAAAGAGTCAGACTTTAATCGAGGGAAAAGTAAAAAGAGCTTCTCATTTTTTCTATCTTGTGCCAATGTAACCATGGTTTTGGAATGAATATTTATCCAGCCACTTTAAAAACGTTGATAAGAGACTTTCCTCATTTTCCTGATGATGAGAAAGTCGACTTGGGTGTGCGTGTGAAAGTGTTTCTGTGAAAAATTTTTTTTTAAATAATAATAAGAAGAAGACGAAAAAGACAGATTGAGACGAAATCAAAATTTCTACACCGTGTGTGTGTTTTGCTATAATCGGATTGGCTCGGACATGTTATGACATCATAATAATAATGCCTTGGATTTTTTTTCTTCTTCCAAAAGTGTGCTATACTCTGTCAGATACCTTTTACACATGTCCATTAAAACATGTTTAATGGAAATACACAAGTTATCTTATGAACTACATTATCAGAGTCTCAAAATCAGTCGCCATGGAGACAAAAAACAACACACCTGTGATGTTACATCCATGTCTAAGCAATTGTTTTTTTTTTCCACTCATTTAAAGGATGGATGAAAACTACAACATCATCCCTCATGGAGTGAATTTCCAGGACCCCATCTTCCTTGACACGCCGGAAAACCATCGCATGTTCGCCAGCCTCTTCCAGTTCTCCAACTGCACAGCCGGGACGCAAGTCCACACATACACCCCTGAGTGGGAGGCACAGGAGGACAGCCGGGTAAGCCCTTGTCAAACAAACAATCAGGCCCGTAATTACGAGTATGAAAAGCATTGGAGTTGAAAAGCTATAATAAAACCCACATGCACATTTACCTTAAACACACCATCTCTGTAATCTAGTCTCTCTAATTGTTAAGATGATCTCATGCCATTTATGAAAATTGAGTCTGTAAATTAAATTAAAGCCATAATTGCTGTCTCTCATCCCACACGGAGTTCATAATACTTAGCGGTCTCGCTCTTACATATATGAGGCGGCCCGGTGTCTCAAACCTTGATAGCTCAGTGTGATTTTCGAACAATTTGATTATGTTTGCAGTGAAATGGACATATGCTTAATTCATTCAGTTGCATGCCACAGTGAAATGGACATATGCCTAATTCATCAGATACTGGATTCCTGAGTAGATTCCTGGGGGAAGCCATGGCCTAATGGTTAGAGAAGCAGCTTTGGGACCAAAAGGTCACCAGTTTGATTCCCTGAACCAGCAGGAATGGCTGAAGTGTCTTTGAACAAGACACCAAACCCCCAACTGCTCCTCCAACTGCTCTTCAGGCTGCTCTGGGTATGTTGTATGTCACTCTGGATAAGAGCTTCTGCTAAATGCCATTAACGTTTCAAAAAAAATAGCCTCAATGAGAAAAAGAAGAAGAAGCCTTTATTTGCCACACATATACTCAAGCACAGACTTAAGCACAGTGAAATTCCTCTTCTGCATTTAACCCATCTGAAGCAGTGAACACACACATGCGCACACAAGTGAGCAATGAGCACACACACATACCCAGAGTAGTGGACAGCTATGCTACAGCACCCAGGGAGCAATCGGGGGTTAGGTGCCTTGCTCAATGGCGCCTCAGGCCATGGCTGCCACATGTCCTTGGACTGTGGAGGAAACTGGAGCACCCCCATGCAGACACAGGGAGAACATGCAAACTCCACACAGAAAGGCCCCTGTCGGCCACTGGGCTCGAATACAGAACCTTCTTGCTGTGAGGTGACAGTGCTAACCACTGCACCACCCTGAACTCACTTTGTAATCAGATACTGGATACACTTAACTATCAAGGCTGCAGCTCATACCGGCCACTGTTGTTGTGTGTGAGTTTGAAACCCGATCAATCCTGTGGGAGGAGTAGCGTTTTTTGTGAAATTGCATATGACCCTTGTGTAGCCGCATCCATGGCAGGTGGCACCACCTGGTGAACAATTCTTGTTGGGATATGTCTTTTGAGTCTTCTGGGTGAGTTTCAGTGAAAACATCCTAGCAGTTTATTAACAGTAATGTTTGGTCTGACGAGTCATGCAAAATTTTCAAACGCCCATAAAATGTTAAATATGACAGGTGGCACCACCGTCTTGACAACTTTTATACAAACCAACCTGGGGAACATTCCATATGAGTTTGATCAAAATCTGATCACTCCTGTAGGAGGAGTAGTGATTTTCGTGAAATTGCACATGACCCCTCTGTAGCCTGATCCATGATAGGCGGTGCCACTTGGTGAACAATTATTGTTGGAATATGTCTTTAGAGTCTTCTGGGTGAGTTTCAGTAAAAATGCCCCAGCAGTTTACGAAGAGTAGAGTTTAATGTGACGAGTCACCCAAAAATCTCAGACGTCCATAAAATCATAAATATGAAAGGTGGTGCCACCATCTTGACAACTTTTATGCACAGCCACCTGGGGAACATTGTATGTGAGTTTGATCGAAATCTGATCAACCCTGTAGGAGAAGTAGCAATTTTTGTAAATTGTGGACGGATACCGGACGGACCTACAGCCGGATGAGCTAATTAATATAATGTAATGTAATGTAATGTAGATTCCTGTGCCATCACATCATCATTAAAGCGGAGGAGAAGAGAACTTAGACACTCAGGACAAGTATAAAAAAGTTCAAGCGCCCTAAGAAAAAGATTTTAAAAACAGAACTGAGTAAATTAATGAACAATTATTTCCCCATTGTTACAAGCATGAATAGAGGTCAGTGGACTGAAGAGATAACGACGATGAGGGTCATGTTTAAATGCCACAGACCCCGATGTGGACTGCTTTAAATTTGGCTGTAATTTCTCTTTCCAATGGTCTCGTTAATTTATTTCAACATGCCTGATTACATGGATTAATTCCAATACAGCCAATACATTTTTACATGGAACGGCTTAATCTCAAAAACACTTTGCTGATCAGATTCCAGATATGATGTGCATTCTATTCAAACAAAACACAGCCAATGCCATTTCCTCTCTTCGTGACCTGTGAGCCTGTGAGCGCAAGCTTGCGCCTGAGCTTGTGTGAGCATCCTATCATGAGTATGTTTCTATTCGGGATGAGGAATGGGAGGCTGTGGGTTGTGGAGGACAAACAAAACCAGGACAGGGTGGAACTCAAGTCTCTGAATTTATCTGATGTTCATGCCTGTGGCTTTTGTTTATAGAGAGATACCATATAGTGGTTGTGTGTTGATCCTAGACTCAAAATAGCTTCATATTCAACTTGGCCAGTGCATAAAGCTTTGAAAAAAAAAGATTAGAGTTGATGTCTGGGTCATGGTCTTTGGAGCCTTGGAAGTAATGATCAGTCTGTCTGAGTCTGCCAGCCTTAGTCTTTTATTCTCTTCAATGTGTATGTGATTCTCATATATTCAAACCTTATATTAAAGGCGCTTGGATTATTTCATTCTTGCTGTGACTCTTCATGCTCTCATGTGCTGTGCTGTCTTTTTCCCCCCGACAGAAATTAATAAATCACGGTGCTCCTTCCAATGACCTTGGGATTTTTTTTACTCGGGGGCTGGTTTCAATCAGGTCCTGAACTTTTGTGAAAGCTTTCTCTCATGGCAAAGCAATGAGACCGGATTAGGTTACGTTAATGAGTCGGTCTCGGTTTGTATCAGCGATCATGTTTGGAAGGACAGAGAAAAGCAGACATCATTTGCTTTCATATGTAATTGCATTCATATTTTTGTTGAAGTCAGAGCCAAGTTTTGCAGAACGCTACATATGTAAAGTATCTCATTCCTTGTTTAAACTTTCAAGTCAAAGTTGCTTCAGTTGATACTGATAATAAGAATTCAGAAAAAATTTGCTTTTTTTTCACAGAAAAATGTCCATCGCCAGTGGAAATGGCTTCCTGTTTCAAAACAATTCCTCTGAAATGTTTGCATACCTGTAAGACAGGTTGTCATGAAAGTCTGTAGGTCACTGAACAGCTTGAGTGCGCAGCAGCAGTGTGTGGCACGGACAATTACCCAGTTGTATTGGTACAAAAAGGCTTTGTTTTGAATGCAGTGGACAGTGTCCATATAGTCTATATGAAAGATAGCCTATTAGATACTGCTTCATAGATATCCAGATGTCTGCCTGTGCAGCTGTGTTGTCTATCATTTTCTATATTATTATTATTATTATTATTCAGTGTCGTTGTGTAGTCTGGTTATACCACACATTACCCATAATGTTAAAAGCAAACTCCAATCCTTCATCCACCTCCATATGGTTCGCATTTATCCAAGTCACATATTTATATGATATTACTCCAGATTCACCTCATAGCTACACAGAAACACAGATGGTAGCAATACAAAACGAGCTATGTAGGAAATCTCGGATTATAGGAATGACCATTACATCATGGAGTTTAAATTTAAAATTCAGATAACTCTTTAAAAAAAGAGCTAGATTTCTGATATACAGTGCTGTGCACAAGTCTTATGCCCCCTATTTTTTTTCTTACAAACTTTGCTATAGATTTCTGTTTTATGACTTCTACATCATCAAGTCAGTACAAAAACGTTTTAGAGTTCCAAACGTTCGTTTCCCAGCACAAAATTAAAAAGTACAGAAAAAAATGTTTGTATCTGAGCAGCATATTCCATAGTAGAGCACTTTTCAGATGAAAAAAGAAAACATAATGAAGGCTACTGGGTTTTAGTGCAAAATGAAGAAGCGAGTGTGACAATCAAAGTGTTCAGAAGAACTGTGGCTGGTTCTGTAAGATGCTCAGTAAAACCTACAGCTCATTTCCGCATAAAACTGCACTCACTGTACCTGAGACTACTATTTTTTTTTTAGCAAAGGGAATTTCATCTCACACCAAATATTGATTTTGTTTCATTTATTATGGCTTATTGCTTACTGTTTATAGGGTTTTTTAATGTTGAAACATTTCATTTCATTATTTTTTAAGCCATTTTTGGTCTACAGCATTTCTTTACATGTGCCGAAGACTTTTGCACAGAACTGTATGTCAAATAGTTGCATATGATAGGTTGCAAAATTGATGATGAACTGCTGCATGTACTTATCACAATTATCATAAAAGCTTATAAGTTGAGATTATTATTTTGAACAGCATTTAGTGTTTGATTATGTGATCTACCCATTCTGATCTACCACAAGGTTGTGATCTACGAATGTGTTCAATGTATCTTGATCTACCACAATGACATGATTTACGTATTTTGATCTACAACCATGATGTGATCTATAAATGTGATGTGCACATCCTGATCTACTACAGTGATGTGATCTGCAAATGTTATGTCCACATCAGCATAAACTAATGCAATGTTCTTCACACAGTTATGTAATCTGCTAGTATGATTTACATATTTTGACCTCGCACAGTGATGGGAGATCAAATCATGTGATCTATCACAGTAATGTAATTCATCTGATCCAGGCCTGTGAGGTGATCTACATATTTTGATCTACCACAATGATTAGACATTCTGAGCTATCATAGCGATATGATCTACAATTTTTCTGATCTGTTCCAGTAATATTTATATAATGTTTTCTATATGTTCTAATCTATTATCGTGACATGATCTACTAATGGGATCTGCATAGTCTGATCTACAATGTTAATGTGATCTACTAATGCAAACTACTAGTATGTAATCTGATCTACCACAGTGATGTGATCTACTAACATGATTTACATCTTTTGATCAAGGACAGTGATTTGAGATCAAATAATGCGGTGATCTGCACATTCTGATCTACTGTGTTAATGTGATCTAGTAAGGTAATCTACACAATCTGATCTTTCACAGTGATGTTAGCTACTAATCTGATATAGTGATTCAACCAACGATCTGATCTATCACAGTGATCTATTCTACTAATGTAATTGACATACTCTGATTTACGACACCAAAGTGATCTGCTGATCAGTGACAGTGATCTAATCTACTTTTTTAATGAATATTTATATACATGCCGTGATTTCAACTAAACAGTGTTGGGCAACTTCTTAACGGATTTCTCAGAATAGCTGCTTGTATTTTTATGCTAATTGAGCTGGTTGGAAACACACAAGGAAGTAACACTGTTACTGCTGGAAATAATTATCGTTATTTTTTGACCATACATTCGCGAAAAATCAGAATTTCAATCTTCTACTTCTTAAATTTTTGTTCTTGCACATATGCCAGTTAAAACAAAATATATTTTTGGTGCATTCAGGTTAGGCTGTGAGAAGGTTGGAAAAATGTGTGTAGATGCAGTGCGTTCTCCAAAGTACGGAACATTCCGGAGCAGCAGACGATTAGGTGAAGCTGCCATAGTTGTGGTCAAATCGGTTATCAAAACCAGCAGTGGCTTGCACTCACTCACTCAAAGACTGTTCATAATTAGAGACAGATACATATAAATGAAGAAAACCTGCTCTCTTCATCAAGATTTCCCACAATACCACAATTCCCATGCTGGTTGAGTAAAACATAGGAATAGTGTCAGGAGTTATTCATTAAATGAATAACTTTTATGAAATAAAGTGCTTAAGGTCCTTGTTTCAAATCATCTTGATGCCTAGAAAGGCAAACAATGCAATACAAATTGAGACATAATTCCAGATTAAATTTCTTTTTGATCCATGATGTAATGAAGCCTCCTGGGGCTGTAGATTACATAAACAATAATGCCGTTTATTAAAAGTGGTTCATTAATTGCACCTCTCAGGCAAAAGGATTTCTCATAAAATCAGTTAACCACATAATGGAAATTCAGTTTAAGGTTAACACGCATGAATACTGGCCAGCCAGGATGAGCAGTGAAAGTACTACCAAAATACTACCAACCGAACTTGCATTAATCCTGTTTGAACTGATTAGCTAAGAAAGAGAGGAAGAAATAAAGAGCAGATGTTGTTGAGTTATGACCACAGAACTGTTAAATATTCTGTTCTGTTTGGTCGAAAGGTGTTGATTCATTTTCAGGACAGCTCAAGCAGTAGTTTGGCTGAAAGGAGGAGACGTTCTGTGAGGAGACATTTCTTTAGCATTTTGGAACGAGTCTCCTGTGTCACAGTTAACAGTCGGAGTGTAGCATAACACTGTAACATTTCCAACAAATAATGGGAAAATCTTCAGGACAGAATGATTTGCACATTGTAGTTTCTCTGTAACACAACAAGCTGCTTTTTTTTTCTTATTACTCTCTTATTCAAGAGAGAGAAAAAAGACAGGCTGGTAACAGAACATCAATTTTTGTGCTATCCACATTCACTGGATATGAGCAGTCGCATGCTCTGATTGGCTACTCTACTACTAGGCTATCAGCTCATATACCGTGAGTAGAGAAAAACAAAATGGCGGAGCATGTTGCTGTACCAACCGAGGATGAAATAAAAACTACTCTGAAATAAAAACAAAACCCCAAAAAATACAAAAAAGCAGCAAAATATGGAATGAAAATATTTGATAGTAAGAACATATCTTTTTTTTTAATTCTTCAAGAATTATTATTATTACATTTTTCACAAATTGCTATGTCATTCCGCCAGTTTGTTTACATTCTCAGCAGAAATTATTTTGTCGGACGTTTTGTAGAAAGTTTTTATTTATCGAATTTGCAAACAATAAATATAAAAATGCTCTGTTTCTCAAAATCCAGTGAATGTGGACAGAATAAAACAACTATTCCACTCTATCTCGTCAAACATGGCTTTTAGCCAACTTGGTGCTATGCGCCTCTTCAGCTATCAGCTCATGTATGACTCGATTTCATAGAATAACTATTAAATAGCTATCTTAATATAAGTGATAACATGTACTTATTGGATTTGCTGATGTTCCACAACATTATATGTAATTATACAAGGATTGGCTACTCAGGCTGTTGGCCTCCAGCTAAATGTGAAGAAAACCAAAGTGATGCGCCTGAACCCCTCGACTAACAACCCCCTTCATGCTCTCGATGACTCGAGTACAGAGAAAGTCTTTGACTTTAAGTACCTGGGCAGTTGGACAAATACGCCCCATGATATCAAAAGTCGAAAAGCCAAAACATGGTGTGCCCTCAATGCCCAAAACAAAGTCTGGGTTGCACCTCTGACCAGGAAAACTAAGATCAGGGTTTTTAAAGCATCAATTGAGTCCATACTATTATATGGCTCAGAATCTTGGTCCTTGACCAAAGCTCAGGAAAAGTCCCTGGATGGTACCGATACTCGTATGCTACTCATATGAAGAGTCCAAAACGTATCCTGGCACAATCAGCTCTATGGCAACTTACCCCGCCTCTCCTGTATCATCAAGAAACAATGCCTTGCATTTTGCAGTTACATTATGTGGCATTACCAACCTGTCACAAAAGTGTTGCTCTGGGAGCTTGACACAAACTGCAAGGTTGGTCAGCCACCTGAAGATGGTACCTGAAAGGGACACAAGCCCTAAGATCAGGGCTTTTCAGATCAGTTGAGTCCATACTGTTGTATGGCTCAGAATCTTGGTCCTTGACCAAAGCTCAGGAAAAATCCCTGGATGGTACTGATACTCATATGATACCGAGAATCCTAAACATATCCTGGTGTAATCAGCTCTTTGTCAACTTACCCCGCCTCTCCTGTATCATCAGGAAATGACGCCTTGCTTTTTTGCGGTTACGTTATGCGGCACGACCAACCTGGAGTGAAAGTGTTGCTCTGGGAGCCTGGCACAAAGCACAAGGCTGGATAGCTACGTACCATTCTGAAGATGGTATTTGAAAGGGACACAGGCCTTCCGAGTGACCACCTTAAGGTGGCTATGGCCGACAGGCAGGCCTGGGCAAAGATATCTCTGCAAGTCACCAGCCTGTCGAATGTCAGATGATGATGACAATGATGATGATCCAAGGATTAAAAAGTATGTGTTGTTCTTTAATCAATATAATTTTGCTTGCATTGAGAAACTGTTGCGGTATAAGAGGAATAAAACAAACACTTTGACACATGTATTGTTAAAGGAAGCCAATCGTTTTCAGGGTGGGACTAGTAACTCCATTTCACATTGGGCAGAATTGCACCACCTCATCACTGAATATATTTTTTATAAAGGTACACTGTGTTATATTCATGACATGGATCTCAGTTGCATCATCGTCTGCCATTTATCTTTGACTTTTAAATTATCCAGTTTTGCATACATAATCCTATGCAGTCTTAGTTTAAGCTTATTTAAGCATGTGCAGTTCAAATTTGCTGATTCATTCTATCTTATTTACATCTATTCTCCTTCCTGTCTCACAGCTCCTGTGCTCCACAGTGCAGAAAGCTCTCTTTGAGGAAGAGGAGAAGGTTAAAACACTTTCTCAGAAGGTGAAGGTCCTTGAGAAAGCCAACAACCACCTAAGGGACAAAGTGAAGAACCTGAAGCGTTTGCTGAGGCTGGCCAAACGCGAGACCAAGGATCAGACGGTGCTTCTCAAGCAGCTTCATGAGCCTGAACCAGAGCTCCGACATCCACAGCAAGATACCACCCAGGTCCAAAAACCTGTTAATGGAAAGATTCTGCCTCGGAAGCTGAAAAACTAGGGAATTTAGTCTAATTGCTTCCAAACTGGGGAATTTTGCCTAAGTACTGCCAGGGAGTTGAACCAGCTACACAGCTGTAGGTCTGTGTATCCATAAAATTACCATAGACTAAAATGAAAATGGTTGTAATATGGAAGGTATATCAAGGACTTTGTATGTAGGCTTTCAGCTCAGGATTAACAGAGAAAGGAAATGATCCAGAGAATATGCATATGCAACGAGCAAGTACATCATGAGAAGTAATATTAAGTCTCAACGAATGAATATTTACTCTCTCTTAACCATTTTTATCCATGTTCACATAGCAGACTATTTACCAGGAAACTACCATAATACAATCATAGTGTCAGAAATACACAGATTAGATCATGGTCAGAGGTCAGCACCTTGTCATGCAGTATCAGGAAATCAGTTATAATGTTAACCAGTTGATTATGGAGTCACCATTAATTGGTTTCAATTCAGTGAGCATCCACTCCTGTTCGAATGTAGGACATGTATAACATTTGGAAAGTTGTGACAGCCTTTCTTTTTCCTTTGAAGCTGTGAAGCTTCCCTTACATACCTGTATTTCAAATTTGGAAGCACTTACAGCCATTTGCCAGTAGGCTGTCATCAGACTGATATTAGACCTTCTAGTCCTGCATAAAAGAATGTCAAATTTCCAATATTTGACCATTTAAGGTTAAACCTATTTTTGTATTTTCTCGAAACACGGTGCACTTGACATCTCTGGAATGTTGCACTAAACTCTTTCCAAAAGTCTCTCAGCATTTTTTTTCAGTCTGTATAGTATTTCGCTTTTCATTTTCTTTTCTTTTTTTTTGTTTAATATACAATCAGGGTGCTGAGCACTCCATCAATAGAACCACTACTCAGTATGGCTTACTTTATGGCCACATGTTTCAGTATTTAGTGAACTGATAAGAATTTGCTGTATTAAGGTCAGCGATTTTATTACGAAAAATAATGAAAACAATGTTTACATTGTTTTTTCATGTATTTTTAACATATAAGCTTTCATGTATGCCATTAAAATGAAATAAACTTTCAGTTTTACTTCATTGGCTTGTGTAGACTTAACAGCTTTTATTCTATCCACATTCACTGGATAACATTGTTTTCATTTTCAATCACACACTCTGATTGGCTACTCTACTACTAGGATATCAGCTCATATACCATGAGTACAGAAAAAAATGGCAGAGCGTATCAAGTCTGATATATCACTTTGTAATCAATTATTTAAAAGAAACAGAAATAGCTAAATGAATATAATTCCCGCCCCCGCACCCAATATCTCTTGTTCCACACTCCAGCGCAGTTGGTGGCAGTAATGCACCTTTAAGTTGGTTTTGCCAACTGCCAAAAAACCCTAAAGAAGAAAATGGTGGCGCATGTTGCTGAACCAATTGAGGACGAAATGAAAACAAAACCCCCCAAAATACAAAAAAGCAACAAAATATGGAATAAAAGTATTTGATGGTAAGAACTTATCTTTTTTATTTTTCAAGAATTATTATCATATATTTCGCTGGTTTGTTTACATTCTAAGCAGAAATTATTTTGTCAGACATTTTGTACAAAGTTTTTATCAAATTTGCAAAAATAGAAAATAAAAATGGTCTGTTTCTCAAAATCCAGTGAATGTAGCTATAATAAAACAGTTTTTCCACTCAATCTCGTCATACATGGCTTATAGTCAACTCAGTGCTATGCGCCTCGTCGGCTATCTTGCTCATGTATGACTCGATTTCGTGGAATAACTGTTAATTATACCACACCAGCAAAAACTTGTTTTGCAAACATTCCACAACATTAAATGTAACTATAAATGGATAAAAAAGGATGATGGACCATTCTTTAATAAATAAAACAATTAAAAGATGTGGTAAGAAGAATAAAACACCCAGTACAAACGTGCTTTTATTGGATTGGGGTGGTAACACAACCTGTCATTGATTATTTTTATGTATAAAAATTCCTTATCATGTTTTATTTTTTACAGACTATGCTAATCTGTTTTATTTTTTGCTGAGGTTAAGGCATTGGTGTGGACATTATTGCTCTGGAAATCGTTAGTTGTACATGGAACTCGATTAACACCCATAGGTATTCCCACTGGGCGGCACAGTGGTGTAGTGGTTAGCACTGTCACCTCACTGTCAAGAAGGTCCTGGGTTTGAGCCCAGCGGCCGGTAAGGGCCTTTCTGTGTGGAGTTTGCATGCTCTCCCCGTGTTCTCGTGGGTTTCCTCCGGGTGCTCTGGTTTCCCCCAAAGGCATGCAGGTTAGGCTAATTGGTGGCTCTAAGTTGACCGTAGGTGTGAATGTGAGCGTGAATGGTTGTCTGTGTCTATGTGTTAGCCCTGCGATGACCTGGCAACTTGTCCAGGGTGTACCCCACCTCTCACCCATAGTCAGCTGGGATAGGCTCCAGCTCGCCTGCGATCCTGTAGGACATGATAAACGGCTACAGATAATGGATGGATGGGTATTCCCACTTAGCCTGCCATAAAAGACAATTAAAGTCCAGAATGTCACATGAAGTGCATGTGGCACCCTTAAAGACATAGGATGCCATAAAATGTCCATGACATGCCCATAATCTCCATTTTAAACCTGAATTTTCAGGATGGCACAGTGGTTAGTGTTATAGCCTCATAATTCCAGGGAATCCAACTAAATTTTCAAAGGAATTCCAAGGGCATTTGCCATATGGAAAGTCAAATGGCTGATTTAACTACCATACAGTCTGTCAGAAGTGGGATTGGAATAAAAAAGAGATAACAAAAAGGAAATAATCATCAGGTTAACAGCAGCACATAGTCAAATGGTTATATTCATGGAGATGAGGGTCTTAAGTTTTCAGTTATTTCTTTGAACAATTCTTTTTCAGCAGCAGAAAGCTTGTACAACCCCAATCAGAAAAAACATGACATATCTTGGGTTCATTCTGTCTGCAATGAAATACAAATCAAAGTAAATTTAGAAATCACTGCTTTCTTTTTTAATTTGCATTTTACATACCGTCCCAACTTTTTCTGATTGGGGTTGTACAAGCTTTCTGCTGCTGAAAAAGAATTGTTCAAAGAAATAACTGAAAACTTAAGACCCTCATCTCCATGAATATAACCATTTGACTATGTGCTGCTGTTAACCTGATGATTATTTCCTTTTTGTTATCTCTTTTTTATTCCAATCCCACTTCTGACAGACTGTATGGTAGTTAAATCAGCCATTTGACTTTCCATATGGCAAATGCCCTTGGAATTCCTTTGAAAATTTAGTTGGATTCCCTGGAATTATGAGGCTATAACACTAACCACTGTGCCATCCTGAAAATTCAGGTTTAAAATGGAGATTATGGGCATGTCATGGACATTTTATGGCATCCTATGTCTTTAAGGGTGCCACATGCACTTCATGTGACATTCTGGACTTTAATTGTCTTTTATGGCAGGCTAAGTGGGAATACCCATCCATCCATTATCTGTAGCCGTTTATCATGTCCTACAGGATCGCAGGCGAGCTGGAGCCTATCCCAGCTGACTATGGGTGAGAGGTGGGGTACACCCTGGACAAGTTGCCAGGTCATCGCAGGGCTAACACATAGACACAGACAACCATTCACGCTCACATTCACACCTACGGTCAACTTAGAGCCACCAATTAGCCTAACCTGCATGCCTTTGGGGGAAACCAGAGCACCCGGAGGAAACCCACGAGAACACGGGGAGAGCATGCAAACTCCACACAGAAAGGCCCTTACCGGCCGCTGGGCTCAAACCCAGGACCTTCTTGACAGTGAGGTGACAGTGCTAACCACTACACCACTGTGCCGCCCAGTGGGAATACCTATGGGTGTTAATCGAGTTCCATGTACAACTAACGATTTCCAGAGCAATAATGTCCACACCAATGCCTTAACCTCAGCAAAAAATAAAACAGATTAGCATAGTCTGTAAAAAATAAAACATGATAAGGAATTTTTATACATAAAAATAATCAATGACAGGTTGTGTTACCACCCCAATCCAATAAAAGCACGTTTGTACTGGGTGTTTTATTCTTCTTACCACATCTTTTAATTGTTTTATTTATTAAAGAATGGTCCATCATCCTTTTTTATCCATTTATAGTTACATTTAATGTTGTGGAATGTTTGCAAAACAAGTTTTTGCTGGTGTGGTATAATTAACAGTTATTCCACGAAATCGAGTCATACATGAGCAAGATAGCCGACGAGGCGCATAGCACTGAGTTGACTATAAGCCATGTATGACGAGATTGAGTGGAAAAACTGTTTTATTATAGCTACATTCACTGGATTTTGAGAAACAGACCATTTTTATTTTCTATTTTTGCAAATTTGATAAAAACTTTGTACAAAATGTCTGACAAAATAATTTCTGCTTAGAATGTAAACAAACCAGCGAAATATATGATAATAATTCTTGAAAAATAAAAAAGATAAGTTCTTACCATCAAATACTTTTATTCCATATTTTGTTGCTTTTTTGTATTTTGGGGGGTTTTGTTTTCATTTCGTCCTCAATTGGTTCAGCAACATGCGCCACCATTTTCTTCTTTAGGGTTTTTTGGCAGTTGGCAAAACCAACTTAAAGGTGCATTACTGCCACCAACTGCGCTGGAGTGTGGAACAAGAGATATTGGGTGCGGGGGCGGGAATTATATTCATTTAGCTATTTCTGTTTCTTTTAAATAATTGATTACAAAGTGATATATCAGACTTGATACGCTCTGCCATTTTTTTCTGTACTCATGGTATATGAGCTGATATCCTAGTAGTAGAGTAGCCAATCAGAGTGTGTGATTGAAAATGAAAACAATGTTATCCAGTGAATGTGGATAGAATAAAAGCTGTTAAGTCTACACAAGCCAATGAAGTAAAACTGAAAGTTTATTTCATTTTAATGGCATACATGAAAGCTTATATGTTAAAAATACATGAAAAAACAATGTAAACATTGTTTTCATTATTTTTCGTAATAAAATCGCTGACCTTAATACAGCAAATTCTTATCAGTTCACTAAATACTGAAACATGTGGCCATAAAGTAAGCCATACTGAGTAGTGGTTCTATTGATGGAGTGCTCAGCACCCTGATTGTATATTAAACAAAAAAAAAGAAAAGAAAATGAAAAGCGAAATACTATACAGACTGAAAAAAAATGCTGAGAGACTTTTGGAAAGAGTTTAGTGCAACATTCCAGAGATGTCAAGTGCACCGTGTTTCGAGAAAATACAAAAATAGGTTTAACCTTAAATGGTCAAATATTGGAAATTTGACATTCTTTTATGCAGGACTAGAAGGTCTAATATCAGTCTGATGACAGCCTACTGGCAAATGGCTGTAAGTGCTTCCAAATTTGAAATACAGGTATGTAAGGGAAGCTTCACAGCTTCAAAGGAAAAAGAAAGGCTGTCACAACTTTCCAAATGTTATACATGTCCTACATTCGAACAGGAGTGGATGCTCACTGAATTGAAACCAATTAATGGTGACTCCATAATCAACTGGTTAACATTATAACTGATTTCCTGATACTGCATGACAAGGTGCTGACCTCTGACCATGATCTAATCTGTGTATTTCTGACACTATGATTGTATTATGGTAGTTTCCTGGTAAATAGTCTGCTATGTGAACATGGATAAAAATGGTTAAGAGAGAGTAAATATTCATTCGTTGAGACTTAATATTACTTCTCATGATGTACTTGCTCGTTGCATATGCATATTCTCTGGATCATTTCCTTTCTCTGTTAATCCTGAGCTGAAAGCCTACATACAAAGTCCTTGATATACCTTCCATATTACAACCATTTTCATTTTAGTCTATGGTAATTTTATGGATACACAGACCTACAGCTGTGTAGCTGGTTCAACTCCCTGGCAGTACTTAGGCAAAATTCCCCAGTTTGGAAGCAATTAGACTAAATTCCCTAGTTTTTCAGCTTCCGAGGCAGAATCTTTCCATTAACAGGTTTTTGGACCTGGGTGGTATCTTGCTGTGGATGTCGGAGCTCTGGTTCAGGCTCATGAAGCTGCTTGAGAAGCACCGTCTGATCCTTGGTCTCGCGTTTGGCCAGCCTCAGCAAACGCTTCAGGTTCTTCACTTTGTCCCTTAGGTGGTTGTTGGCTTTCTCAAGGACCTTCACCTTCTGAGAAAGTGTTTTAACCTTCTCCTCTTCCTCAAAGAGAGCTTTCTGCACTGTGGAGCACAGGAGCTGTGAGACAGGAAGGAGAATAGATGTAAATAAGATAGAATGAATCAGCAAATTTGAACTGCACATGCTTAAATAAGCTTAAACTAAGACTGCATAGGATTATGTATGCAAAACTGGATAATTTAAAAGTCAAAGATAAATGGCAGACGATGATGCAACTGAGATCCATGTCATGAATATAACACAGTGTACCTTTATAAAAAATATATTCAGTGATGAGGTGGTGCAATTCTGCCCAATGTGAAATGGAGTTACTAGTCCCACCCTGAAAACGATTGGCTTCCTTTAACAATACATGTGTCAAAGTGTTTGTTTTATTCCTCTTATACCGCAACAGTTTCTCAATGCAAGCAAAATTATATTGATTAAAGAACAACACATACTTTTTAATCCTTGGATCATCATCATTGTCATCATCATCTGACATTCGACAGGCTGGTGACTTGCAGAGATATCTTTGCCCAGGCCTGCCTGTCGGCCATAGCCACCTTAAGGTGGTCACTCGGAAGGCCTGTGTCCCTTTCAAATACCATCTTCAGAATGGTACGTAGCTATCCAGCCTTGTGCTTTGTGCCAGGCTCCCAGAGCAACACTTTCACTCCAGGTTGGTCGTGCCGCATAACGTAACCGCAAAAAAGCAAGGCGTCATTTCCTGATGATACAGGAGAGGCGGGGTAAGTTGACAAAGAGCTGATTACACCAGGATATGTTTAGGATTCTCGGTATCATATGAGTATCAGTACCATCCAGGGATTTTTCCTGAGCTTTGGTCAAGGACCAAGATTCTGAGCCATACAACAGTATGGACTCAACTGATCTGAAAAGCCCTGATCTTAGGGCTTGTGTCCCTTTCAGGTACCATCTTCAGGTGGCTGACCAACCTTGCAGTTTGTGTCAAGCTCCCAGAGCAACACTTTTGTGACAGGTTGGTAATGCCACATAATGTAACTGCAAAATGCAAGGCATTGTTTCTTGATGATACAGGAGAGGCGGGGTAAGTTGCCATAGAGCTGATTGTGCCAGGATACGTTTTGGACTCTTCATATGAGTAGCATACGAGTATCGGTACCATCCAGGGACTTTTCCTGAGCTTTGGTCAAGGACCAAGATTCTGAGCCATATAATAGTATGGACTCAATTGATGCTTTAAAAACCCTGATCTTAGTTTTCCTGGTCAGAGGTGCAACCCAGACTTTGTTTTGGGCATTGAGGGCACACCATGTTTTGGCTTTTCGACTTTTGATATCATGGGGCGTATTTGTCCAACTGCCCAGGTACTTAAAGTCAAAGACTTTCTCTGTACTCGAGTCATCGAGAGCATGAAGGGGGTTGTTAGTCGAGGGGTTCAGGCGCATCACTTTGGTTTTCTTCACATTTAGCTGGAGGCCAACAGCCTGAGTAGCCAATCCTTGTATAATTACATATAATGTTGTGGAACATCAGCAAATCCAATAAGTACATGTTATCACTTATATTAAGATAGCTATTTAATAGTTATTCTATGAAATCGAGTCATACATGAGCTGATAGCTGAAGAGGCGCATAGCACCAAGTTGGCTAAAAGCCATGTTTGACGAGATAGAGTGGAATAGTTGTTTTATTCTGTCCACATTCACTGGATTTTGAGAAACAGAGCATTTTTATATTTATTGTTTGCAAATTCGATAAATAAAAACTTTCTACAAAACGTCCGACAAAATAATTTCTGCTGAGAATGTAAACAAACTGGCGGAATGACATAGCAATTTGTGAAAAATGTAATAATAATAATTCTTGAAGAATTAAAAAAAAAGATATGTTCTTACTATCAAATATTTTCATTCCATATTTTGCTGCTTTTTTGTATTTTTTGGGGTTTTGTTTTTATTTCAGAGTAGTTTTTATTTCATCCTCGGTTGGTACAGCAACATGCTCCGCCATTTTGTTTTTCTCTACTCACGGTATATGAGCTGATAGCCTAGTAGTAGAGTAGCCAATCAGAGCATGCGACTGCTCATATCCAGTGAATGTGGATAGCACAAAAATTGATGTTCTGTTACCAGCCTGTCTTTTTTCTCTCTCTTGAATAAGAGAGTAATAAGAAAAAAAAAGCAGCTTGTTGTGTTACAGAGAAACTACAATGTGCAAATCATTCTGTCCTGAAGATTTTCCCATTATTTGTTGGAAATGTTACAGTGTTATGCTACACTCCGACTGTTAACTGTGACACAGGAGACTCGTTCCAAAATGCTAAAGAAATGTCTCCTCACAGAACGTCTCCTCCTTTCAGCCAAACTACTGCTTGAGCTGTCCTGAAAATGAATCAACACCTTTCGACCAAACAGAACAGAATATTTAACAGTTCTGTGGTCATAACTCAACAACATCTGCTCTTTATTTCTTCCTCTCTTTCTTAGCTAATCAGTTCAAACAGGATTAATGCAAGTTCGGTTGGTAGTATTTTGGTAGTACTTTCACTGCTCATCCTGGCTGGCCAGTATTCATGCGTGTTAACCTTAAACTGAATTTCCATTATGTGGTTAACTGATTTTATGAGAAATCCTTTTGCCTGAGAGGTGCAATTAATGAACCACTTTTAATAAACGGCATTATTGTTTATGTAATCTACAGCCCCAGGAGGCTTCATTACATCATGGATCAAAAAGAAATTTAATCTGGAATTATGTCTCAATTTGTATTGCATTGTTTGCCTTTCTAGGCATCAAGATGATTTGAAACAAGGACCTTAAGCACTTTATTTCATAAAAGTTATTCATTTAATGAATAACTCCTGACACTATTCCTATGTTTTACTCAACCAGCATGGGAATTGTGGTATTGTGGGAAATCTTGATGAAGAGAGCAGGTTTTCTTCATTTATATGTATCTGTCTCTAATTATGAACAGTCTTTGAGTGAGTGAGTGCAAGCCACTGCTGGTTTTGATAACCGATTTGACCACAACTATGGCAGCTTCACCTAATCGTCTGCTGCTCCGGAATGTTCCGTACTTTGGAGAACGCACTGCATCTACACACATTTTTCCAACCTTCTCACAGCCTAACCTGAATGCACCAAAAATATATTTTGTTTTAACTGGCATATGTGCAAGAACAAAAATTTAAGAAGTAGAAGATTGAAATTCTGATTTTTCGCGAATGTATGGTCAAAAAATAACGATAATTATTTCCAGCAGTAACAGTGTTACTTCCTTGTGTGTTTCCAACCAGCTCAATTAGCATAAAAATACAAGCAGCTATTCTGAGAAATCCGTTAAGAAGTTGCCCAACACTGTTTAGTTGAAATCACGGCATGTATATAAATATTCATTAAAAAAGTAGATTAGATCACTGTCACTGATCAGCAGATCACTTTGGTGTCGTAAATCAGAGTATGTCAATTACATTAGTAGAATAGATCACTGTGATAGATCAGATCGTTGGTTGAATCACTATATCAGATTAGTAGCTAACATCACTGTGAAAGATCAGATTGTGTAGATTACCTTACTAGATCACATTAACACAGTAGATCAGAATGTGCAGATCACCGCATTATTTGATCTCAAATCACTGTCCTTGATCAAAAGATGTAAATCATGTTAGTAGATCACATCACTGTGGTAGATCAGATTACATACTAGTAGTTTGCATTAGTAGATCACATTAACATTGTAGATCAGACTATGCAGATCCCATTAGTAGATCATGTCACGATAATAGATTAGAACATATAGAAAACATTATATAAATATTACTGGAACAGATCAGAAAAATTGTAGATCATATCGCTATGATAGCTCAGAATGTCTAATCATTGTGGTAGATCAAAATATGTAGATCACCTCACAGGCCTGGATCAGATGAATTACATTACTGTGATAGATCACATGATTTGATCTCCCATCACTGTGCGAGGTCAAAATATGTAAATCATACTAGCAGATTACATAACTGTGTGAAGAACATTGCATTAGTTTATGCTGATGTGGACATAACATTTGCAGATCACATCACTGTAGTAGATCAGGATGTGCACATCACATTTATAGATCACATCATGGTTGTAGATCAAAATACGTAAATCATGTCATTGTGGTAGATCAAGATACATTGAACACATTCGTAGATCACAACCTTGTGGTAGATCAGAATGGGTAGATCACATAATCAAACACTAAATGCTGTTCAAAATAATAATCTCAACTTATAAGCTTTTATGATAATTGTGATAAGTACATGCAGCAGTTCATCATCAATTTTGCAACCTATCATATGCAACTATTTGACATACAGTTCTGTGCAAAAGTCTTCGGCACATGTAAAGAAATGCTGTAGACCAAAAATGGCTTAAAAAATAATGAAATGAAATGTTTCAACATTAAAAAACCCTATAAACAGTAAGCAATAAGCCATAATAAATGAAACAAAATCAATATTTGGTGTGAGATGAAATTCCCTTTGCTAAAAAAAAAATAGTAGTCTCAGGTACAGTGAGTGCAGTTTTATGCGGAAATGAGCTGTAGGTTTTACTGAGCATCTTACAGAACCAGCCACAGTTCTTCTGAACACTTTGATTGTCACACTCGCTTCTTCATTTTGCACTAAAACCCAGTAGCCTTCATTATGTTTTCTTTTTTCATCTGAAAAGTGCTCTACTATGGAATATGCTGCTCAGATACAAACATTTTTTTCTGTACTTTTTAATTTTGTGCTGGGAAACGAACGTTTGGAACTCTAAAACGTTTTTGTACTGACTTGATGATGTAGAAGTCATAAAACAGAAATCTATAGCAAAGTTTGTAAGAAAAAAAATAGGGGGCATAAGACTTGTGCACAGCACTGTATATCAGAAATCTAGCTCTTTTTTTAAAGAGTTATCTGAATTTTAAATTTAAACTCCATGATGTAATGGTCATTCCTATAATCCGAGATTTCCTACATAGCTCGTTTTGTATTGCTACCATCTGTGTTTCTGTGTAGCTATGAGGTGAATCTGGAGTAATATCATATAAATATGTGACTTGGATAAATGCGAACCATATGGAGGTGGATGAAGGATTGGAGTTTGCTTTTAACATTATGGGTAATGTGTGGTATAACCAGACTACACAACGACACTGAATAATAATAATAATAATAATATAGAAAATGATAGACAACACAGCTGCACAGGCAGACATCTGGATATCTATGAAGCAGTATCTAATAGGCTATCTTTCATATAGACTATATGGACACTGTCCACTGCATTCAAAACAAAGCCTTTTTGTACCAATACAACTGGGTAATTGTCCGTGCCACACACTGCTGCTGCGCACTCAAGCTGTTCAGTGACCTACAGACTTTCATGACAACCTGTCTTACAGGTATGCAAACATTTCAGAGGAATTGTTTTGAAACAGGAAGCCATTTCCACTGGCGATGGACATTTTTCTGTGAAAAAAAAGCAAATTTTTTCTGAATTCTTATTATCAGTATCAACTGAAGCAACTTTGACTTGAAAGTTTAAACAAGGAATGAGATACTTTACATATGTAGCGTTCTGCAAAACTTGGCTCTGACTTCAACAAAAATATGAATGCAATTACATATGAAAGCAAATGATGTCTGCTTTTCTCTGTCCTTCCAAACATGATCGCTGATACAAACCGAGACCGACTCATTAACGTAACCTAATCCGGTCTCATTGCTTTGCCATGAGAGAAAGCTTTCACAAAAGTTCAGGACCTGATTGAAACCAGCCCCCGAGTAAAAAAAATCCCAAGGTCATTGGAAGGAGCACCGTGATTTATTAATTTCTGTCGGGGGGAAAAAGACAGCACAGCACATGAGAGCATGAAGAGTCACAGCAAGAATGAAATAATCCAAGCGCCTTTAATATAAGGTTTGAATATATGAGAATCACATACACATTGAAGAGAATAAAAGACTAAGGCTGGCAGACTCAGACAGACTGATCATTACTTCCAAGGCTCCAAAGACCATGACCCAGACATCAACTCTAATCTTTTTTTTTCAAAGCTTTATGCACTGGCCAAGTTGAATATGAAGCTATTTTGAGTCTAGGATCAACACACAACCACTATATGGTATCTCTCTATAAACAAAAGCCACAGGCATGAACATCAGATAAATTCAGAGACTTGAGTTCCACCCTGTCCTGGTTTTGTTTGTCCTCCACAACCCACAGCCTCCCATTCCTCATCCCGAATAGAAACATACTCATGATAGGATGCTCACACAAGCTCAGGCGCAAGCTTGCGCTCACAGGCTCACAGGTCACGAAGAGAGGAAATGGCATTGGCTGTGTTTTGTTTGAATAGAATGCACATCATATCTGGAATCTGATCAGCAAAGTGTTTTTGAGATTAAGCCGTTCCATGTAAAAATGTATTGGCTGTATTGGAATTAATCCATGTAATCAGGCATGTTGAAATAAATTAACGAGACCATTGGAAAGAGAAATTACAGCCAAATTTAAAGCAGTCCACATCGGGGTCTGTGGCATTTAAACATGACCCTCATCGTCGTTATCTCTTCAGTCCACTGACCTCTATTCATGCTTGTAACAATGGGGAAATAATTGTTCATTAATTTACTCAGTTCTGTTTTTAAAATCTTTTTCTTAGGGCGCTTGAACTTTTTTATACTTGTCCTGAGTGTCTAAGTTCTCTTCTCCTCCGCTTTAATGATGATGTGATGGCACAGGAATCTACATTACATTACATTACATTATATTAATTAGCTCATCCGGCTGTAGGTCCGTCCGGTATCCGTCCACAATTTACAAAAATTGCTACTTCTCCTACAGGGTTGATCAGATTTCGATCAAACTCACATACAATGTTCCCCAGGTGGCTGTGCATAAAAGTTGTCAAGATGGTGGCACCACCTTTCATATTTATGATTTTATGGACGTCTGAGATTTTTGGGTGACTCGTCACATTAAACTCTACTCTTCGTAAACTGCTGGGGCATTTTTACTGAAACTCACCCAGAAGACTCTAAAGACATATTCCAACAATAATTGTTCACCAAGTGGCACCGCCTATCATGGATCAGGCTACAGAGGGGTCATGTGCAATTTCACGAAAATCACTACTCCTCCTACAGGAGTGATCAGATTTTGATCAAACTCATATGGAATGTTCCCCAGGTTGGTTTGTATAAAAGTTGTCAAGACGGTGGTGCCACCTGTCATATTTAACATTTTATGGGCGTTTGAAAATTTTGCATGACTCGTCAGACCAAACATTACTGTTAATAAACTGCTAGGATGTTTTCACTGAAACTCACCCAGAAGACTCAAAAGACATATCCCAACAAGAATTGTTCACCAGGTGGTGCCACCTGCCATGGATGCGGCTACACAAGGGTCATATGCAATTTCACAAAAAACGCTACTCCTCCCACAGGATTGATCGGGTTTCAAACTCACACACAACAACAGTGGCCGGTATGAGCTGCAGCCTTGATAGTTAAGTGTATCCAGTATCTGATTACAAAGTGAGTTCAGGGTGGTGCAGTGGTTAGCACTGTCACCTCACAGCAAGAAGGTTCTGTATTCGAGCCCAGTGGCCGACAGGGGCCTTTCTGTGTGGAGTTTGCATGTTCTCCCTGTGTCTGCATGGGGGTGCTCCAGTTTCCTCCACAGTCCAAGGACATGTGGCAGCCATGGCCTGAGGCGCCATTGAGCAAGGCACCTAACCCCCGATTGCTCCCTGGGTGCTGTAGCATAGCTGTCCACTACTCTGGGTATGTGTGTGTGCTCATTGCTCACTTGTGTGCGCATGTGTGTGTTCACTGCTTCAGATGGGTTAAATGCAGAAGAGGAATTTCACTGTGCTTAAGTCTGTGCTTGAGTATATGTGTGGCAAATAAAGGCTTCTTCTTCTTTTTCTCATTGAGGCTATTTTTTTTGAAACGTTAATGGCATTTAGCAGAAGCTCTTATCCAGAGTGACATACAACATACCCAGAGCAGCCTGAAGAGCAGTTGGAGGAGCAGTTGGGGGTTTGGTGTCTTGTTCAAAGACACTTCAGCCATTCCTGCTGGTTCAGGGAATCAAACTGGTGACCTTTTGGTCCCAAAGCTGCTTCTCTAACCATTAGGCCATGGCTTCCCCCAGGAATCTACTCAGGAATCCAGTATCTGATGAATTAGGCATATGTCCATTTCACTGTGGCATGCAACTGAATGAATTAAGCATATGTCCATTTCACTGCAAACATAATCAAATTGTTCGAAAATCACACTGAGCTATCAAGGTTTGAGACACCGGGCCGCCTCATATATGTAAGAGCGAGACCGCTAAGTATTATGAACTCCGTGTGGGATGAGAGACAGCAATTATGGCTTTAATTTAATTTACAGACTCAATTTTCATAAATGGCATGAGATCATCTTAACAATTAGAGAGACTAGATTACAGAGATGGTGTGTTTAAGGTAAATGTGCATGTGGGTTTTATTATAGCTTTTCAACTCCAATGCTTTTCATACTCGTAATTACGGGCCTGATTGTTTGTTTGACAAGGGCTTACCCGGCTGTCCTCCTGTGCCTCCCACTCAGGGGTGTATGTGTGGACTTGCGTCCCGGCTGTGCAGTTGGAGAACTGGAAGAGGCTGGCGAACATGCGATGGTTTTCCGGCGTGTCAAGGAAGATGGGGTCCTGGAAATTCACTCCATGAGGGATGATGTTGTAGTTTTCATCCATCCTTTAAATGAGTGGAAAAAAAAAACAATTGCTTAGACATGGATGTAACATCACAGGTGTGTTGTTTTTTGTCTCCATGGCGACTGATTTTGAGACTCTGATAATGTAGTTCATAAGATAACTTGTGTATTTCCATTAAACATGTTTTAATGGACATGTGTAAAAGGTATCTGACAGAGTATAGCACACTTTTGGAAGAAGAAAAAAAATCCAAGGCATTATTATTATGATGTCATAACATGTCCGAGCCAATCCGATTATAGCAAAACACACACACGGTGTAGAAATTTTGATTTCGTCTCAATCTGTCTTTTTCGTCTTCTTCTTATTATTATTTAAAAAAAAATTTTTCACAGAAACACTTTCACACGCACACCCAAGTCGACTTTCTCATCATCAGGAAAATGAGGAAAGTCTCTTATCAACGTTTTTAAAGTGGCTGGATAAATATTCATTCCAAAACCATGGTTACATTGGCACAAGATAGAAAAAATGAGAAGCTCTTTTTACTTTTCCCTCGATTAAAGTCTGACTCTTTGTATTCTTCCTGTGAGTTTTGGCAGGAAGCCACGAGCAGACACAGGAAAAATTGTCCTGTATTTGTGTTTCTCTATGTGTGTGTGTGTGTACGTGCTCTTTCTGATGACAAGGATGACAGCACAATCATTAAGAAATGAACGAAAAAAATAACACATGGTTTTCCTATTCAGGTCATTTGCGAATATTGGAGAACCAAAACCATATTAATTTGAGTTATGATAGAGAATAAGGAATGAATGGAACACTGTATAAATATGATATATGTGACTATATGTGTGTATTTGCTTGAAATGTTAGTTTTACAGCCTCAAAGCTTGCAGCTCATGTATCCGGATCCTGTTTGAGCTCTGGAGGAGCATTAAAAGCTCGAGGGTTATAGCTTAATGTTTTTAAAGTCACAAATCCATAGTTTGGTGGGCAGAAGCTCAGACTGAATCCCAAACGAATCCGTGTTTACACACAGAGTTTGGTCTTCAGCCAACTGAACTTGAGTCTTCCAGGCTTCTGGGGAGTTCAAGCCAAGTTCATAAATTTGTTAATTATTTAAGGAATAAAACACTTGACAGCATATTGTTATAGAAAAACGAGACCATCAGTGACGGCGTAGCTCACTCTGGCCCCGTCTAGTCCAGAAGAAACAATCTAAAGTGGGCCACCTTGCACAATAAATGTTTCAAGCTATATACACGATATACAAGCTATATACTGTATAGAAGCTCTATACACCCAAGAAACCGACCTATTTGGCAGAAAGAATCCAAAACGGCGAGGAATTGACAGAGAAGAAGTGATTTTTGTTGAACTGCTCATTAAGGCTTAATTAGTCCATAACTTCATTAATAATTATAATGAAGCAAATCTGGGTAGAAGTTATATGTACCCTAGGTACCACTACCTTCCTGCCAGAAAGAATCAAAATAAGTGAAGAATTGAGGGAGAAGAAGCGATTTGTATGGAAACTGCTCATTAGGGCTTAATTACTCCATATCTTCATGATTAATCGCAATTATGCAAATTTGGGTAGAAGGTATATGCACCCTAAGCAGACCTATCTTCTTGCCAAAAAGAATAAAAATTGGTGAAGAATTGAGAGAGAAGAAGCAATTTTTGTGAAATGTGAACAACGCTGGACGGATGATGGGCGACGGATGACACATCATGAATGGCATGAATAAACCTTTATTCTCTTAACAGCCTCTTTGAAAGTTTTTTTTTCGCTCTTAACAAACAAATTATAATAAAACAAATATTAACTTTAATGTGAACAAGAAACCCCAAACTGTAAACTCCTTCAATCCACAAGACTCCCATGGTGGAAAACTTAAACAGCTTTACATCTGACTGTTACAAAGGGAGACTCCTTCCAAAAATTCAATATATACTCTGTATGCCTTCTTACAAAATCAATAATTATGCGCATTAATATACACCATGCAGCTGGAACGACTGTCAGAGCTTCCGACCAATCAGAATCAAGCATTTTTTTGACAGAATTTTGTCAGCTTTTCTTCCATCCAAAAGTAACTGAGAAGCTTCATAAAACATGGCTCTGATGTGTGAAAAGTCAAGATGATGCCCAGGTTTAACGCTTGCTCCCACAATTAACACGCAAATACTCTTTGTGCCATTAATTTTCTCTGAATAAAGACGTGGCTGAATAAAGGCTGTAGGAATTCTCACGCGCTTCACTTAAAGGTACAGTATGTAGGATTTAGTGGCATCTAGTGGCAAGGCTGCAAATTGCAGCCAACTAAATACCCTTCCCTCATCCCTCTGTAAAACTCTACATAATATCTTCCATGCAAGATTGCGAACATTATTGTTATTTTTTTCTGCATTGTGGTAGCACTTTATTGCTAATGTTAGCAGGATACATATTATATTTTCTCCGTGTGCAGAATCAAAGACCAGATAGACCACCCAGTAACATTACAGAGGTTAGAAGGAGAGGGAGAGGAAAAGGGAAGTATGATCCTCCATTTCTCAAAATTTGGGCTTGGAAATTTGCTAGCACCAGCAACCACTGATTCCTCTTCTTTCTTCTTTTTTCATCATCCAGCCAGTGCTGGATTCAAGCTACAACATGGTGGGCTTCGTGAAAGACGAGCTGCTCCGTATGTAGATATGAAGGGCTTGTTCTCAGATTACAAAAACACAATGATTCTTGGTTACAGATGATTATACACTAATGAAAACATAATTAGGAATACTACACTCCATTTCTGCTCATAGAGCCCCCTAAATCCTACATAGTGCACCTTTAAAAAAAAAAAGGTAGAGGATGTCGTGAGCCAAATAGCCATGACAGAGAAGTCGTAAAGCTCAAGTACAAATACATCTGTGTGAAGAGAAATGAGAAAGGTAGAGCAAGCTGAAATAGAATGACTCAATTCTAAAGACGAAAAGCTAAATTCTTCGATTTGTGATGCTGTGTGTGTCGTTGTGCAATGGTAAGTATCCAGTAAACATTTGCTTATTAAAAAAAAGCTTGGGTTGCTGAAGGGATTTGGATGCATTTAGTGTTTGGATAAAATGACACTGGACGAGATTTTTGGTCTGCAGCTTGGTGTATTCAGCATCTGCATGACATATGCTGCAAAGCATGATGACAAAATGTATTGCGTGACAAATAATATTCCACCCTTCTTTTTCCTTGCCAAAAACTACTAGAGTTTCACAAACCTAATTCCATTAATGCTAGTTTGAAATCTGTCTTGTCAGGTACATGATCATAAAGAGGGTCTTTACGGCTTCCAGAGAGATTTCACCAGACGTTGACATGCCATGGCCTGAAACTCCCTTGAAACTTTCAATCATCACTCCGGATGACCTTTCACCCTGTTATATTAAAAACTCTGCACCCTTTCCTGGAAGGTCCTGCCAGGTTAAACATTGTTTAGTTGAGCATCCATGCTGATTTGATTAGCATTTCCACGCTGTGCCTCTCTGGCTTCTTGATTTTTTGATGGTTTGACTTGTGAGCTTTGTCCTGTCAAACTCGATCCAGCTGGAAGCTTGGGTCAGGGTTTGGCTTTTTAGTTAACACACACACACACACACACACACACACATTCTTGGACTTCTATCTTTGTGGGGACACTCATCAACATAATGCATTCCCTAACCTTAACAACTAAATGCCGAACCCTAACCCTCTCTTCTTTACTGTTCTACCTGATGGCAGGTCCATCAAAGTTTCTCGGGAAGAATTACAGTAGTGGTTTCCCGTTGCCTTCTACTGGATTAATATAGAGTTTTTTTCTTCTAAACCATTCAGACCTATGGACAATTTGGAATAGTCATTTAACCTAACCTGCATGTCTTTAGACTGTGGGGAAAACCAGAGCACCCGGAGGAAGTCCACTCAGACAAGGGGAGAACATACAAACTCCACACAGAAAGGCCCCTGTCAGCCACTGGGCTCAAACCCAGAACCTTCTTGCTAAAAGGCAACAGTGCTAACCACTACACCACCGTGCCACCCATCCTAACCCTAACCTAACCCTAATTCAAACCTGAACCATAAAACTAAATCTGAACCCTTAAACAGACATTTGAAGAAGTGAGGACCAGCCAAAATGTCCTCCCTTCCCAAAAATATCTTAACTCTGTTGGTAAAAAACATATTCCTGTCCTCAATATGTACCAATACGAGCTCATGCATTTTGAAGGGAGTGCTCTTAACATGTAACTTTTAGATCACAATGAAGTCCATAAGTAGCAGGACAATGACATACTCTGTGATTTTGACCCTGTGCTTCTTCCGTCCACTGTATATGAAATAATTCATATGTACTTATCGCCATATTAGGGACGTAAAATGGAATTTTATAGAATAGAAATAAGAATTAGAAATTAGGCCTCACAGGAGGCATAACTACCAAATTCTATAAGATTTATGCTTTGTGTCATTTTTAGATAAGGGGAATAACAAAGTGCAAAATATTCACTCACTAGCCACTTTAATAGGAACTTGTTCTTGAGTCTAAGATTCCTGTTCTTGGCTGCAGGAGTGGAACCCAGTGTGGTCTTCTGCTGTTGCATGCTG
>JAPEKL010000019.1:33899633-33911829 GCA_028877455.1 Bagre pinnimaculatus | reverse complement strand
ACAGGCCTGGCATATGTACTACAGCATTTTGGGTCGTTTCCAGTGAATCGTGTGGACGCAGATATTTCTGGAAACGACGGCGTGTTTATGGAGATTTTTTTCAAAACGACAGCGTATTGGGTGAGGCCGCATACTCATGTGGACGGGCCCTGAGTTTCACAGTAAAATAAAAACACATCAAACCACAACATAAAGAACCATATGGTGAGAGGGAGAGGTAATGGCTGCACCCAGGAATACCAATCTTCAATCAATAACAGGGGGTTAAATCGATCGGCTGTTGGGGAGAGGTTACAGTACCTGTCCTGGAAAAGAAGTGAGACTGGCACACCACCCGTGCTCTTGATGCTGGTGCTTAAACACACATACAGACACATGCACACATACTCGTACACAGATACTGCCGAAAGTGATCACAGCAAATAGTAAGGTGCACGTTGTCACTAAAAATACTGTGTGCAGTGTGCAAAGAAGACAGCTCGGATCCGGCGCTCTGCCCCATAGGACAGCTGCAACACTCTCTATATTTCACAACAAGGGCAGACTACTGGGGCAGCCAATACCACACCTATTGCCTTAACGCCACAGCAGGGAAAAACAAACTAATGAAGCCAATTAGAAGCTCACTAGACTCAGGCCAAGCCTATGCTTAGGCTATATCAAATAGCAAACAAGGGAAAAAAACCAATAAAGACAAACCAAAGCGCACAAGGCAAAAGTTAAAATGATACTAAATTTTCAGGAGGCAAAGCAGGAAAAAAGCTATGGTGGCTGCGGAGGAATAAACTTGCAAGCAAAAAGGCAGTAACTCTGCCGGTTAAACACAGTAATGTCCAGAATATATTTGGATGCTGTAGGATTAAGACTTCCTTTCACTCCAACTAACCAGTTCCAGCATGACAATGCCCCTGTGCACAAAGCAAGCTCCATAAAGACATGATTTGCCAAGGTTGGTTGAGAACAACTTGAGTGGCCTGCACAGAGCCCTGACTTAACCCCAGGGAACACCATTGGGATTAATTGGAATGCTGATGATGAGCCAGATGTCCTCGCCCTACATCAGTGCTTAACCTCACTGATGCTCTTGTGGCTGAATCTAGAGGAAACCCCTCCCAGAAGAGTGGAGGCTATTATAACAGCCACGTGGGGCTAACTCTGTTATGGGTGAAGGACTTTGGTCTAAAACACCAATCCAGAGATGGAAAGCAATAGTCATTAAATGTATTCAAACTTCTATGTTGGATACACCTAACAAAATGGACAGTGACTGCACCTATCTAAAGTACAACACATTATTATCCATCCATCAATTATCTATACCACTTATCCATCAAGGTTGCAGGGGAAGCTGAAGGAAATCCCAGCTGACTTTGGGCGAGAGGTGAGGTGCACCCCGGGCAGGTCGCCATTCACACCCGTTCACACCTTTGGACAATTTAGAGTAGCCAGTTGACCTAATGGGCAGGTCTTTTGACTAGGGGAAGAAACCTTAGAACCCTGATGAAACCCATGCAGACATGGAGAGAACATGCAAACTCCACACAGAAAGGCCCCAGTCAGCTGAAAGTTTCAAACCCAGAACCTTCTTGCTCTGAAGCAATAGTGCTAACCACTGCACCAGTTACTGCCATTTTAACTAAAATAATCATTTGACCATGACCTGGCGACTTGTCCAGGGTGTACCCTGCCTTTCGCCCATAGTCAGCTGGGATAGACTCCAGCTTGCCTGTGACCCTGCAGAACAGGATAAAGCAGCCAGAGATGATGAGATGAGATGATAATCATTTGACCTGTAAATGATCCCTCAGTATATGTTCACTTGAAATGAGTGTTCCAACTCTGAAGTACCTCTTGCATCTCTTCAATCTACCTACATTTTAATGTTTCAATAACAGACTCTGGAGTACCAGAGATAACACTCCTATCATTTTTGGATTCTAAATATATAATAATGCATGAATAATGTGTACAGTACAGTTCTTACAGCATTCATCACCATTTCTGTTCAGAGAATTTCTGTTTCAGGATTTGAGGACAACCAAACAGAAGTTTGGTTTCGTAATCATGAATCTCTTTGCTTTTCCAGATGCCCATACTTCCTTTATTGATGCCTGCTATGGATTCTGGTATCATTATTGCATCACTTTGTGCTTTCTGTACACCTTCTGCTTGCTTAGCTGTAACTGGCAAATGACAATGACAGGGGCAAAGCCTGCATTCATGAGACGCTGACCTGAAATCGCTGCCTTTCTGCAATAATGAGGTGTTCTGGCAAACTAAATGTACTGCAATAATGCCAATTTGCAAGCTGCTTATTTGTATTATTAAATTCCAGGCATGCTTGAATATCTTGGCCCGTCTATTATTATTAGGTTTGTTGTGCTAATAACAACAGGACCAATTAAGTCGGCTCATTTCCATTCAAATTCTCTCTCGGCACAAGCTGCTATATTTTTCCTCATACAGCACAGCAGTGACGGCTGTCAGAAAACATCCATGAATGAGTGCTTATTAAAAAGCCCTTGAGCTGGAAAGCGGCATTATAATGAATGACCAAAGCATTCCTACAATAATTTCCTGTTTTGGTCATGTACGTGGACGTTTTGGAGGAGCAAAAGAATTATGTAAGCAGTAAAATAGTCATCAAGGTGAAGAATTTTAAAAATAAGTGCTGAAACTAAACACAATAGTAGCAGTGCACATGTTAAATCCAACGGCATGCACATTTGCTCAAACACCCTTCCTAAGCAGGAAGGCATGAGTCTAATGAGTCTGGAGGTGCGATGTTAGCATTAGCATGCACCAAAACACTTTTCAGCAAGAGCATTATAAAAACTGAACAAGAATGTCCTGCCAGTCATCCTGCATCTGGTCGATTCCTATTTCAGGCTACTTGAGATAGGCATCAGATGCAGTGGAGTGTTGATATCCAGGAACAAGCAAAGCTGTCCTATAAAAAAGTGATGCTCAAGTACTTTTAGAGAGATTGCCAGCCTTGGCTTGTTACCCCCACACCCTCCTTCAGCCCCCTCCAAAAAGACCAGAGCAGAGCACAGGGGAAGACACTTATGATTGGAGTCACACATGAGAGGTGATCGAGGGAGTCTCATCTGCCGAACAACCTGAAGAGGCCACAAGGTCTGATGGCAAATGAGTGGGTCATTTTCCAATCAACCCATCACCAGGCTGAAGTGGAGACCCAGCAGAGACTGATGAGTTCTGCTTTGAGGCCAACGTTTCAAAATGCAGATGTCGAAAACATTCACTGGTGATGTTTCTGAAAAAGACAAAAATAAAAAAACAACAACTGCTATTGACAGAGTAGGTGTTATCCAGGTCAAACATGGTCTCAGGATTGTCCAGTTTGAACAGTCCAGAATCTACACTAGTCTATTCATGAAAAGTTTTATCAAAAAATTATTCATGTTTACGTAACTGGAAGACACTCTCATGCGTGAAACAAATCTTCAGAATTTGAGATCAGGAAGCTAACTTTACTTTTCTGGGAGTTTCTTTGAAATCTGAACTCGCCATGGCTTCCGGAAACCTTTAGTGTTTGCAAAAATCTTATTTCCATATTGTTTATTCCCCCTGCTGTTCCACACGGTATAATTCACCCAATTATTTTTTGTAAATTACCAGCAACACACCCATTAGTTGTGTGTACAGTTTATCCCAGGGTCATAGTAACTCATTACTAATGAGTGAAGTGTTATGTTACTGTGTGGTTACTTGCAACATAAAATGATTTCTTTAAATAAATGTGCACTTCGAGCCGTCTTTTCTCTCAGGTCTCTTCACAGATGTCGAGAAGTATTCATTTAAATAAGCTAATGGAGTTTGTAAAAATGCACTGTCTTCTTCTAGACATACGCTGTTCAGTCATGACATTAAAACCACTGACAGGTGACGTGAATAACATTGATTATCTCATTACAGTGGTACCTGTCAAGGAGTGGGATATATTAGGCAGCAAAAGAACAGTCAGTTCTTGAAGTTGATGTGTTGGAAACAGGAAAAATGGGCAAGTGTAAGGATCTGAGCGACTTTGAGAAGGGCCAAATTGTGGTGGCGAGATGACTGGGTCTGAGCATCTCCAAAATGGTACATCCTGTGAGGTGTTCCCGATGTGCAGTGGTTCGTACCTACCAAAAGTGGTCCAAAGAAGGACAACCGGTGAACCGGCAACAGGGTCATGAGTGTCAAAGGCTGTTGATTTGCATGGGGCACGAAGGCTAGCCCATGTGGTCCAATTCCACAGAAGACCTACTGTAACACAAACTGCTGAAAAAGTTAATGCTGACTAAAACAGAAAAGTATCAGCATTAGCTTTTTCAGTAGTTTGTGCTACAGTAGCTGTTCTATGGGATTGGACCATATGGGCTAGCCTTTGTGCCCCATACGAATCAGTGAGCCTTTGACACCCATGACCCTGTCGTCGGTTCACCGGTTGTCCTTCCTTGGACCACTTTTGGTAGGCACCAACCACTGCATACTGGGAACACACCACAGGATGTACCATTTTGGAGATGCTCAAACCCAGTCATCTCGCCACCACAATTTAGCCCATGTCGAAATCACTCAGATCCTTACGCTTGCTCATTTTTCCTGCTTCCAACACATCAACTTCAAGAACTGACTGTTCTCTTGCTGCCTAATATATCCCACCCCTTGACACATGCCACTGTAATGAGATAATCAATGTTATTCACTTCACCTTTCATTAGTTTTAATGTTATGGCTGATCGGTGTATATGTCCAAATGTTTCCACACACCTGACCATCACACTCGGTTTCCTTTTGCTGTTATAATCAGCTCCTCTCTTCTGGGAAGGCTTTCCACTCGATTTTGGAGCATGTCTTTGGGGGATTTGTGTTGATGTGAGGGGGTTTGGAGTACACTTGGTTGGTGTTCCAGTTCATCTTAAAAGTTGTTCAGTGGTGTAATTTAGTTTGTAATCAGATACTGGCTGTCAAATAGACCACAAATGCTCCTGCATGACAGTTAAATAATTTTTTAAACTCAGTTTTCTTTCATTGGGTGAACCAGACTTTGAAATACAACATAGATCTTTAAATATGATTGAAATACATGCAAAGGAGAAACAAACTGCAGTCCACCAAAATCAGACCTACTGTATATCATCACAAATGTCAAAATTTTATCATGTGAACGGTTTTCCCAGGCTTCCACACGTATCTTATCTCAGCTTAATCCAACCTAAAATGTTGGTCAGGTTTTGATGCAAGTCAAATCCACAGGTCAGTGTTTGCGCTGTCTTCCATTAATCAATTCTGATAAATATCCTCGTTATCAGACATGTTCATATCCAGGCATTTGAAATACGTCTCAGGATGTGGACGGACACCTGAATCTGGAACCTTCTGGTCAAAATCAATTTCGGCGTGCACAACAAAAGTCCCCGGAGAAAAAGTGCCATGATATAAATGACAGGTGATGAGCAAGTTTCTGTCTGAACATGACAGATGAGTTAACGCCAGGAGACCTCCATGACAGCTGCTCAAACACATGTGGATGGGGGGGAGGGGATTTTACACACGGGAATAAATGGGCTGAAGTACCTCTAGATTGAATTTGCTCCAAAGAACGACAACCTGCACAAGCAGAGGAGGGTTTTTGGCAGTCACGGGTAGGTGTACATCTCGAATATGAAGGCTGTCACAAATTATTAAAAGAAACGTGCATGTAATATCTGCACTTGTATCCAGGTTTGAGGTTTGTATTTGTAGTTGAGTGCAACTGAAAAGACAATTAGGGAACATATTTTTGAATCGCAAAGTTAATCATAGTAGGTCTGATAGGACAAAAGGAAAAAGGTATAAATTGTAGAAATACAGAATATATTGCAGAATGTTTTTTGGTCTCGAGGTGTTTGATGCATGGTTCAGCCACATAAAATAGACAAACAGTGCTTTGGAGTTTTTGGCAAAGGGACTTTCAAGTGCACCTTCAATTTTAGTGTCATTTGCATATTTCTGAAGACTTAAAATTGTAGATCTGGTGAATTGGATTGTGTACATTGTGTGTGTTGTGTGTGTAAAACCTGATTCAGTGTGATAAATTGTGTCATCGCGATGTGACCCAACCTCTAAAGGGGAAATTACGTTTAATGGCTGCTTTACAGAAAGACAACATCAAACTTCTGAGTGATTGCCACAAACGTTTTCAAGACTCATGCAATGGTTTTCATATTTCATTCTGTGCAATACTTCAACACGAAGTAACATTTTCTGAAAGAAAGAATGAAGGAAAAAGAAATGAACGAAGCACACATCTGTGGTGAGATATAAAACATGCATAATATATGAAATCTGCAATAACTAGCGATGAACTCAGACTGATACTGATATTGGGGATCAGTCTTGCATGTAATACCAAGTGACATAAGCAGAGCGTACAGTTCCAGTCAAAAGTCTGCACACACCTAAAAGATGTTTCATGTTTTAGATTCTTCAAGTAACCACTGTTTACCTTGATGATGCTTTGCACACTATTGGCCTTATCTTAACCAGCTTCATGAGGTAGTCACCTGGAATGCTTTTCAATTAACCGGTCAACAGTTAATTAGTGGATGAGTTTCTTGCCTTCTTAATGCATTTGAGCTCAAATAGTAAATAATAATAATAATAATACAGTAAATAGCTCTATTGCATCCACAACTGTAGTAATCCATATTATGTCAAGAACCGCTCAACTAAGTAAAGAGAAACAACATCCATCATTACTTTAATACATGAAATGACTTGATTAATAAAGAAAAAACAGTGAATTAAAAAGTGTGTCCAAATTTTTGACTGGTACTGGGTGTTGTCACGCTAATGAACTGATGACATGAAATGACCATGACAGGGAACTACAGTATTTTATAAATAATGATGGCAATCAAATCGGACTCCAAAATGTGTTCTCTGAAAATATCTCCAGCATCTTCCAACAATATAAGTACCCGAAGTAAATATAAGTAAAAATATAAGTAAAAAAAAAAAAAAAAGCACAAGTAGTTCATCGCTAGCTGCGCATGTCAACAAAAACAGACAAAGCTAGGTGAGTGGGTGGGTAAGATCAGCTTTTATCATCTTGTGTTGTTCTTAATAATCAGCCATGATCAGCCATTGAGGGGGCGTCAAAGCAAAACAAAACCCGCCCTTCTCCAATGCAGTCCAATTCAATCAAACATCACGAACGTAGCTACCGTAGCTAATACACTTATCAACTAGCTAACATTATAAAGATCATAAAGCTGACATTTTTGTTTTTCATGTAACCTAAGTAAACCAACTGAGCTATAGAAAATGTAAAATCTTCTGTGACTTTTTAAAAATGGTTAAAAAATTCGGTATCGGTCTCAACATGTACTGAAAACTGGATTAAACCTAAATCAGAGCAGGTGTTTCATTAACATTTGAACAATGGTGGATGAACACACGAGTTCACTTACATTGTTATTTGACTAATATTACTTCAGATTCATTCAAGCTGAAGTTTATCATTTGATCATGTTAACGAATGTTAGGTAAAGGAACAATTTCAACAAATGGGCACTAAAAAAACACGCTAATCCAATGGGCTTGAAATTGTGCTTCATTATGTTTCTGTGTTTGCTGAACAAACTGTACTTTTTTTCTCCTGAAAGCCTGCACAGTTAGTTACTTGGCATATCATGCAGATGTTGCAGGTATTACCCCTCCACGAGGTCAGTTAAGGCCATACAATTTGTATGCAAATGCAAGAAGCAGCGTAGGTGAAAGGCTCACTGAGCCATCGCTCTGTATCTCCAGATAGTACTGTTAGCTATGCATAGATTTATAGATGCACTAAATATGGCGTGATTAACCTGGCTCTTAGTCTTGGATAGACACGACAACCATGTCTGGTTTTGCTTTTACTTTATTAATTTCTTATTGACCCCCTACCCCACCCCAGTTGACTGCTGATTTCTATTGGGATTTTATTTGCTAGATGTTAAAAAGACATCTTAAATATGGACTACTCAAACAGATTTTTATTCTCAATGTATCTTCTTTATTCTGAACAAAACAGATTCAGTATAGTGGGCCTTGATACTGCTCCTGGGGGTCAGGCGGTCTTGCCTTTGAGAATTTGAACTGTTTGGATAAAAATAATAAGAATAACCATTTCTTGCATTCTACCATTTTGATTCAAGTCCTAACAAACACTGCTTGAAAACAAATAGTGTGTCTTATTCTTTTCCATCCGAATGCTGAGACAGAGGTCAATGGGAGTGAATATTCGATATTCACTTAGCATGCTGATTCATTTCAACCTCCTCCACAGCTTCCTCACCATAAAAGCATTCAATTTGTTGCAGGAAGGATGCCAGTGGCCCAAAATAATCACAATTGTTCCGAAGCCCTTAAGCTCACATTATGATGAAGGCAACTGTCAAGCGCTAAATAGAAAAACATTATGGTCTTTCTTTGTGCAAAATGCACCTGTCATTTCATATAGGAGACATACGTATTCCCTGGTCGACCACAAAACATGATCTGTCACGTTCACTCTCCTAACACATATCTCTTAAAGCACAAAGAAATAATGCACTATATTGCCTGCTATTCGGGTCGTGGCATCGCCCTGGCAGGGATTCTGAACACAACCATTTCCTTGTCTGTTTCTTTTTCTCTCCATCTTTCACCAAAAGGGGACCGGGGAGTTTGAGTGCAGTCCATGATTACATGGATTAGATTGGCTTAAAACCAAAAGGTGCCCAAACATTGTACTCTAAAGGGCAACTCGAGTGCAATTTAAAATCTCCCTGGACAGTTTGTTTCAAATGGCAAGTTCAGGGAAGGTGGATTTGGCGGGGTGCATAGAGAGAGTGGAATTTCACTATGGGTACTGCCAAGTCAACTGTGAATAATGTCATTTGGAAGTGTGGGAGAGTGGAGTGGACCATTTGGGAACCAGGCCAAGAAATCTGCCCTGTGAGCTCGAGATGAACTTTTAAGAAACTCACAAGTCAATGGTGCGTTTAGGCCCCTTAAAATCAAAATTAAAGCAAATCACACACTTCTAATTAGACTAATTCTGAGCATTAATTCAAGGGGACATTACGGCGCAAAAGACTAATCTCCATCAAGTCCCTGGAAAGCCGTTTAGCGCGAGTGGTTAAGTGCATCGGAGCAGAATGGAAGATGTACAGGACAGCCTTGTAGCCTCTGCTGAGAGGACATTTCACAGACAAGAGATTTGTGTAAAATACACACAGCATGGAATGAGATATGTCAAGGCATGGGGACAAGTCAATCTTGCTGGAGGAAAAGCTACAACCATCATCTGATTGTGGACTTCCAAATACTTAGCACGAACATTCAATTACCAATCATGTGTGGTAATAATCTCATCGAGTGTTATGAGATAATGAGAAACTTTACAGTCCTAATAGGGAGATTATTTCCACAGTAAAAATCCATAAGGCATAACAGTCTAGAAGACTTCTTTTGCCATCCATCTAGGGATAGTAAAGTTTTGTGGAGAAACCTTCAATGAACCATTTATCCTGATCTGAAATTCACAGCTTTGTGCTGTGCACTTAACCCATAAAGTTCTAAGTAAAACCCTCAAGTGTTTCTTTGGAAAGTTTTGGAAATAATCTCATTTTGGAAGTAATGCTCTGGTTGGAACCTAGATAAATAAAAAGTATGATGTGTTATCATTGGCTGACTGCTGTTGTGTCAGAGAACAAGGTATTCTTTTATCTCATGGAATGAGCACACTTAAAACAGGAATGTGTTCTTTCTAATTCCTCACCATGAAAAAGACTGATATGATGGATTTCCAGCTGATTTAATGAAGTGTTTCCTTGGCAAAGAATACAGAAACTGGTGTATAAAATAAACAGCGGTAACAGGACACAACCTTGGGGAACACCTGTACATACTTGCCGACCCCCAGAGAATAAAAAGCAGTGGATCCGGTTGCACCCATCTACGCCCTTCTAGGTGGGTCTGGGGACATGCTCCCCCACAAAATTTTTGGGAAAAAAATGCATTCTCCTGAATTCTGAGTGCCATATTTGAAGAAAATTGATCAGGAAATGGCGGCACGGTGGTGTAGTCGTAAGCACTGTCACCTCACAGCAAGAAGGTTTTGGGTTTGAGCCCAGTGGCCGACAGGGGCCTTTCTGTGTGGAATTTGCATGTTCTCCCCGTGTCTGTGTGGGTTTCCTCTGGGTTCTCCAGTTTCCCCCACAGTCCAAAGACATGCAGATTAGGTTAATTGATGGCTCTCAATTAACCTTTTTCTCTATGTGTCAGCTCTGCGATGATCTGGCGACTTGTCCAGGGTGTACCCCGCCTCTAGTCCATAGTCAGCTGGAATAGGCTCCAGCTTGCCTGCGACCCTGCACAGGGTAAGCAGTTATGGATAATGGACAGATGGATGGATGATCAGGAAACTGGACCAACGTACTTCACAAAATGCTGCTTCTCACCTCACCTCAATTCTTTGATGCTGGATGACCAAGTGATCACCTCGATTCGTTGATGCTGGATGACCTTGAACTTGTCGTCAAAGCGAATTTTTTTCACTGTTCCTGATCACCAGAGCGTGTTTGATTTTGACAAATACTGGCACAATTTGTTGTAATATTTGACCTCATTGCTGATTGGCTAGAACTATAATGAGAACTAATGGAATGGCGTGGTAGGATAGAGCGATACAATTTAGATTCAACGTCATTATTGCGCCATTCTATTGGCTCTCGGCTTCACTTAATATGACTATTTGATGCTATGTGCTTGTATCCTCATGTGCTGCAAACAGCTGAAGCGAGATCATAAGAACAAGCCCAAGAGTATTCACTGATTATTTTGTAATGTGAAAGTTTTTAGAACTAAAATTGCTAGACGGTATTCATCTGTCAAAAGCAGTAGATGACCACGTGAATCGGTAGACTTGGCAAGTATGTCTGCACAGATAACCATTTTGCCAGGACTGAATTTGTAGTTTCGCATATTTACGAGCTATCACGGCCAATGAGTCTGAGCAGCAGGGAAGGAAAATCCACAAATAATGTTGAGATTTTAAAGCCTCAAGATGCGAGTAGACAAAATATAACAACGATGAAAGGGCATCATTAAACCCCTACTGTGATGAGCTGCAGCAGCTGTATTAGTCAATGAGCGAGTATTGAGTACTTTTTTTAATCATGCTTTCAAAGCATTTCTTGACTACTGAGATCAGTGCAACTGGTGCAGTCATGTTTGGACTCCTATGATTTCAGGATTCTATATTTTCAACCTGTATCCTACCCCAAGCTTCAATGTTATATTGGTGTATCATGGTGAGGAGCTGTCCAAATTTGTACCACACACACCTTTCAAATAACCCACCACTTGTCCTTACTGGTGCTTGACGCCCCTGCTTAACTCCTGGACAAAAGTCCTGTACCTGCTGTAGCTCTGAGATAAAGTAAAAGAAGGCGGAGAAAGAGATGGGGGGAAAATAGCCCAAGCAACCAAACCAGTAGAAATGCAGCCTCATTCCTTCTAATCCATCCATCCATCCATCCTCTACTGCTTATATGTCAGGGTCCCGGTAGAAAGTGGAGCCAATCCCAGCCAACTTCAGGCAAGAGGTGGGGTGCACCCTGGGCAGATCGCCAATTTATCGCAGGCCAATAACAATTTGCACTCACATTCACACCTCTGGGTAATTTAGAGTAGCCAGTTGACCCACGTCTTTGGTTTGTCGGAGGAAATCCACGCAGGCACAAGGAGAACATAAAAACTCCACACAGAAAGGCCATTTTTGGCCATAAGGTTCGAACCCGGAACCAACTCTGTATTTAGAACTAATAATAATAATGAGCAAGTGCACAATAAAAGAAACAGTTCTTATACTCACATACAGATAAAGAAATAAAACCATAATTACTTGTACCACAAGTCAAAATATGCAAAGTTAGTTATCGCACCAGTTAAAACTTTTTAAATGAATTACTTTCAGGTTGAAGCTAGACAGTCTCACACATTCCAGTGCCCTACAAAATCTACGAAAATAGACGACAATGTGAATTAAATTGACAATTGAATTAAATACTGAATAACAAGACAAAGTGCAATAACAAAACAAAAACAAAAGGACAAAAAGAAATATGGGTTCAACTTGAGAGTACAGCTTCAAAATAAATATTCAATGTTACAGAATATT
>JAPEKL010000019.1:33571963-33584748 GCA_028877455.1 Bagre pinnimaculatus | reverse complement strand
TTTTTTTCTGTTATTGTAATTTTAATTTGGTGTATGTTTGGATTGTATGGTATTTTTATATTGTGCTGTACTATTCTTTTTTTGTGTTTAATGTGTAATTATATGAATGTTTAAATTTAATAAAAAATATTTGGGAAAAAAAAAGATCCATATAATTCTCTCTCTCTCTTTTTTTTTTACATGCCGTGTAGAAGCTAGTTTGAGGTTAGCACGTGGAGTTAAGACACAAAACGGTGGGAGATGTCAATTCTGTTGTTGTCAACTCTGTTGACGGATTGCCTGGATTGACAATAACAGAGCTGACGATGACTCATAGAGTCGACGCTTCAAATGTACCTGCAATTACAGAATGGGTCATGTACTCGGTTTGGGGGAAAATAAATAAATAAAAGAAACAGAATGTGAAGATGTGAAATGTTTTGATGTAATAATTTGTTTCTGAATTGTGTATTGACATGAAATTCTGTAATGAACCTTAATTTAAAAAGCAAGGCCCATGTTACCTTGGCGAGAGAGAGAGAGGGTGTGTGTGTGTGTGTGTGTGTGTGTGTGTGTGTGTGTGTAAGTGCTCCAGGAAGCAGGTAGCGATTTGAGGGACTGCTTAAGCAAGGAACAGACGGCACCCAGCTGAGCCTTAGCAAAGCCCCCCCTCAGGGCATGTACGATGCATACAGCGAGGCACATACACCCAGCCTTGGGGCATCCGGCAGGGGGGCTGATACCACATGAGATCGTCCGTCTGTATGCTGAATCTGACACAGAGATAAAATAAAAAGGCTGCGAGGCAAGTCAGGCAACGCAGCACTGCATTGAAATAAAGCCTGACACCTGAGTTTTCTCACTCTGTGCACCCAAACACACACAAACTAAGTCTAAGGTATCATCAAGCACACATTTTCGTTTTTCACTTTTAAAGTAAAGACTCAGTTTATCTCCCACATGCAATAAATGCGGCCATTTGACTTGATTTAACCTGCATACTGTGTTTTCTCTCTGTACTCGGCAGCCTGATTGTACAGTGATGGATAATGATTATATTCAAAAGCCAAAAAAAAAAAACACTATGGAAATATTTCAGCTATAGGCTACAAAAGACAAATAGTCCTCATAACGGGGGAGTGGGTGAAAGAAAATCAGATTTTATGAAAAATCAGGAGAGAGAGATGCTCACCTGAGGCTAACTACGTTTCAGCAGCAGACTGAAATCTGAAACGCAATCAAAGCACTTTAAAACAAGACAAAGAAACCGTCTGGATCGAGCAGAAAAGGGCAAATTGTGCTAAATGCCTGCACAAAATGCACTTAATTAAAAGCCGAGAAAGAGAGTAAACAGGAACAAATGGCTACAAATTATATTCAGGTACAAATTTCAACATAAAGTTTGTTTTGTTTGCTTTGTTTTTCTTTTATGCTACAGTACATTGCATTTGTCTTACAGCACAGAAAAGTCGGGGTGGATCCAGAGCGATACAACCGATATACAGAAATATATATGCACCACTTGGCATTGGTCACAGAGCGTTTGTTTACTTTACCGCTAGTCAGCTACATGGGCTATAGCCACGCTCAACCAATAGACCAACGGTTCAGGATCTGACCACCTGTGGTAAGCACTGATACTCATCTGAACTAATTGCCTGTATTCTCATGATGCTTTGTATAGCGTGACCTGAGACAAAGAATCTAGGTCAAACCAATAGAATGTTCCAGAAAGAGGTCGAAATTCAAAATTCGTCGCGAATAACAGGCTAAGTTGCAGTCGCGGACCATTTCTGGGCTGTTTCGAAAGGTCTCAGGGAGCGAGAGGTGCCTGTAAATTTTGGCAGGGCTACAACTTTCGGTGGCCGAGTTATGAATTTTTAAATCCCGGCATGTGTGCGTGGCTGGAGCCAGGGCTCATATTAAAGTTTTCGGCGAGCCACGCTCACACATGGCTTCAGGGGTGAATAGCGGGCCGAGCCGCGGTCGTAGCGGGCCGTAGCTGCCCTCTTCGGGAAAGGCTTGGCCCTGTGAAAATCCATTGCGATCTGGTAAAATTAGTGAAAATATTTCTGCAAAATGTGCCTCTGTCAGATTCTTGGGCTGGATCCGTCCCTGGAAAAGTCACACAATACCTTTGTTCATATATGTTAATGACCTGCCGAAGTTCATTCATTTCCACCTCCTGTTCCAAGGTTACTTAGTTTAACAAAGCGACAATCGGCGTGCACCTGAGGGAGAACTGGTTCCCAATGCAACCCGCCGAGGTGCCATGTTTCCTTCCTTCTTTCTTTGATCTCGACATGATGGCATTCATCCTTGTGTAATCTCACACATTTGTTCGGTAATGACGATTCAGAGAAGAAAGGTTTCGCAGCTGTCAGTCCACAAAGCAATTTTCTCTCTCACCTTGAAATGAGTCACTTTACAAACCCTTGTTTTGGGAGCACGTGGATATAAAATTCATGCAAATGGGTTGTAGTCAGTCATGTGACTTTTGTTCGCAAGTTTACTTCAGGTGAATGAAGTGGTGGTCAGGCAAACCGATTTGGCTGCTGCCATTATGCGAAGAGCTAGTGAAGCCGTCGCTGTAGTTTCTAGGCCAATGCACGGTCAAGATACCTTCAGAAAGTTGCTCTTTGCGATGGGATAGATCCTGACATGTTCACAAAGAAGGATTTTTCCTACGAGTTGGAAAATTATCCATCCGTTGAGTTCCCAGACATCTCAAACTACCTGGTGCTGCTGGTAGACATCGTTCTACACGGACACACAGATGAAAACCTGGAAGAGTACGGAGGTGTACAACTTTTTATACGTGGCTGGGGTAAAGATCTAGGGACCTGGACACTACAAGACTGTATTGTTTATGCTCGAGTAAGTCAACACTTTTGGGCTTTTTGTACACGTCTTTGAGATGATTGCTGGGATGCTACGAATTTTAGTATTGAATCACAGCTGCTCAATTCTCAACCATCCCTGCTCTTCTCTTTCAGGTAAATAAATAATTCACAAAGATCCACAGAAACCCCTTCAAAGACCTGGGGATTGGTGAAACAAGACGGAGAAGTGATCACGGCTCACTAACTGCATGGCCGGAGAAGCAGTTCCATGCTGTTAACTCATGAGCTCTGCTTTTGTGTTTCCGTGGATCATCTTGATTGTTTTATCTCTCTAGTTCAGTGTCGGAGCCCAATCTACATCATCGTCCTTGTAAAGATTGCTAGGACATCCTGATCAATAAAGTGAAAACATGCGCATTAGTTTACAATATGGTGACCATGATCAAACAGTAAACAGAGGACTGAAGCATCTCCTGAACTTCAAAACATCACAAAATAAAAGAAAATGGCAAGAAAAGTGATTTGCAAATCCAAATGAAATAAATCAGAGGAATTTACAAACCTTTCCCGAAGTGATCGCTGCAAATTTGAGAGTTCTTTGACTCAGCTCCCTTTGGTTCAAGAGCCACCTTTCTTGTCATCATTTGGAAAACAATTGGCTCTTTCACCCTTTTTATCACTTTACAGGGAATCCGGAAGAAACTTATCAGTTACAAGGTTTGTTCAATTCAAGCAGCCCAAAACAACGCAAACGTAGGGCGTTTTAATGACTAGCAAGGAGTCCCAGTGATAATAACGCTTTGTGAACACTGTGCTTAGCTGACCACCACTTCGTGTCTTGCATATCTAATGAGGCGGATGTGACATCAGCGCCAACCCACCTATATCCAATCAGCCAATCACGTCCAAGAGGTGCAGTGCATAAAACAATGCAGGTACGAGTCAAAGGTTTGAGTCAATGTTCGCATCATGCATCAGAATGTAGGGGGAAAAAATGTGATGCCACCATAATGTGACCGTGGAATGGAATGGTTGTTGATGATATTCACAGTTAGTCTTGCCGGAGTCCCTACTTCCACTCAGCGCAAAACATATACTGTTCTTACTCATTAGGTGACACTGGACATACCCAACAACCTGTGTTTTCTCTCTCTCTCTTTCTCTCCCCCTTCACTCTGTCTGTCCCTCTGAGTTACGTGTCGATCCTGAGGCAGAGATGCTGACCTCTTCTGCTCCTCGGACCTGCCTGATCCATCCTGCTGCCCTACTTCTGGCTGGAGTCTCATCACATCGCTCCTGTGGAAGACGGCCCCATATGGACAGTCAAAAGTCACTCTTGGAAGATGCTCTGGACACTTAGAGTAATGCTTTTATACCTGAGGACTTCAGTTGATTTGCTAACTTTAGGACTGCAGTTGTCATGAAGAGTTTTGCACTCAAGTTTCAACAAACTTCAACAAAACAGACTTCATGTTAAAACTATAATGATTTTCCTGATTTCACAGTGATACTTTGTGACTCTATAGGACACAGTTATAGAAGCAAGTTATTTATAATCACGCTATCTGTTATCACCCAGATGAAGATGGGTTCTCTTTTGAGTCTGGTTCCTCTCGAGGTTTCTTCCTCATATCATCTGAGGGAGTTTTTCCTCACCACTGTCGCCACAGGCTTCTCATCAGGGATAAAATTAGCTCATGTTTAAAAGTCTTTAATTTTCTGTAAAGCTACTTTGCGACAATGTCTATTGTCAAAAGTGCTATACAAATAAACTTGACCTGACTAGTTGGAGGGGTCTTGAACCAACCTGAAGGGGTTTATTTTGCAAAATGACCTCCTGGACATGACCGGCTACTTACAAAATCAATCAAGCATTTGACACAAAATATTGATTTCAAAATGATTTCATTGCGTCTGATGAAAATCATGACGTGGTCCATAGCAACGGCCTGTTATTATCCAGAAATACAGACAGCACAATGCTGTAACTGACCAATCAGAATCAAGCATGGGTATTTAACAAAGCCGTTTGGAGTAAATTCATCATCCTGACTTTCTCGCATAATGTCAGCCTGGGCGAAGCCATGATAGCTTCAAACACCATACAATTTCATGCCTGAGCTTTACCCTAAGGGCAAAGGTCATGGCTCAGTCCGTCTCCTTCCTGTCTCTCAGCAGGACTTTTCTCATAGAGTGTAGCCTCAAGGCATCTGCAGTTCACAATCCACTTAATTCCCTTCACCATTGGCTGATAATTTTGTTTCTTTCCAACTTCTTTGCTCTTTTCTTGGCTTAATTATGACAATTATGTTGTATTAATCACGCCTGCACTAAATCATTCGCCGTCTCATCAAGATCCTTTACCAAATAAAATCAGCGCAACGTAATGACGCATAAAGAATATTACCATTTATTTACGTCAAATGTTCAGAAATCCTTTTCGCCAGTATTTTGAATGTTTCATCGCATATTAAATCCATCACCTCATGAAAGGAACGATTTGAACTGTTTAACTGTTTACCTCTGTCTCCGTCAAAGAGAAATCCTGTATTCACGTCGATTCTAAAGAGAGCGGCTCCTTTCTGGACAATGTATGCAAAACACCTCGATTTGAATATGAAATATCTCAGCCCACTTAGAATAATTTGTCTCCCTGCACTTTCTCGCTAAATACATTTAAATCAATTAAGCTATGCTCGAATCTCTTTGTGCCATTGTCTTAAATGATTGGGAGGTCGAAAGGAGAGAGAGAAAGAGAGAGAGAAAGCAGCACATCCGAAAAGACAAAGAAAATTCAGCCGGGAAAAGTGATGACACCAAGTTTGAGTTGAACTCTAAAACAATTCTCATCATTTCCTGTGCAAGTCAATAACCTGATGATGAAAGAAGGTCTAATTAATTTTATCCGCGGAAGAAAAAACAATGTGTCTGGTCATTTATCCTTCAGGATGGAGGCAGCTCACTGGGTTAGGGGTTGGAGCAAATCCAATGAAGCGAAGCTGGAGTCATTTTTGTGTGGTGTTCATTCATTGTGTCAAGATCCATTTTGTCATTTCAAACTGGTTCCTTTTAACCACACACACACACACACACACACACACACACACACACACACACACACACACACAAAATGATAGTCAAGCGCTACCCAAAATAAAGTTGTTGTTTTTTCCATTAAATTATTTCTCATAGATGTTTTTTTATTTTAATAGAGAAAAAAAAACCCACTCACACTCCATGGTTCAAATACTGTATGTCTCAGTCTTTCTAGAAGATCCGATGCCTGAAAGCGATGTTTTTTTTCTATCAAACCTTTGGAACATTTCATCTCCCGCTGTCATTATACAAAATTATTTTTCCAACCAGAAAAATGCTGTGCAATCAACCAACCATGCCAAAAAGTAATCACACACCCTTTTTCTCATTTTACAGTATGTTTAGAAAGAAATAGGAAGTCAAGTCTCAGAAGGAAACGACACAAAATTGGGGTTGCATTCAAAGTAAAAGGTGTATTTTGGTGAACTGTTGAGGGAAGAAAAGATACCAGATTAAAAAAAAAAATAGGACAGAAAACTACAACTACAGCGTCAGTACAACCTCAGACCACACTTTTTTCCTCTGGTGCTTTTTGCTTTCAATGGCATTCACATCGTTTTTTTTTTTTTTTTTAATTTCCCCACCATAATGTGTTGGGATGTTTAAGTGCCTGCTTTAATGCCTCATCTACACTACTAATGATCTTGTGATCATTAAGCTCTCCACATTTTGTGGAAACATAAAGATGGCTGCAATCATATGAGGCGTACCAAGTCAAATTCGACTAACATCGTCTGCAGACTATTACGCCACACCGGAGGCCCACCAGCCATCCCTGCCCCACCCCTCTCCCTCCATCACCCCCCTCCCCTGTAAGGAAAACACGGAATAATGAATGACATTTGGACTTCATTAAATCAGTTAGAGACCTCATTACTGCATCTTCTGCTTCGAGTAAGAACACTGTCCAAACATTCCAGTCAACCCCAGTGCTCTCCTCTATCAATTCCCCAAAGCAAGGGCTCTTTGACGGTTCTAAAAGGACTGAATGCTTACAAGTGGAAGTCTTTGAGTACTGTCTCGTCCATCTGTCTTGTTCAAGCATCAAAACTTATCTTGCACAATAGAATATAGTTGAAGCCCTGCTGGCAGAAGAACAGTACAAGTTGCATTATCAGTGGCACACTGTCATTTTATTTATACCACAATGCTACTGAGTGCTCAATTCTGATTAGTTAGAAGGTGTTCCAACAAATGATGACCAGATTGGCTGAAGAAGTGGCAAAGGCGGGCCAAGGGATCAGCTCCGAGAAAACCAAGGTAATGCAGGTCAGTGGGCAAAGAGAGATGCAAATTCTCATGAATCAAGACATCACCAACTTCACCTACCTGGGCAGTATTACTGCATACTGAGACAGATGTCAACTCCAGACTCGGGTGTGCAGCAGCAATGTTTAGAAGAATGAGCAAGATCTGGGCCAGTACTTCGATTAGCAACCATATGAAGATCCTGCTGTACCAGAGCATTGTCCTGCCAACAGCAGTCTACGCAGGAGAAACTTGGAAAATGACTGCCAAGATCACTCAGAAGTTGAACGTATTCCACCAATGGTGTCTGCGCAAAATACTCAAGATCACCTCCAGGGATAGAATCGCAAACTCTGAAGTCCTGAAAAGAGCCAATCTATGCAGCCTGCAAGAGATTGTGGCGGAAAGAAGAGTGAGAATTGCAGGTCATGTTTTCCGACTGCCAGAAAAACGAATACCCAAGAGAGCTATACATTGGGTACCACCAAAGGGATGAAAAAAGAGAGGGAGACCCAAGAAGACATGGCACATCACCTTCAAAGAAGATCTGAAACAACTCAACATCACCTGGGAAGATGCAGGCGACTCTGCTCAAAACCGCAATGATTGGCGACATCTTGCTGCCCGATGTACAGGTCGACTGTATGAGAGGAACTAAGCGAGAGAGCTGTTCACTACCTCTGCCAAATTTTCAACGTAACTCAAACAGTAGTGAACTGATTTGGATGAAATTTGGAGGAAAGGTGAGCCATGGGCCAAGGAACAATTGATTAGAGTTTGAAGCAAATCTGAATTTGTACGTCGATCCAGGATTTTTTTTTTCAAATGTAGCTCAAAAAGTAATGAATGGATTTGGGTGAAATTTGGTGGACGGCTTTAGTATTATCCTACATTCCATTGATTCGATTTTGATGTTGATAATATGTGGCTTGGTGGAGGTATGTACTCTACTCTACCAAGTGCCCTTCTAGTTATGGAATGAGTTCACAGCCATAGATAGTGAATATAATGGGTGTTTAAAAAAAACCGCAACAACAACAAGATTTATCGGCGGTCAGCGAGCACCTCAGTGTGATCAGTTGTTTAGCAACAGAATGATGGAACTATCAGTGCACGGTCGAAGGTAAACCTGCACATGCGCACACACGGACTTCCTCTGTCTGCTTGACTGCACGAAGGAAGCGATTTCATGCACATTATTTGCTTTAATCCCCTCAAATTAAATCATTTCCCAGCCACGGAATGGCCTGGGTTTTTTTTTTTTTTTTGGTTTTTTTAGATGTTACAGAACTAAACATATCACAGTGGCAAAATTTCAGAGGGAACTAAATTTCACTGATTTTATGAAATCAAAAGGCCGTCTAGCTTTAAGTGATGCTATATGATTAAAGCTGTGTTTTCTCCTCTCACAGTAGCTCTTAAGGAACGCTTTTTTTTTTCAGAAAAGTAGCATTCCCATTTTATCTTTATGTCATGTGACTTAAATGTGAAAAATGTGATTCCATTTCAATTTTGCAAAATATCACTTTAGGAATTGTCCAGAAAACTACCTCACGCAATGATAAAAACTTTTTTTGTGATACTGTATTTGAGAGTTTTTCTTTTTCCCCCAAAATGCATGTGTTTCCATTCCTCATTTTTTAGTTCACTGTAAACACATGCAACATGGATGTGTCTGTTTTTCCCTCATTTTGTAACTAAAAAAAAAATGACATAATTAAGAGTTCAGATTTTGGAGCGAAGTAAAACGCAGCATAATGACATCAGCAATTAACAGTTATTCCACGAACATGAGTCGCTATAAGCCATGTACGACAAGAATGAGTGCAATAACTGTTTTATTCTATCCACATTCACTGGATTTTGAGAAATGGAGCATTTCAATTTTAATTTTTTTCAAATTCGATCAATAAAAACTTTATACAAAACGTCCAACAAAATCATTTTCGCTTGGACTTTAAACAAACCGACAAAATGACAGGAGCAATTTGTGAAAAATGCTACAATAATAATAATAATAATTCTTTAAAAAAATTTTAAATACATTCTTACCAGCGAATACTTTTATTCCGTATTTTGTTGCTTTTTTGTGGCTGTTTTTGAGTAAAGTTTTTATTATGTCCTTGGTTGGTTCAGCAACACGCCGCCATTTTGTTTTTCTCTGCTCACGGTATATGAGCTGATATCTTAGTACTAGAGTAGCCAATCAGAGCATACGATTGCTCATATCCAGTGAATGTGGATAGAATAATTACCTATATAGCCTACAATAAAACAAGAATCACATAAGTGTAAAATAAAAGAGAAGGTTTACACAGTGAGAGTGAGAGTAGAATACTTATGCAGATGTTTCTCCACTCTGCTCCAACCTGTTCTTATAAAGCTCTAATGAGGAACGAGTGGTGAAATTGTCTTCAGGATTAGACCAGAGGTCTGAAAACTGTGGCTTTGTAAATTGGGATTGGTTACTTCTGAAATAAACAGCCTCATTCCAGTATAATACATCAAACCCAGAATGGTGCACTGTTTTACATATTCATATCAATAGCAGCTATGGGCTTGTTGATGTTGATGTTGCTGTGGATAGATATATGTAAATATATGCAAATATCTATGTACATTCCCTCAGGTTAAAGAATTAAGGAAGCTTGCTTTAGAAACTTGGAAACCAGCTCTTCATTTGCCAATAACAGATATTCCATATGACCTGGAAAAGTTTATCAGATGAAATGATACTGCACTCGCTGTTTCATATACAGTTCAAGAGCCAAGGCTAAGTAAGAAGAAGGAAAAAAATAAAACTCGACCGGATATATGATGGGAAAATAATCAAGGATGGGGTTGATTGATGTGGACCAAAACAAAACAGAGCTGCGGTTTCGACCACAAGTTGATTATTTACAGCACATGACTCACATTATACACTACACAACTCGTTGTAAATACCATCTTGCTATCAGTCCCATGTAGACATCTATGTGGTATGTAAGACTTTGTTAATTTATTTCTTTCAATCCAGCCCCCCTGTGCAGCTGGCACTTGAGCCTCAAACACCTTGACAGACAGGATACGTGGCGTACGTACGAATGTTTCTCCAACAGCTCTTTAAAGTGCTGAAATTGCCTCTGGAGCGCCATTCCAGATGGAGAGAGGTGTGTTGGCCAAGGATCCAGACACCACACACAGCTGGTGTCACAGCATGGTGAAGCTTTCAATCACCCATTCCTCACGAGCATCACGTGTGAATGCCACAACACACTCCTGTTTAAGGAGGTTGGAGGAAATAGAACTGCCAAGTGTCTCGCCATACCAGGTGCTCGTAAAAACAATCATTAAGCAACTATTAAAGGTAAATTCTCCCATAAGCCCCCTGATTTAATGCTTCGATTGCAGGGATCAACCAAATAGTTGTTTGGCTCATTAACCAACCAGTGAAACTGAACACAATTTTATTTACATACACACACACACCAATCAGCCATCACAATATGACCACTGACAGGTGACGTGAATAACATTGATTATCTCATTACAATGGCACCTGTCAAGGGGTGGGATATATTAGACAGCAAGAGAACAGTCAGTTCTTGAAGCTGATATGTTGGAAGCAGGAAAAATGGGCAAGCATAAGGATCTGAGCGACTTTGACAAGGGCCAAGTTGTGATGGTGAGATGACTGAGGCTGATCATCTCCAAAATGGCACATCTTGTGGGGTGTTCCCGGTGTGCAGTGGTTAATATAGACCAAAAGAGGTCCAAGGATCCAAAGGACAACCGGTGAACCGGTGACAGGGTCATGGGTGTCGAAGGCTCATAGATTTGCATGGGACATGAAGGCTAGCCCATATGGTCCCATCCTACAAAAGAGCTACTGTAGCACAAACTGATGAAAAAGTTAATCCGGACACCTTTCTATTGTATCCAGAATTAACTTTTTCAGCAGTTTTTGATATGAAACATTACATCTACTGTAAGGTGTGATTAAAATAGGCTGCCATCTTGGAGGGGAACTTGGAACCTTTCTGCTTTAGCTACGTAATCTGACTCACAGGCGATAGGGCAGAGGTTACCCAAGCTGCTGACTTTGCTGGGTTATAGACTGAATAGTGATTAGTACCCTTTAGTTTCTCATTACCTCGGCTTTTTTTTTTTTTTTATTTCAGCAAGGATTAATTTATGGGTTTGCAATGAACTTCTATTGACAGGCATGCTGTTACAGGAAAATAATCAACAGTGTGAAGTAGACTACCTGTTCAACACCCAGAAGTTGATTATTTTCCAAAAACAGCACATTCTGTAGAATTTCATTCATCTAATACAACCACAATTTGGCAACCACAACATCCATCCATCCATCCATCAGGGTCTCGGGGAAGCTGGAGCCAATCCCAGCTGAGGTCAGGTGAAAGGCACTCTACACCCTGCAGAGGTCATCAATCTATTGCAGGGCTAACCCAGAGATGAACAAGCATTCACACTCATGTTTGCAATTTAGAGTAACCAGTTGACTTGATCCCCATGTCTTTGGGAGGACTGTTGGAGGAAACCCACACAAGGAGAACATGCAAACTCCAGGTTCAAATCCAGAACCTTCTTACAGTTATGTATCTTCAATATGCAAGGGTTTCTCTGTAACTAATTTGAATAAGAAGTGAGTTACAGCTAATTGCATGATCGTTTTACAGACCGCTTACCTCTCACCTCTCCCAAGATATGTCTGTGAAGGTTCTCAGTCATCCAGGTCATCATAAGCCGTAGATGCTAGAGAAGGCAACTGGACTTGCTTGAAATCCTTGAAGACGTTCCGCCTCTCATCCGAAAGGCTTCTTCAGTTCTGTCTGACGAGTGTGGAGTTCCAGGTATTTATCCTCTAGTGGACCAAAAGCAACCCTAAGGAGAGTCATTGAGGTCACATGGGTTGTTTAGTCATCCTGTAGGTGTTAGGGTCACTGGAGACCGGGTGTAAACACTGTGAGCAGCCTAGAGGGTCGTTAGGGTGATCTGTGGGTTGTTGGCTATTTCTGCCATCATGAGTCATTGAAGTCAGCCTAGTCTTGGTGTGGATGTGTATTCAGTTTTCTGGGAGGTGTGCCAAGGACTGTATTGGAGGTGGTTGATAAGTGGTGTCTCTGTTCAATGATGGTTGTTCCAGGTTGACGAAGATGGCTTCTTTCAAACCACCGGTTTTCTCTGGCTAAAATGCGTATACTGCAGTCCTGAAATGAGTGTCCTTTGTTATTGAGATGAAGATAGACTGCAAAGTCCTGGCCTGAGGAACTGGCTCTCCTGTGTTGAGCCACGCACTTGTGAAGCAGTTGTTTCGTTTCCCTAAAGTACAGGTCTGTGCATTCCTCATTGCACTGAATAGTGCACACTACTTTGTCCTGTTTGTGCCTCCTGAGACATGTTTAGCTAACATCTGAAGGACGTATCGAATGCATCGAAGTAACCATGGCTAATGTGACATCGTCCGGTTAAAACGATATTAAATCTATATTAAATAAATAAGGGGATTTTAAAATGTACTCTAAATTCACCGTAGGTGTGAATGGTTGTCTGTGTCTATGTGTCAGCCCTGTGATGACCTGGCGACTTGTCCAGGGTGCACCCCACCTTTCG
>JAPEKL010000019.1:33151514-33162810 GCA_028877455.1 Bagre pinnimaculatus | reverse complement strand
TGAAACCCCTGAATATTTAGAAAACGTAACGTTATTGTAATGTACCGTCCCGTTCCGGTTCATACTTTCCGTACCGGGTTATGGGAGACACCTGGGGAGGAACGAGGGGCATGAACCACTGCCATAAAATGTTCATCAACTCACTTTTAATTGTGGAATATTGACATTTGCTAAACCTATAAACTATATGTAGAGATTGATTTCCATGACACTAGGGGGCAGTGATGATAATCAGCAGATTGGCTGCACTTGTAATGTTTCTCTCTAGGAATTAATCACGAGGTAAAGGCTCGTTGATCAGCGGATAGAAATTGCTAAACGACGCAATATACTTGACGACAACAACATCTTTAAAAAGCCAAAAGGCACCAATTTCCTGCCTTACAAGCCTTTCTGCTCCAGGCTCGACTCCAGCTCATCAGTGTTTTGAAGAGGTTAGCTATATTTCAACATAATGTCTCGTACAGTCAGGTAGTTTATATTTATTTTATTTTCCTGACGTAAACTCAACTCGATAGCTGGTTGAGATGGATAGCCCATCCCTTGCACATGTCTGAGGTAAAGCTGTACCTTTTTGAAGTTTTCTGATGCAGGAAGGTTTTTAAGATGGTGATTGCACAGTAACATGACAAGCTTTTTTTTTCCCCTCTTTAACTTAAGAAAGACAGTCTGATGAGGAGAGGATTGTGTATAGGGTTGGTGTTATTAGGGCTCTGCAATATTATGATACGACATTGATATGTCAGTACTTTTTGAGATGCGTGTATGTGTAAAATAAATATAAAATAGAGAGAGGATATTACACGGATGCGTGAAGATATGAAGTTTATCTTCAAGTGGTGAACATATTCACGAGTGAGAGAAGCGAATGAGTGATGTATTTTTCAACATGAGAAGATAAACTTCATATCTTCGCACCATTGTATAATGTTCTTTTATATTATATGAACACATTCACAAAAAATACACAAGTTGATAAAGAATTTTCATTTTGAACCGGTTTGCCATTTTGGCAACATGCGTCTAGTCAGTGGGAAAACACTGGGAATGATCTCACTGGAGTGAAATATCAGGAATTATTATACATAGTGTGTGTGTGTGCGTGTGTGTGGGGGGGGTGTTACTGGAATAAAATGTTCTATTCCCTTCTAGTGGGTTTCATTCATTTGGTTTGATAGCATGCAGTATTGTTAGCATATTGCTTATCCTTCGTGTATTGTGTCACTCTGCCCAATGGAGAATGAGCGTTGAATATGGTTTGATATTGCATGATTGTCAAGACATGATGTCACACTTCGGAGCTGATGTGAATATCCAATGAGGGCGCATGCGCAGAAGCATTTCTTTGTTCGCTGGGAAAGAGAAAGATGTGTTGAACACCTGAAAGGCTACCAAAACTTCATTCAATATTCTTCACGCATATTTACAAGAGAAAAACACATCAACGGACATCAAAAAACTGGAAGAGAGACACATCAGAGACGTAAAACTTCCATGCTAGTGAGCGACTATGATACTGAAGATTTTGAGAGCATTTTGAAAGAGAAAGACGTGTTGAACACCCTGAAGGAGTGTATATAATAATAATAATAATAATAATAATAATAATAATAATAATAATATTAGCTGGCTTTTTTTCATGGTGTATCAGATGTATTCCATTCAGCTACTCATCTTCGACTCATTTAGTATCATGCTAGCTGAATGGAATATATCTGATATACCACTCAACGCCAGCCAATATTATTTAAATACATCACTCAGGTCCGTGAAGTATTTTGTCTGAAAAATGTGAGTTTTTCAACACGAGAAGATAAACTTCATATCTTTTTAAACCAATGCTTTTATTTATTTATTTATTTATTTAAATTATATAGACACATTCACAAATGAAAAGTACCCAAATTTATCAAAACAGTTCATCGATTTCTTCACAAGCGACATGTTGAGATTTGTCACGGTTTGGGTTCTCCATGTCCCGGATGTGGCTTGTATGAAAAATATGTGTGGTGTATTTTGCAAGCTAATGTTTAAGAAATTTCCAATGAACTATTCTGTGATGCATGATATAGAAATGTCTTCAAAAATCGTGATCTATATGGTCATATCATCCGCCCCCAGCTGTTGTAATGCGAACAAAAGCAGGAACTGACTTGCTTCATGGATGTTCCTCAACTTAAATGTAACTGTAAATGGAAAAACGTGATGTCAAGGAAAAGAATGATAGTGTCGGAAAATCAGAGGAATAAATTGGTTTGGAACTTTTTTTATTGCTGTTTATAAGAATCAACATTGGGGTGTGGTTTAAAAAAAAAAAAAAAGTCGCACCACCTTGTCGATTGATTGATTGTTTTCCTTTCACACCACATCTCAGTGTTTTTATTCTTTAAATATACAACAATACAAAAGCAAATTAATAAAAATTGATCAGATTTCAATCTGGATTCTAGTAGTTTTTCCTTTTTTTTAATTTTGCTGCATGATTGTTTCATCTTTCATCATTGCATAATTTATTTTCCTCCTGCATTTGTTGTTCAGAAACGTAAAATAATAAGATATTGTGTGGTGAGCAGTGTAGATATATACAGTACTTCAGCACTACACTGGAGCACTTGCATCCTGTAAGCCGTGTGTGAGAGAGAGAGGGAGAAAGAGAGATTAGTCATCAGTTTTATTTTACTTTAACCGAGATAAATGGTGTCAGCTCAACGTCCCAGTCTTTGCTGTGTTCACTTCGTTATGCCCTCGTTTCACCTCCCATCTCAGTGTTTGTATTCTCTCACTGTCTCGTTTCTGCATGTCGCTGATTCCAGGGAGATGAGTTCAGAGGTGAAGAAACTGTTCAGCTCTTCTTGGCCTCCATTCTCTTTTCTCTCCTCTCCTCTCAGTTTCCCACTTCTCTATAGGTATAATCCCTCGTTCTCGACTCTTCTTACTAATTGACGTAAAGTAGGATCCCCAGGCAGGCCTCCCGGTGTGTGCATGCACTCGTGCGTGTTGATGCTTGTTTTTGCAGTGCCCAGTAAATTGGGCTTCCCGTGTAGTGTGGTTAGTGTTGCTATATATATAGTGAAAAAAATATTTTTTTCAACCACTAAGATTTAAAAAAATAAATAAATAAATTAAATGTTTGAAAGGCAAAAACATTTCTGCTTACACAAAATCATATATTTTATTGTGTTAGTCTTTGACACCATCACTTAGACTTCAAATACAAGAAATATCATAAAATATATCAATATAATAAAATTAATCCTCGGAAATTAAATAAATCTTTCCAGTTAAAAAATATATATACACTTTCCAAATCCAGGATTCCAAATTCACCGTTTTCTGCTGGTCAAATTGAGGATCGGATCAGATCAATGCCATCTAGTTTTAAGTTTAAAAAAAAAAAAAAGACAATGGTCGTACACAATTCAGTGTTGTAAAAAAAATATTTATTGGAAATAATTATAATTTTAATGAGGATTAAGTGAAAATTCATCTGACGGTTTTAAGGAATTAAAAAGAGACAAATCTGGATATGTTTTTATATACTTTGTATGAAAGGATGATGCTTTAGATTATTTTGAAGAAAAGAAAAAATGTAATCAAATTGCATTTACTTGTCTGTACAAAGACTGAAGTACACACAGTCTGGATTTTCTGCAATAAACATTTACTATGAAGGGTTTTCTTTTCTTATGTTGTAATGCCGGCTCTAAGGTTAAACTGACGTGGAATCCTGTCAGCAGGATTGTGGGGGTTTTTGTCTTTTAATTTTTGGATCTGAGTGATGTGATGTGATGTGATGTGAGCTTTTCCTGGGATGAATCCGGCAGGCTGGCAATGTTGGTTGAGTCGAGGTTTATTGGAATGCGCCATTAGGCGCTCTTGCATTGGGGGGGGGGATATATCATGATGTCCGTGTTCAGCGGTCGGTGATGTGAGGAGAATAAGCGACAAACAACTGCCGCTGGCACTAAATTCATCATCCACTGTTTTATAATAGCTTTCTCAAGGATGAGTGTACAATATAGTATGAAATATGGCTGTAAGTCAGTCTGTTTAAATCGAAATGAGGTGTGTGTGTGTGTGTGTCTCTTGCACACACAGATGGAATATGTGAAATATTATATTGCTTTAAATGGATGAATACAGTGAATAAGAACAGAATAAATCCGTGAACTTCCTGCTCCGTCTTCAGGTCCTTCAGGTGTGTGTGTGTGTGTGTGTGTATCTCATGATGCGTGTGTGGGCATGTGAATCCACAGCAGTTTGCGTGTCCTCTCTTTCGGCTCTCGTTTGACAGACAGTTGCAGTGACGCGAGGCGAGCGAAGCTGTGCGGCTGTCCGTCAAACACACGTTGACCGAAAACAGTTCCTGACCCTGCACGCTGCTACACACACCCTCCTAATGTGTGTTTGTGCACCAATGCAAGCAGAGTAACATACTGGATCTTTACATGTTTCCCACGACATGATTGTGGCTCTATATAAATCATTATTTAAAAGATTTGCTATAGGAAAGTATTTCAATATTGAATATTACACATTACAGGATGCAAAAAAAAACCTCTTCAACTCAAAATCTGTGTATTATATATTTTGCTTGATTTTTAGATTCTAGGTGCGCAAATATTCCAAATGTCTTCATATTCACTATGCATGCTTACTACACAGGCTGTCACCTCATGATGCTGTAGAACCTACATAGTGCACTAGATGCCAAATAGAATGTCACTTAAGAGTGACCCGCGCGAGCATGGTTTGTTATTGAGCTATATTAGCATATGTTTAATGTCACGTTTACATTTAAACAGTAGATAAAATAACGTGAACCAGAGATTATGATGTCGGTGGTGGTAGTAGTATGTTTATTCTGTCTAATAAACCGTGTTGCGTGCCATGCGAGTGGAGAGTTTTGACAGGATGGCGGTGTGTTTTCGTGCGCGTGTGTGTAGGCGGGTGATGTTACTTTCAGCCCCTCCTTTAAAAGCCGTCTTGGAGACGGATCTAATAGTCTTGGATTGACAGCTTTAACACCCTTGCTGTCTGAGCGTCCTCCTCCTTCACCAATCTCCAGTAATTACATTTGCTAGTCCCGTGAGAAAAACATTTTCCTCGGTATGTTTTATCTCTTGCTAAATGTACATTTCACCAGCTTTTCCTCATTTGTTACTTGGATTCACTTCAGCACACTAGGGTCTTATCGGAAATTGCTTTGAGCATCGAACACCAGGCGTTTTAGTTATAAACGCCTAATTGAGGGAATATTTATATTTGCCACAGCATATCCGGCATGGCTGCCAAACTCCTCATGCTACGCTAAACTAAACACTACATGCTAGGTGATCCCTGGCCATGTGTGTGTGTTTTTCTGGGAAAGTATACATTTTATGGTGGAGAAAAATCCAGGAATTTATTTGCTCTGCATCAGTTCCTTTAAAAAAAAAAAAACAACTTTGACATCTGAGTGTTTTCTTTCTGTTATTCCATATTAAGATTTTTTTTTTTTTCCCTCCTTGATTGGTGCTTTGGATCTCAATCCATATGACCACTAATGCGCATTTCAGTTCTGTAATCGTTAAAGTTTCAGTCCCTTGTATTGGGAAAGTTCTCGAGGAAAACTCCCATTGCTCAGCTGTAGTGAAGTGAAGTGCACACCTCCTTCACTAAAATCTAACATTCACAGATTCCACTCCTCCTCCTACAACTCACAAGCGCTGAGGCCACGCCTCCGTCATTAGGGCTGATGTGCACGTAGGCCACGTCTCTGTTCCTGAACTTTTGTAGTTAAAGACTTGTACATAAAATTATATATTTGTAATAAAGAGCTGTCCATGTGACATTTGACTTTATAACCAAAGAGCCTCTGATTTAATTTCTTATGAAGATAAACCTTTTGCATAGAAGCACTGAGCATATTCTATCTTTAAATGCACTGATTTACATTGATTACAGAACTGAAGTACGCATTATGAATCGGGGACCATGGGTTAGTGCACTTACTAAAAGTGAATATGAGCAGGCAGCTTCCAAATGAGGGATATCATTACTGAATCAGTAAATCTGCCAACTGACTGATCATTTCACCCCCTGGACACTGGTCTTGTTGGAAAATTTATGCAAACACACACCTGTACTTCGATTCATTGATAGAATGCATTCTGTAGCCCCTAACCTTAACCATCACAACTAAATACTGAACTCTAACCTAAACCTAATTCGAAACTGAATCATAAAACTAAGTCTGAACCCTCAGACAGCCTTTTGAAGTGAGGACCAGCGAAAAAGTCCTAACTGTTGGTAAAAAAAAAAAATAAAGTATTCCTGTCCTCAATATGTAGCGTGTGTGTGTGTATTCAAGAGCAAACTGTTATAAACATCCTTTGGTTGTTATTTGGGAAGCTGATTATATGTCAACAAAAAAAAATGCAGCCAGGGGTTCAGATTAAAAAAAAGTTTATGTGGGGGGGAAAGTGAAGAAGTTATGTTTAGATATGTCACTTTGACTGATTACGAGGCAGTTCCACACAGCTAAAAAAAAAAATCTGTGTGTGTAGTTTACTGAGGATGCAGTTCTTGTGGCCAGTCTGCTGTACGTTGCTTTATTTACCTTGCTTGCCAATATGAATGTGTCAAAAATATGCCATGAAAAACCCAGTTTAAAATCTGATAACGTGCACAAAATACTGTTTTACGGACACACATACATACACACACACACACACACACATATATATACATACACATACACATACACACACACACACACACACACACACAAGTGCAGTTTTCTTGCATATGGAAGCACAATATGATTTGGACGAGGAGAAACGTACACATTCGCAAACTGTTGAAATAAGACACATGCCGTTATTGTCCACAGCGGATAATGTGTGCATGTGTGTGCATTTGCAGGCCTAAATATATGTTTGCTTGAAGCCCATCTCACACCGCGCTCCGCTTGGCAGTGTTTTGTTTGGTTTAAAAGCTTTGCAGCCACCAGATGGTTTTCCTGCCATGACGCAGTGGGTCCATCATTAGCCATTGGCAGGGAGGAAATGCCTGTTGTTTGCATTGGGACAGTGCTGGGCAATAGGAGGATGTGTGTATGCACACCTCACGTGGGTGTTAATCGAATTTCATCGAGTCCGACACTCATCCTCATCCAGCGACAGCGAGATTACGCATCAGGAACCTCATTTTCAGCCAAAGCCTCTTTCTCAGAATCTCATGTCGTGGCTTCCTTTTATTTATTTATTTATTTATTTATTTTTTGTCGGTCTGCGCTCAAGTTCCTGCGCTATCATTAAAATCGTAGCAGGAGTCATGAGGCTTGAGCAAACAAACAAAAATAAGCAGGAGAAAAATGATTCTTGGCGTGTGAACACCCTGTAGACACCAGATGCACATATTTGCACGATTCCTGTTAGCCTGCTGTGCTGTTTCTTTTGAAACCAAGGATTGCGTTAGTGAGTTTACGGCTTTCACACTTCTCAAAGTGAAGAGTGAGAAATTTCTCCAGGTAAGATGTAGGATCCTGTCTATCTTTATACCTCTTGGAATTAAAACTTGTTCTGTGTAAAACTTCTTCCTCGTTTGAAACTTTGGATAAATGTTAATATTCGCAAAAATCGCAATTCTAATATCACTTGTCGGACCGTCGCTTTATCTCTTCCAGCGACTCCATGCCGCACCCTACATCAAAATAAACACTCGCCTGTCGCTTAGTTGTTTGCTGATCTGAACTCTTCTTCTTTCGGCCGCTCACGTACGTTTGGGTTCACCACAGCGAATCATTATGATCCGCGTATTTGATTTGGCATTGGTTTTACACTGGATACCCCTCCCGATACAACATTCCCCAATCTATCCCAACTTGGGACCGGCACCAAGTATGCACCGTCATATACAACCCCAGTGGCTGGGTATTTTACCTAATCTGTATGTCTTTGAACTGCGGGGGGAAACCAGAGCACCTGGAGGAAACCCACACAGACACGGGGAGAACGTGCAAACTCCACACAGAAAGGTCCCCTTCGGCTGTGAGATTCGAACCCGGAATCATCTTTGTGAGGCGACAGTGCTAACCACTACACTGCTGCGCCACCCACTTGCTGATATGAACATGGTTATATATGAAATGCAAAACAATATTCGAATACCTTCAACAAGACGGACTTAAACATGCCAAATATCTTAGCATTCCTCTATGATCTTAGGATGAAGATAGCACTTGTGTGTTTGGTGCAGTCTAGAAATTTTGGTATCTTTCCTTCAAAGTACTTTCCACTCAAACAATAGTTCTGCCAAAAGTATTTCTTATTCGAGATAATTTTTAGTAGCGGTATTTTCTCTCAAAGTCCCTTCCCACGCCATGTGGCACGTAGGGCGGCACCAATCTCAGTTTCTGTAGCCCTCGGCCTCTCACAGCTAGGGTTACAGTGGGGCGCTAGTCCTCTGGTAACTGCGAGAGTTCGACTCCCCACTCGCATCTGTATTGCAGCATGCCTTGCCAGATGGCAGTAGGTACCATTTTTATGATGGTCTTTGGTACGACCCGACCGTGAATAGAACTCACGATCTCCCGATCGAGAGGCGGACACGCTAACCACTCGGCCAACTTGCGGTAAGGGTATTTTCTCTGTCAATACAAAGTAAAGAATCTGTTGACTGTTGGGGTGCACTTATTTTTGCTGATATGGTTTAAGTGACTGCAAGTCAATCCAAAGATCTTCTGACTGATTCTCAGAGGATGGAACCTTTATAATCGGAGGGAACTCTTCCAGGATGACCCCGCCCCCATTTTCAGGACGAGAGTTTACTGAATGGTATTGATGAGGAAAATGGTGGATCTGACCCTCACGGTCATGAGATCATCTCGGGCATTTTGCATTGTAGGAATATTAATCTGAAACCTTTACTTTCACTCCTGCCCCCCCCAAACTGGCACTCATGTAGTGTCACATGGTAGCTGAACATGCTTCATGAAGAGCAATAATTACACTATTGTAAGCTGTAATTAGTACACAGCAAAGTCATCCGTCCCACATAGAGATCAGGGGCAATTACACTGGCATCGTTGGGATTCAAACTTCAATCTCCAACACTTGTCTGAGGCACAATTCATGTATTTATTGTTCCCTTGCCTCCTGCTTGACGTGTTTCCAGTACAGGCTGGACATCTGCAAAACCTAAAAAAAAAAAACCCTCCTTGGAATTTTATAAACCTGAACCCATATGTTGCTGAATACGTCTCAAAGTATTGCCGTATGGAGGTTGGTTTGTATGGCCATGTGTGCATTCATCGCTGTATTCAGGTAGAAAAAATAGTGATAATACGAAGTTAAAATGACCTTACAATTGTGAGAAGTATGCAGAGTTTCTTTATTCCGCTGGAGATTATAAAAGCTGCCACTCTTCTCTCGGTATTTGTCATTTGCATTCCACTCTCTAGTTACAGTTTTGCTGACATTTTTCCCGGCGTGAGGTTGGTATCGAAGTTTCAAGCATACCACATTGATCTCGACCCCCCCAGGTGAACTCTTTAGCATTAAGTAGCATGGCAGGTCGATTCCGAATCATTAGCTGGATGTCTGCCGCACACTCACTGCCATCTCTGACCCACGTTCACCCAGGCATCTTGTATCACAAACGTATCCCTGGATATGGGAAATGAATTGGCGTGATGCTGTGTCTAAAGGGAAAAGTCCATTCTAAACTTGCAGTGGTGTTTAACAGGCACCGATCTCAAGCATAAAACTTACAGCAGTCAGGTTTAGCTGCTCACTCCTAAAAACAAGCTGCTTTTATTTTTATTTTTTTTTTTAATTTTTTTCCTTACTCACCATTTTCAAGCGACATTCAGCGTAGGTGTACAGACTCAGAGTCCCAGAATGCAATGCAGCTGTACGATGCTGAGTCACGGCTAGTTAGCGATGTATGGTGATGTGAAAGTTAAAGCTTTGGAAGCTGACCTGTTTGAGCAGAGTAGACTGACTAAAAGGCTAAAGTGCCGCTGCAGTGCTCTCTTTATGTAGTTGAAATTCAAAGTAGAGTTTCATTGAATTTCATGACAGAATAAATAATGGATGCCACTCAAGATCATGTGTTTTAATGTTAAAGATGAATTCAGTTTTGAGTCCCTCGCGTCCATATGCACTGTTTGATGATTTCTCCCTGCATCATCACGCCAGCGATGATGGACGTGTCATGGTGAGATTCGTTACGGCTGTCAGACAAGACAGATCTACAGTGATTAATTGTTTGAAAGTTTGAAAAGGAGATGCGAGCGACGTTAACAGACTCCGTATGTGGCTAATCCGAACGGGAGCTCGGAAGTACTGATTTCTCGCCTCCATTGGCTCTGTATGCACAACATGTGATGCTTATTGTTGAAAGGTAAGATAAAAATAAGCGTGAGGTTTTCACTGAAACACATGGCTAACTGGCTGAGATCCAGCTCCTCATGGAAAGTGTTGTTTGTGCCGTGAGCATGATTTCAGCAGCATTCCCTCTTAATCTGTTATTTTTCTCTTCTCCAGATTTCCTAGCTTCCTACGTCGATTATGGATAATGAGCACATGGTGTGTGTGTGCGCTCGCCTGTGTGTTTATATGCATGCATGCTTCCTGTGCAGCATATAGCAGTAATGAAGCCTGAGGGGAGCATAATGCAGCGCATAAAGGACTGTGTGTGTGTGTGTGTGTTTTGGAGAGGGAGAATATGGGAAGCTGCAGGAAAATGAAGGTGTAGACTTCATGTGCCTGGCATATGAAGTGCAGAGAAGTGACCTGTACATCCAGCTCCAGTTTTTATATACACGCCAGAGGAAAGTGCATTTCTCTCTCTCACTCTCTCATTTGGCCTCTCTGTCTGTGTGCGTGTCTCTCCTCTTATTTGGCGCCTCTCTCTCATATTTGGCCACTCACTCACACTCTCTCTCTCTCTCTCTCTCACACACACACTCTCTCTCTCACTCACTCACTCTCTCTCTCACACACACACACATTTGGCCTCTCTCTCTGTCTCTCTCTCTTATTTGGCTTCTCTCTCTCTCTTATTTGGTCTCTCTTTCTCTGTCTCTCTCTTATTTGGTCTCTCTGTCTCTTGGCCTCTCTCTTTCTCTGTCTCTCTCTTATTTGGTCTCTCTCTCATTTGGCCCCTCTCTTTTTCTCTCTCTCTCTCTCTCTCTTAGTTGGCCTCTCTCTCTGTCTCTCTCTTATTTGGTCTCTCTCTCTCTCTTTCTCGGTCTCTCTCTTATTTGGTCTCTCATTTGCTCCCCCCCCCCCCTCTCTCTCTCTCTCTC
>JAPEKL010000019.1:32379811-32389983 GCA_028877455.1 Bagre pinnimaculatus | reverse complement strand
GGCGTCCAGTTCTATCTAGTTATCTTTTTTTTTTTTAATTTTGTTCAGGGTGGCAGGGCACAACTTTTCCTCACTAAGCGTCATCCTCTATCTCTTACCGTTCCGGATCTCTAGGGTACGGTGACCAGACGTCCCGGTTTGTAACAGCTAGCGCAAATTACTGTGACTTTAGTCACAGTCTCGATCTAGTTTTTTACTTTTGCTTCAAACAAACAGATTTTCCAACCATAGAGCTTAAAAATAAATGACTGTTTAAACAACACTGAGGCACAGCAACCACTATTTATGCAAATTTATGTACAGGATCCATTTGTTGTCACGAGTTACACTAATCTCAAAGCTAATGGCATTTTAATGTGACTTTCAATCACATACACACCCCGAAATTAAGATGAACAGAACGGGTTCTCGTGCTCAAGAGCAAAGCTGAGCCTTGTAACTGACGGCGGTTCAGACCAAGATCCATCATGTATATGTACAGTTTTTTGAAAATGTCAATACGTTACGCTTGTCAGACTAGATTATGCAAAATTATTCATCGTTCACTGATGGCTTTTTGCTTTTATTGCTTGTTCGTGACATTAGACTTCATTAGCCTGCAAAGTACATACAGAGACAAATCTAATCAGAAAACGAGCGTGCGCAAATTCCACTGCCCGTTTCCTGAATCATCGAGCTCATATTTGGTGCAACTGTATCACCACTGTGGGTGAAACGTGCATGGAAACATGAGTATACCAGCGTACTGAGTGGTAAGAACAATCAATATATTCCCAGTACTGTGCAAAAGTCTTAGTCACCCTATTTTTTTCAGACAAACTTTGTAATAGATTTCTATTTTATAACTTCATTATCGAGTCAGTACAAAAACATTTTAGAGTTCCAAATGTTTGTGTCTGAGCAGCATGTTACATAACAGAGCACTTTTCAGATGAAAAAAGAAAATATAATGAAGGCTACTGGGTTTTGTGGCAAAATGAAGAAGCGAGTGTGACAGTCAAAGCGTCCAGAAGAACGGTGGCTGGTTGTGTAAGATGCTCAGTAAAACCTACAGCTCTTTTCCGCATAAAATGGCACTCACTGTATCCAAGACGACCATATATTTTTAGTGCACCCGGCTGTAGGCCAGGCGAGATGAGCTTATGCGATCAATACGTCGTCCATCCGTCGTCGTCCTTCCAAAATTTAAAAAAAAAAAAAAAAAAAAAAAATCGCTGCTACTCCTAAAAGATTGATTGTATTTTGATCAAACTCATACAATGTTCTCCAGGTGGATGCACATAAAAGTTGTCAAGATGGTGGCGTCACGTGTCAGATTTACGATTTTATGGGCGCCTGAAATTTTTGGGTGACTCGTCACATTAAACGCTACTCTTCGTAAACTGCTGGGACGTTTTCACTGAAACTCAGCCAGAAGACTCTAAAGACATATTCCAACAAGAGTTGTTCACCAGGTGGCGCCACCTACCATGGATGAGGCTACAGAGGGGGTCACGTGCAATTTCACGAAATTCACTACTCGTCTTACAGGAGTGATCAGATTTTGATCAAACTCGTACAGAACGTTCTCCAGGTTGGTCTGTATAAAATATGTCAAGACGGTGGTGCCACCTGTCATATTGAACATTTTATGGGCGTTTGAAAGTTTTGGGTGACTCGTCAGACCAAACACTACTTTTTGTAAACTGCTCGGATGTTTTCACTGAAACTCACCCAGAAGACTCTAAAGACCAACATGAGTTGTCCACCAGGTGGTGCTACCTGTCATGGCTGAGGCGACACAGGGGTCATATGCAATTTCACAAAAATCGCTACTCCTCCTACAGGAGTGATCGGATTTCAAACTCACGCACAACAGTGGCTGGTATGAGCTCCAGCCTCATTGAGGCGATTTTTAAATTTTTTTAAAGCAAAGGGAATTTCGTTTCACATCAAGTATTGACTTTGTTTGATTTACAGCGGCTTACTGCTTATAATATTTTTTAAATATATTTTGAGACATTTCATTTCATTTCAGCCATTTTTGATTGACAGCATTTCTTTACATGTGCCTAAGACTTTTGCACAGCACTGTATACAAGTTAAAAAAAAAAAATCATCAAATCAGCGCAACAGTGCTTGTATATAAATATGAAATATCAGACAATGCACACATGGATCTGAGCTCATTAGTCTTGGGTAGATCGGTAAAACACAAGCTCGTGTTTTGTATATTGTCTTTTCTTGAACTTGTATCATTGCGTTAAGGTGTTAATTCATTTTCGCGAACGGCAGCTCTGACAACAGTTTGCAGTTTATAAACTAGAAACTGTTATCAGTTTATAGTAATGTGCTCTTGCGTTTCTATAGTAACAACTCATTCACGACGACCTGTTACAGCATGCACGCCACAGAATCCAAAACTAATCAATCAATCAATCATTCTTATTCATTTATACTGTACGGTCACTTTAATGGAAGGAGATGTTTATTCAACAAATGGAAGGAGTCCCCGATGTTAACACACATTCTGACTTTCCTGATTTTGACACACCGGGACTTGCTTCCTTTAGTTACCTTCAGTTAGACGGCCTTCTAACACCTTGAACTCGGCACAAACACCTCGAACCCTACTGAACGCTTTCCTTTCAGTTGGCCTGGATAAAATATGCCTTGTCTCATGTAAATGGCAAGTACTCAAATGGTGCAAAATTAGTAGGAGACGTATAAGCAAGCGAAATCAAGCAAAAAATAGCTCTAAAAAGGAACAATGGGACAGAATTAGAAATGGGCTAACGAGGGAAAGCGGGCAGGGAAGTGCAGCACGAGTGATGAATGAGCAGAGAAAAACAAAACATAGCTGAAAAACAAAAAGAAAAGTCTTCCACTATCCTCAATCCAGACAGAACAGTTGGTTTAAAAGACCAAAACAGAAACTTTCAGCCAAACAGAAAGGGTGATTACACGGCCACGTTGACTATTTTACGACTAACACGATTTTTCCATTCATGACGACGTTGATCAGATTTCTGATCCTTTCCAAGACTATTCGTTCCTTATTTTAATGGGAAAATATAGTTTAAAAAGCTTTCGTTTGTGTACAAAGGCTAGTAATCAATATTTCTGTAATTTATAAGCCTGTGCTATAACAAATTTGAGGAATATGATGTGAAGTGCTTGTACAGTATTTGTACACTTAAAAAAAAAAAAAAAGTCTCGATGAGGCTGGAGCTCATACCAGCCACTGTTGTGAGTTTGAAATCCGATCAATCCTATGGGAGGAGGAGGGATTGTTGTACAATTGCATATGACCCTTGTGTAGCTGCATCCATGGTAGATGGTACCACCTGGTGAACAACTCTTATTGGTCTTTAGAGTCTTCTGGGTGAGTTTCAGTGAAAACGTCCCAGCATTTTATAAACAGTCGTGTTTGGTCTGACGAGTCACCCAAAATGTTCAAACGGCCATAAATATGACCGGTGGCACCACCATCTTGACAACTTTTACACACACACCCCAATCTGGAGAACGTTCTATACGAGTTTGATCAAAACCTGATCACTCCTATAGGAGGAGTAGCGATTTTCATGAAATTGCACGTGACCCCTCTGGAGCCTCATCCATGGTAGGTGGCGCCACCTGGTGAACAACTCTTGTTGGTCTTTAGAGTCTTCTGGGTGAGTTTCAGTGAAAACGTTCCAGCAGTTTACGAAGAGTAGCATTGCCACTGTCTTGACAACTTTTTATGTACACCCACCTGGAGAACATCGCATGTGAGTAAATCCAGTCAATCCTGTAGGAGTAGCAGCGATTTTTATAAATTGTGGACGGATGACGCGTGATCACATAAGCTCGTCCGGCCTGGCCTACGCCCGGATGAGCCAATAAAGACCCTTATTATTAGAATGTTTAAAAACAGAGCTACTGTGCCTTGGAAACAAACACTTCATATGCCAACATGTCGAATTTCATATTTGGATTCTTACACACACACACCTCTATTGCAGGAGTGATCATCAGCTCAGTTCACTAACACATGCGCACACAACCTGCCCACACACACACACACACACACGGCTCCCTATGAGTGAAGATCTCAATGGAGCAGTTAAAGTCATTAGCACTCTATGCTGCACACCACAGAACATACGGCATATGCTCTTCATATCCCACACTGTTTTTCTTTCTTTTTCTCTCTCTCACACACAGACAAACTGGACGCCATCCAAAGCGTCCACGCAATCGGAATTGCACAGTAAGACGATGTTATATAAGCCAGGACTGTTTGTTGAACTAAATAATATATTTTACATTGTGAAAGTCCCTAAAGGCCCGATCCGGTGTCTCATTACTGAAACCCATTGCGGTCTTCCGTTGTTGCAGTCAGTCCGCCTCAAGGTTCGGTCTGTTGTGTGTCCTGAGATGTTTTTCTGCTCACACTGGTTGTAAAGAGTGGTTCTTTCAGTGACTGTAGCCTTTCTTCAGCTTGAACCACCTCTCTTAAGCGGTGTACACACAGAAGCGATTCGCTCGTTGCCCATCGAAAGTTGGCCACTCGGGTCTTCCATGTATAAAGTGATTCGCTTGCTGCTTGGAGATTCCAGGATGTGGTTGCCTAGGTAACCTTCTTGTATATTTCCCATCCTCCAGATGTTTGAGTGAAACTAGCAATAGCTGGCTAGTTCACTCCAAGACCATAAATATACATCACTCGTGTATGCATACAGTATGGACAGAACTACGCTTCAACAGGAACAATTCACCTACGTTTAAATTTCTTGTAGTTCACAGGTTGCACAGTTTACAGACCAAAGCCGTGACTTTCTGGTTTCTGCGATGCTTTTTTAAGTCTCGTTTTAGACCGTCTCTGAGGTGAACTTTTGACATACCTAGTGAACACAATAGCTGGTTGGATCACTTGCCTTGCAGCAAGATTCTTCCAATCAAAAATCAGATAAAAATTTAGAAAGATGATGACTGGCAAAGCTTTTCACCAAAATAACCAATTAGAAGTTTAGGAGCGATAAATAATCACCTTCTGGTGGGAGAGCAATTCCGCTCAGTTACTGTACATTGTGTGGCTAAGCGCGACGTAGGAACCAAAGTCGTGGGCGTCGTTTCCTTGTGGTAGACATTTTGAAGAAGCAGCAGCAGCTTTTATTTGTCACATGTACTCCTGAAGCACTCCTCTGCATTTAACCCATCTGAAGCAGTGCGCGCGCACACATACCCACAGCAGTAGGCAGCTACGCTACAGCGCCTGAGGAGCAGTTGGGGGTTAGGTGCCTGGCTCAAGGGCACTTCAGCCATGATACATCCATGACACTGAGGGAGGGGAAAGTGTTGTTCATTCACTCAACTCTCCTCATGTTTTTCCTGCTGGTTGCGGGAATCGAACCTTTGGGCCCAAGGCTGCTTCTCTAGCCTACATGGCTGACGCTCTTAGCCAGAGCGACATACAACATACCTGAGCAGCCTGGGGAGCAGATAGGGATTAGCTGCCTTGCTCAAAGGCACTTCAGCCATTCCTGCTGGTCCAGGGAATCGAACCAGCAACCTTTTGGTCCAAAAGCTGCTTCTCTAACCTTTAGACCATGGCTTCCCCACACACTACCTGCCCACTGAGTTACCAGCGATTATTTTCCCTGCTGTTACTGAATTTCAGCGATGTTACATGGTCGGTCGCCAAATTGTTTCCTATATGTACAACCCTTTAGGCGTTTCCACCCACAAGACTGAAAATTCCAGGAAATCAGTAGTTTCTGAAATACTCAAACCAACAAACACACCATGGTTAAAGGAAATATGCGGAACCTTTATTTTTAAATACATTTCTGAGTGGATAGTATCTCCATCCTTGACTCTTGTATGCTGCATAACTGGGAATAAAAAAATTTTTTTTTGAGAGTTAAAAATCGACCACAAAGTTGGCATTCGAGCTGCCCCCGCTGAGCCAGCCAGCCCTGAGTGGGTGACGTCACAGCGGGAACCGATGCTATAGACCAAAGCCAGACTCGGCAGGCGAGAGTGGTTGCAATGCCCTCTTCGTTCTGATTTATTGGAGATTCCTCAGATAGTAATACATCTGACCGTGATAGTCCTGAAATTGAAGTGAGTATACATGCTACTGCTATACACGTAGAACCGCATCAGTTCGAACCATCGGAACGTGAATCAGATAGTAACACGTCGGCCCCCACCTTACGAAATAAAGCCAGAGAACAAAGCTGTCTAGAGAACTGGAGAGCCAACGCTCCTGAACAGATCAGAGGTTTCGTACGAGTCTTCAGTAAAATGCGCAGAGCAAAGGAGAAACCACTTCGTAGGCACCCAATCTGTGAAGTTCTCACAAAACACATCCAAATCTTTGCAGTTTGAACATTCTTGGGCCATGAACGCAACATAAATCCACCTTCTGTCGTATTGCTGCACCGACCAGCAACACATCTACGTGGCATGGCGATAAATTAGCTCAAAATCGAGGATCGGAGTTGCAGTCAGCTCCGTGTTTTAGTATAGCGGAAATGGCGACGAGACCGATAGGCTTCCTGTGGTCAAGGTCATTCGCTCAGACTGCAACCTGTATGAATCACTTGAATCGTAAAAATTAGATTTATTGTTCACGCTTAAAACCATTCGTGTGCCATTCTTGAGGTCTCAAGGCATTTACAAACAAAAAAGTGAGGCCATGGCTCTGCGTATCTCCTTTAAAGTCATCAAGATCGTATTTTTTTCTCCATTCTGATATTTGACGTAAAAAATTAAATGACGCGCTTGACCCGTATCTGCATGAGTTTCTGTATCGTGGTGTTGCTAAAGGATCGTGTGTTTGGATAACTGCATCAATGATCACAGGTAGAGGTATTCCTACAGTATAACCTGTTAAATGTGTTTTTTCTTTCGCTGTATGACTGCGTGCATGTGTAAAGAACCATTACTTCCCCACCCCAGAGTGTTAAGGCGCAACACTCTGGTTATTTCTGATTAATTGTATCATGTTTGTGTAATGAAGCTCTCTGGAGATGTGTACAGCTTGCTGGGATCTCTGTACATAACCATGAGGTCCGCTCTCGCTCGCTCTCAGTGTCATCACCTAAGCAATTAGCATCACTAATCATGTGCAATCATGCACCAACCACATGGAAGTATTACGATGGAAAATGTCAAGTCATGCTACCATAAGTGAGGACATGATTATGTTGTGGAAGGATGACACATCCACCGTGATGGAAAGGTCACGAAGGCGAAGCTGTTAATGTACCTCATATACACCCATTTCACAGGATATATCCCTACAGCGTTTCTTTCATAGTTCAGTCTGTATCTCTCGGGACTGGGTGGATGAATTGCAAATTAGTGCTGTTGGTCTCAAAGGGCAATGCTACTTATATGTAAGAGCAGAACGCTTTTATCAGCTGCTCTCATGTTTAAAAAAAAAAAAGGAACAAAAACGGGGAGTGTGTCTGCAGGCTGAATTTGGATATGAATATACTGAGATGTGAAGATTACAGTGTGTGGTTTAATATGTATTTATGAAGAGTAATGCAAGCAATATGGTCAGAAATGAGCATGCTAACTGCAGCACAAGAATTAGCAAATAGACATGGTAGCTCACTGGCTTTCACTGATTGAACGATCATTGAGAGAAAATGGAAAAGAACGACGTTCATCAAGATATTTTCCATCACTGTTGCTTTGAAACCGCTTGAGGGATCTCATGGCACCGAGATCAAGAAAAGGCTTACTGTTGACAAATGTCACCAGGAACCAGCGTTGTAGTCGAGTCACTCAACCTCGAGTCCGAGTCCTCAATGTTCAAGTCATTAAAGAAAATTCCAAGTCGAGTCCGAGAACAAAAGACTCCATTCCGCACCATTTGACGGTGGCTGTTGCTGCCTTTACTGTATGTGAAAGCATCTCTGCTACTGTGTCAGACTAAAGTTACTGCTCGACTACCCCATTTTAGTTAACAGGCTACAGATAAAAAGCTTCTTCATCGCTCAGCAAGCCCCGCCCACTATCAACAGAACAATGAACATAGCATGTCACTTCCTTCTCTGGATGGAGTCTCGCCAAATGACGACTGAAGTTCGAGGTTGTCCCCGTCGTCTCCTCGATAGTTATTCTACGTATGGAACACATACTGTAGCCGACAATCCTAGGAGCGTTCTCTCCAGGTGTTTTAGCGCTGCTAATGTTAGTTTGTTCCTGAACATGACGTATGGACAGGTGAACGTGCATTCTCTTGCACGGGATTAGTATAAAAATTACTGTAGATATAAACATCTTACGCCAAATTATTATGGCATGTTGCAAAAAATAAAGAAAAAATCCAGGTCCTCGTCTCTAATTTACAAGTCCAAGTCAAGTCACGAGTCCTTAAAATTAGGTCACGAGTTGGACTCTCGGACGGAGTACTACAAGCCTGCCAGGAGCTAATGAATGGAGTGCCAAGGAATGAGAAATGAAAATATGATGTGGAATATGTATGAATAGCAAACAGAAATAGGCAACGTTTGGAAGAAAGGCCGACTGAAATTCGACACTACAGCACTCCTTTGTAAGACGTTGGGTAACTTTAGAGCAGAATGAGGATCCCATGTGCAAGAGATTTATTACGAATTTCAGCAAATGAGATAAAGTTACAGGCAAAGGCAGGCAAAAGGTCACAAACACGATCGGTAAAATGCAACAAGGCCAGAGGGTGATCCAAAGAGAGATCCAAAAATATGCAACAAGGGTTCAATATATGATAAATCCATCAGTAATAACAAAACTCAGAACTTATTCAGATATAGGAATTGGCAAGACTTCGCAATGAACAATACACTATGAGCTGCTTAAATATTCTTGCGTCAGTAAGTGACCAGGATGTGATAATTAGAAGCTGTGCTAGTATTCATCTCAGTGCACCCTTTGCTGGCAGGGAGGAGAGGTGGGTTGCGATCATGTTGCATGTAGTTATACGTCTTTGTTCCAACCTTCGTTGATGTGGTGCTTAAAATATGGAAAGGTCACCCTTGTGTACGTCTTACCCGTTATTTAGTTGCTTGCCCTTGTTTCAGGATGGAGAACGCAAACATGAAGGTCAAGTCCAGGAATAAATGGGTGAGATTATATCCCACATTTGGTTTGGGAACATGCGTCTTGGGTCAGACAAGTCTGGGTTGGCCATCCCCGCCATCAAGACCCCAATTAAAAAAAAAAAAAATTAAATAAGTGTGAATTAGTTTTGGCACCAATTGCATCCAGACTGTAGTATTGTATGCACTGGGACTGATTTTTATATTCTGTATACTTTCCAAAAAAAAAAATCAAAGCATTTAGATTCACTATCACCCGATCCTCATCCGCAGTAAAGATGTCTAAGGTTTCTCGCATCATCACAAGCTTGCGAGCTCCTCGGTCATGTAAACGCAACATGACATTTATTGCTGTCAGGCTTGTTCAGCTGTCCTATATTGTTGTGTGATCAGCAGTTTAAAAATAAAAAGATGCAGGGTTGGCTTCACATGTCTTGTAGGAAGCAGCTGCGAGACCTCAGCCTCCCTGATTGGTAGCTGCTGTGCCATATGGTCTGAGGAAAAAAAAAAAAAAAGTCAAAAGCTTAAATCTACAAAACGCTTTAACATCCTGAAACACTATTAGATAAAGTTCCAAAGACAGCCATGTTCGGAAGCAAAGATCTCTGAGGAAGAAGAGAATAAATAATGGAGAAGGAGCTAGTAATGTATGATATTATGAGGTCTTATTGATAGAACAACTATTCCATACCAGGGCTGTCCTCAAAGCATGGATACACGGCACGCCGCTGTGCTGTGTGTCGTCAGCACTGCACTGTCACTTGCACACCAAAAATCCACAATACTATTCACTGAACAATGCAGAGTACTTTCCACACCTAAATATCTCCTATTCCCCTCTGAAAATGAGTAATAACTACAGAAATAAGATGATACTGTAACATATAGGTCTAGACCGGTGTTTCTCAATCTATGGGTCGTGAGAAGATTACCGTCGGCCCACAAGCCTACCTCTGCACTCGTAGTCAGTATTATAATTACAAACTACTGGTCACTGTCAATCAGATTATGTAGAAGAGCGATTGGCTGGCTTTGCTCTCAGTGCTTTTGTCACTGTGTGCCACGTAGCGTAAGTCCCGCCCCCCCATTCTAGAATGTTAAGCGTTCCCG
>JAPEKL010000019.1:31875540-31885960 GCA_028877455.1 Bagre pinnimaculatus | reverse complement strand
ACTTAATACAGGTTTATACCAACCAAACTGGCACAATTCAAATATTTGTACAGATACAGCGAGGCCTCTCCATTACAAATACAATTTGGGCTCCACTCCAGCTTCTAATAAGAAAGACCTGATTTTGGGCGCCCTGTGCACCATCAAGCTAAAATAAACCTCTTTAGTTTGAGCTTACTCAAGGTTATATGAACATGGAATTATTCAAAAGAGGTATTCGGACTCCCTTTAGCCTTTACTTCAACAGAAACTGGATTTACAATTGAACAGAGTGGAGAAAAAGCTTGGACCAACCAATAGTGAAGGAATTCGAATTTCCCGTCGATTTATAAACCGAACACAGAATGACACCGCGTTTTTCATCATGTTAGCTAGCCATGGGAACTCAACACTCCGTGCCACCCGAAACATAGCTCCCTTCAGTCGCTTGCCGGCTGACAGCACTTTCATTTTGGCGTTTTTACCGACCCTTGTATTACCAACACTGTCCGATGTGCTTGGGGGATGGTCAGGGTTCTGAGCGTGCCTCCCCATGCCCATTTCGGCCCTTAAACCTTCTTCAGTGCTTGAAGAAACCCACCCACAAAACTTCCTCAGCTCAGACTGCGCCATTGTTTGGTTCATGCAGAGATAATTATACCACCTCATCAGGCCGATTAAGACGCGCAGTGATTGGCGAAAAGCTTGGCTCTCATTTGGTCATTGTATGTAGACGATTTTTATTGGTCATAACCATGTGCTCATTGTTTACACTCTGGCTTCCTGCCATCTCTTCACTGGAGTTGGATTTCAGCAAACGGAGGGATTTGTGGAGGGATTTCTATAAAAGATAACTTATGATAATGATAAAGATAACAAATAACATTTGTCACTGTCACCACTGCTAGTAATTTTCTCTTTGTCACTGATGGATTATGTTCGTCAATAACAAGCGTGACGAGCATCAGCAGGAACCCTGCTACCTGGTCTACGTTCATGAGATTCTTTTTTTAAACTTTCAAGGACTCCTAACGTCACTAACTGACAAATATGGTGAAAAGATGAAAGGCTAAACATGAGCCAAGAAATATTTACTACCATAATCTCGAAACATCTGTGTTGGCCTTGGAATCGTATATGAAAATAAAATCATGGCACCCGTCAAGTTAGGAATAGCCTTTTGCATAAACCATTCTGCTATCTCCCCCCCCTTCTTAATTTCACAGTACGTCACACTGCTGTGTGCAACCTTCCAGTGCAATATATGACCTGCTGGGTGTCTTTGCTGAAAAGCAAACCTTCCTTTTCCAGCTCAGATCAGAAGAGCAGATAGGTTGGTAGGAGTGTATATGCAGTAACGTGATCATATAAAGCACCTTTATTACTACTTGACCAGAAGATAATGATTGAATAGAAGATAATGACAAAGATCTTTTGCCTTTCAGAACTGCTCAGACTTGGTATTAACATCCGTCTCGGTGATGCACCAAGGTTAAATGCAGGTCTACACATGGTCATGTGTGTCTTCTGATCTGTAACTTGTAATGAAATTTGTAATTTGAACAGCAATGCATCCTGGTGTGTTGCCAGGTTTCACACAGAATCAAGCTTCTTTTAACCTTCCAGCTACTGTTGTGTCTTATACACGGGTCTGTGGCTTGTGACCCATGTACAGCAATCCATTGAGTGGGTTGCTACTCAACAACTCAATTTTACTTTGTTTTTTACTTCCCTCTCTTTCATTTGTGTGCTTGTTTAAATAGTCCTGGGTATGACTTTAAAACTGCAACCGGTGGTGAGTCTCAGGTCCGGAAGGACTTGAGAATTGGGGAAAGTGGAGTTACCCCTTAATCGCTATTGCTCCCTGATCCACTCTGACTCAGAGTGGTAGCACCTGCCTGGGTTCCAGCTATGGGTTAAATAGTATATCACCAATCAGGTGCTGGCAGCAGGGCGCTTTTGAGTGCATTATGGCAGATGAACCCAACAGGGTCAATGGCACACCACCAGATGGCATGTGGAAGTCTCATTTGAATAGCCAATGGATGGCATCACTCGGCAAGTCAGTTGCCACTGTGGGGCAACTTCCATACCAGTCAGGGTCTGTGGCACTTAGGTGCACCAATTGATGTCAGGTCTGGAGGTTCAGAGAGACAACACGATGGGGGCACCACATCGTTTGTCTTGCCTTACTGTGCAAGGTGCTTCATTAGGAGAGAAGAATAGTATGCGAGCGCTCACAAGGCCAGAAATTCTGTGGCGGCTCGGCCGGGCCATTCGTGCCGCCACTGCGGGCGACTCTGCCGCTCTGGTGCGGGCCTCACGGCCCATCTGCGTTTCTGCGCATCCTAATGAAGCAGTAATCATCGCTAGCGATGGACAGCCACTGCCGGCGGCCTGTTTAAAGCACTTGAAGTGTGAGCAGCTGAGCAAAAGCTACACAAAATGCTGCATTGTCTGTCACTGACACTGTGAGAAAAGCTTTTACTGACCCAATGGTTTGAATTCACAAATGGTGTCTGATGGATACATTAATTTTGTTTCAATTTTACTATTTTAGGGGTCATAAATGGCCACTAAAGACACAACTGAGATGCATAAAATTACCTGGCTCTTTTGAGCCAATCACTTGAAATGGATCATCATACCAAATGTGAACATGACCTTGCTCGAAAGCCTTTAAGCCTTTATTGTGACACAAGTTTAAAAAGTATTTAAAAAGTCCGCTAAACCATTGGACAAAAAGTAACATCATGACAAGAAAAAGATTCCCAGAACAGTCTACAGTAAAAGAAATGCTTCATCAGAAAAACCAACTCTGAAATGATTACTCAGGGTACAAGACTCACGCCTGGAAACCTGCACACTACTACATGAAGCTCTTTAGACACATAACTGAATCTGTACTGAATATGCCAGTGTTTCTGCTTGAGATTCAAAACCTTTTGCTCCAGAAGAGGGAAAAGCTTTTTCTTTTGCCAATAAGCACCCATCCTGAGATTTATCTTTTAACCTTGAAACTGTGTGGTCATACCAGCTTGAAGGATAACCACATCGTTGTGTTCAAGTACTGACTGTGAAGAGGACAAGTCATGAAGAACAAGTGATGGTCTACACCTGTATGTGGTTTATGCCATCCTATTTATTTGTGGTGTTCTCTTTCAGAAGGCTGCCAGACACTAAAGAGAGGAGTCCTGATGAGCGGAACTTCAACTTGTGCTGAGCAGCAAGACTTTGCATAGGTGTGCTTTTCATTTGTTTGTGTGCACCTTCAAGGATTTGTGCTGCCAAGCACCATTTCTTTAAAAGAAAAACAGAAAGAGAAATAAATTGCACAAGTCCACTCTCTCAAAATGCCTTCCTCCAACATCCGTAGTTGACCCCTCGCCTACCAGGGCTGTCACAGTGGTGCTGAAGAAACAGCGACTTGAGGACTGATATACTGCTATGTTGTCCTCATCCTTTGCCAAGATGATCTGGCCCTTTAGCCAGCTTACACAAGAAGAACTGGAAATTGTGTTCTTTGAGCATGTGCCAATTACTTGGGACTGGCCTAAGACCTACTGGGTGAACTGGTTGATGCATCTGCTCTCAGATAAAGCCCAGTCCATGGCTGAGAAGCCGAGTTGCAACCAAATCCCGACCTACCAAAGGCCTAATCAAAGCAAGGCACTGGATAAGCACATCAAAGCTGGTGCCCATTACTATAAATTTACAGACAGCAAAATGTAGTATGGAGGTAGTAGCTGGCACTTAACTGACCCAAACACTAACCCTAGGGATAAATAGGCCAAATGTCCAAGGGCTATTAAAGATTATTCCTATGGACGGATCCCACTGTGGAGAATCTGCGTGGACCACTGAAGGTCCCTTGAACCCTTGACAAATTCCTTCTGGACCAGCCACAAACTGAAGACTCTTGGACGCATAGTTCAACCAGGTAAAAGTAATTAAAAAAAAAATCCATACTTAACCCCCAGCCTATCAGGGCTGTCACAGTGGTGCCGATGAAACTCAGGACCAATACATTGCTATGTAGTTCTCCTCCTTTGCCAAGATGATCAAGCCCCTTAGCGAGCTGACACAGGATGAAATGGAAAGTGTCTTCTTCAATTTATAGTAATTGGTGCCCATTACTATAAATTTACAGAGAGCAAAACAGCATGGAAGTAGTACCTGGACCTTACCTGATCCAAACACTAACCCTAGGAATAAATAATCCAAATTTCCAAGGGCTATGAAAGATTATTCTTATGGATGGATCCCACTGTGGAGAATCTGTCCGAACCATCGATTGTCCCTTGAACCCTTGAAGAATTCCTTCTGGAGCAGTCATAAGCTGAAGACACATGTTCAACCAACTAAAAGGAATTAAAAAACGGCATCCCTACTTCACCCCCAGACTACCAGTGATGTCGCAGTGGTGCCAACAAAACCCAGGACTTGAGGACTGATACACTGCTATGCAGGCCTCTTCCTTTGCCAAGATGATCAAGTCCCTTAGCCAGCTTACAAAGGATGAAATGGAAATTGTCTTCAATTTATAGTAATTGGTGCCCATTACTATAAATTTACAGAGAACAAAACAGCGTGGAGGTAGTACCTGGAGCTTACCTGACCCAAACACTAACTCTAGGGATAAATAGTCAAAATTTCCAAGGGCCCTTGGACCCTTGAATTTCCTTCTGGAGACTCTTAGACACATGTTCAACCAGGTTAAAGGAATTGATGGTACTTTAGTACAGCCAGACGTCAGTGTCCAACACATCAGTAATTAACGAATGGTCACACTGAGTCACTCAGAACATTCAAATAAAAGAACTCCTCACCGAATTGCTGGTGCCAAACAGCCATAGTGAAATGCTTTTCAATGTAGGTTTTCATAATCAAATAGTTGATCATTTTAATAAGCGCTACCACCTCGTGGCTTACTTCGACTTGCCAGGCAATACAGGTGCTGTGATTCATGCCACAAAATGCCAACGAGTGAACTCTACATCTTTTTAAGTTCGAGGTGATTCACAGACAGGGTGGCTGATTTCTTTGAGCAGGTAATGATTGTCTATGCCTGTGTAGTTTGTGGGAGCTTATGTGCTTCTTCCATTTTTACTCAGCTGCCAGATGCCAGAGGACAACTCCTACGGAAGAACCAAACAGCCAGATTCTACAAAGAGGTGGGAAGGAACAAAGTACAAATACTTCGTTACTGTACTTTAAAAAAAAAAACCAAGAGTTTTCAGGTATCTGTACTTTACTTGAATATTTCTTTTTTCTGACAACTTTTTACTTTTTCTCCCTATATTTTAAAACACAGCTATCTGTACTTTCTAGTCCTTACATTTTCAAATTAGGCTCGTTACTTTTGTTTTAATGCATTTGTGGGGAATTATTGATCATTTTTATTTCACACCGCACACCTTCTCAACATCAAGACCAATTTCAACCTAAATGGACAGGACAAGAACACAGAAAAGATGACCGTGACTAAACCATCCAAACCATGAGCTGCATTCAAATTCAGCAAACTGAAACGAACAGGTTTTCTTTGAACGTGTATGTATAAACATAGCAAATTGTTTGATTTAAATACCTATGCTTTACCTGTATGTGATGTATGCTCTTCAAATAAGTTATTAGCAAGTATGTAAGGAAAGGATAGCTATAAGTTACGGTTATATACAGCTGGGTTGTCGGCTAGTACACTGTACAGTACATAGCTAGCTGCTCGTCAATTAACTGCACATGCAAGTGGATTATTAATTTGCCAAAGTATTTCGCAATTAAGATATTTGCATTGGCGCGCCTTATATACAGTATTATTTTATTATCTTAAGAACGCGTGGGTTTGTCTCCTTCTCTGTGCACATGCCGACCCCCCGAATATATTACATTATATTAGTATAAATATGGACGTGATTATAGGAAATCGCACGTGCTGATTGGTCGAGAAATGCTGACCATTTCTCGATAATCACCTTGACTGACTCGGCAAAATGGCGGCCAACTGCTTGGTCACCGTAAATGAGGAAGAATTACAAATTATGAAAGAAAATGCTGTTCCTAAAAGCACTAAAGATGCTACGAAGTTTGGTCTAAAAGTATTCAAAGGTAAGGTAAAATTGCGATTTATTTGATCTATTTCAAAAAGTATTTTATACGAGTTAGCATAGATGAGTGAGACAACTCTGTGCCACGCCGCGATAACGTTTGCATGCCGCTTTTGAAGTTTGAAATATTTTTTTTAATATGATTTTTTCCTTTTATTTTTTTTAAACAATCACCTGCGTATTTATACTAAAACAATTATCCACCTCAGGCTAGGTGAATAACAAGATCAACTGTGCGCTACTGCTCACTTACGTATATCCCCACTCTCACTTATATCAGAATGCAAGCAATCGAAGGAATAGGACACTTACAGTATATGAATGTTGACTTCAACAAATAATGAACCCTGAAACGAGTAAGTAAAGAGCAGTGTCTCTCCTCATGGATTTCAAATAGCATCCTGGTAAACTGTCATTCTGAAATAGCATTTCGCTTCTTGAAATAGCGTCAAAATCCACCCTATATGTTTTGTAAATACATTCGGTGGGTAAACAAGAAGTCGATGTGCGACAGACCTGAAAATGGTATACATGGTATAGAACCCCAAGCTGAAGCTCGGTACCAAATTTCAAGCAGTTGTGATTTGTAGTTGCTGAGAAAAGTGTTACAAAACTTTTGTAAATCTTCGCGAAACAAGAAGTTGATGTGTGACAGACCTGAAAATGGTATACGCGGTATAGAACCCCAAGCTGAAGCTCGGTACCAAGTGGCTATGATTTGTGGCTGCTGAGAAAAAGAGCGTTTCCAATGGACGTAAATACGGCGATATGGCTGGATGGGCATTGGTAAACCAGTATACCTCTGCTCCGAAGGATAGAATATAATATAATAACCACCTTATAATAATAACAACCTCAACTTCATCTTGGTTATTCTTCACCGATATTCACCCAGCCTTCGGCAAATCATTGTTGATTAATATTATGTGAGCTTTACATAGAAACAGCCGATAGAAATGTCCTTCAAAGGGTAGCCTTTTTTACTTTGAGAACATGTCAGAGGCTGCACTTTTCTATGAAAAGAAAAGAAGTTGAATCAGTACTTCTACTTTTACCAAAGTATTTACACAAGTATCGGTACTTCTACTTAGACACCGTGTGTACTTTTGTGACCTCGGATTCTGTGTATTTTTACTTTTCATTTGTTGACATGTAGCAATAAACTGAACCGATTCTCCACCCAACCTACGATACAAGACTTGCCACTTTCATATTGAGAACATAAACTGGATTTTTAAAAGCTGAATCTTCAGACCAAATACAATATATATGGTTATAGTGACAGATGGGACAGCTTCTTTACTGCGGAATGGGGTGAATTTGTCATTCGGAATTAATCAATTAAGAATCAATGAATTATTACTTGCACTACACAAAATGTGATCTATGTTTTGAAATGTCTCGATGGCTTATTGGATGAGGAGAGCTTTGAATTCAGAAACCATGATTTTAGGCTGGATATTTTAAAGACGCAGCCCACAACGTGCCGTGGTTGCATTGCACAGAAAGGTATTTTGGATTTATTATTGAAACCAAGAAGCCTTTCCTGTAGCGTACATGTTTTGAGGGTTTTTTTTTTTTAAGAACAAATGTCACAACTGACCATGATTCTACATCTTTCTCTGTAACCATGTCACTTTTTTTTTTTTGCCGAATGGTGTCGAGCGCTTGAACACATGAAGATCCTTTGTTGGGGTGAAACCTTATCTCTGTGCCAGAAGAAAGCAGTGTTCTAGCATGAATTAGTGTGTCTTCTATTGCTTTGCACATCGCCCTCTAGTTTCGAAGGGGATGATGCTGTTAATCTGAAGTCCTAAACCTGTCTTGAGTATGTAGAACCAAAACAGCAGAAGCATGATGTATCCCTGACAATGTTTACGTGGTTTTAAATACTAGCGTACCGGACGTGCATTTTGACGCATGGCCAAATGACTATAAATGTGTCTGCTGCGCCAGTCTAAAAGTATGAGGAGGAAAAGAAACGGAGGAAGAGGTTTTGGCAGTAAACTGTCACAGGTTAGAGAAACCGCCGTTTGGTGCAATTATGGCGCAATATAGGAAGATAGAGGGGGACTTTCTCTAGGTAACGTAGTAGCCTTCAGCCTGGGAATGGCTCTCTTTCTAGCTAAAGTAGTTGATTCTGGCTTACAGTCCGGACACTTGGCAGGTGTAAGGCTGCTGAATCCTAGTGGCATAGAATCAGCTTCACTTGACTTTTAAAGCGAGACGGCGTTTTGATTTCATAGTACTCTCGAAATTTGGTCATTGTGATATGTTTATTTCTGTAATATGTCACAAAATATCCGGCCATTCTGTGACTGGGAAATTATTTAATTTGAAGGGATTAAAGCAAATAATGTGCATGAAATCGCTCACTTCACGCAGTCAAGCAGACAGAGGAAGTCCGTGTGTGTGCGCATGCGCAGGTTTACCTTCTTCTTTTGGGTTGTACAGCAGCTGATACCCACACTGTTACATTACTGCCATCTACAGGTTTACCTTTGACCGTGCATTGGCAGTTCCATCATTCTGTCGCTAAACGAACAGCTGATCACGCTGAGGTGCTCGCTGACCGCCAAGATTTATTAGTTTGGTCCTGCGTTTCCTTTCCTTCGCAACATAACGTCTTTTCTTCTCGCTACTGTAGTCGGTCTTTCACGCTTCATTCACGTCCTCCATTTTTCTCTCCCGTTTCAAATTTGTATCCCACAATGCTTTGTGCGAACGGGGAAAGCCCACCACGTCATCCATGAAGTAGCATCTTGAATTGGGTCATGGTGAAGCAGGAAAAAATAGCGGAGAATTTCAGGCCACGTCGCCCTAAATTCATTAATTGTTCTATTTTAAAAAAGAATAAAATTGGAAGTCTGTGATTCGAATTCAGTAGCTTTCAGTCCACTAAACAAAAATAATTGGGTGTCGGGGAAAATTCTCTTTATGACCTACACTTGAAAAATCTGCAAGGCAGTACAGCTTTAAGGGTTGTATAATAATTTTTTTTCCCCTAATGGTTTTGTCGGCTGTAGCAAACACAATGCTTTTCCAGTTATTAAAGAATTGAAAACGGTGATATTCAACACAAAAGCACTTGAAATGTGGGTGAAAAGTGTGTCAAATAAGGCAGTTTAACCTTTATTGGGAAGCAGTAGTCATATTTATAAAACAGTGCTAGTCTATGAACAAGTACATGGCCAGAAGTACTCATAGTAGGGTTCGACATTCTGGAAGCAGGTGTGGAGGTTAAACCGAAGTGAATCATTTCCACGAGTGCTTCATGATAGCTTTTATAGAGGTCAGAGATTCCTGACGCATTTCTTTCCATCGTCACTGTGCATCTTTAGAAAAGTCCACATTCTGCTAGCACACCACGAGCCAAGCGATTGGTCAATACCAATTCAGTCAATAGAAATATAGACAATCCAGATGGTAGAGACAAAAGATACTCTGGGCACATTAATAATAAGTAAAAACGATGGTACAATGACTTGGTAATGGATCATAATGGCAGGAATAGGACTGGTAACGCACCACTAGACAATGGCAGATGCTACAACAGGCATGTTGCTCTTTTAAACATGACTACCTTGGACTTCAGCCAGTTCTTCTTGAGTCCATGAAGGACTAGTATTACAGTAAGTCTGACAGTATCCACAATGCATCACACTGAAATTTGTGTTTTGGGCTGTAATACTTAAAATTCATAAGTAAATATGATGACGCTTACTTAATTGACCATATCATCCCTTTAAAGTCCATGAAAAGGGTTTTTTTTTTCGGCAAGGAGGAGATCGGAGGTGGCATCATCTTAACTGGAGATTGTGCTTATCTGCATGCAGGTGAGTGTTCAGTCAGCTTCTCCTTCAACCTAAGCCCTAGTATATTTTCTTTACATAAGAGCACATCGACGTATCAAAAAATTTTATTAATTCAACACCACAAAAACTAAAAAAAGTGATAAAACTGTAAAATAATAATAGGACATGCTGGATGTGCAGAGATTACAGGATTAAGGTGATGACTCCAACTAGCCCTATTCATCCAGCAATATATTCACAAGACTAGTCTCCTATTAGTTGTTTATTTTATTATTCACCGTCGTCTCATGCATACATCGTCACGTTAGTCTTTTATTATGCCTCCGCAAAGTGCAGGAGGCATTATGTTTTCGGATTGTCCGTCTGTCCGTGCGTGCGTCCCGCAACCTTGTGAACGCGATATCTCAAAGGCTAATGAAAGCAATTTCACCAAACTTTCACGATTCGTGCGCTTTAGGACAAACATGAACTGATTAGATTTTGAGATCAAAAGGTCTAAGGTCAAGGTCACTGTGAGGT
>JAPEKL010000019.1:29786976-29803658 GCA_028877455.1 Bagre pinnimaculatus | reverse complement strand
ACGTCTCTGGCTGCCTGTCTCTTAACCCAAACCATAAACATCTCAGAACAACAAGATAATCTACAGATTATTGACACACAGACACAGACACAAAGGCTGACAGACACACACACACACATTTCCTATAAAAACTCAGAATGAGGAGATAGCGGCGGAGATGAGATGATATCTGATGTTTGACTCTCATTCTCTTATTCTATTTTTCCATTGCTGTTCTGTATTTTAATAAACTTCTGTTCTGTTGATACGTTTTCTCATTTTGACGATTATTTCCTTAACGGTTTCCTTCCACCATTCAAAGACATGTAGATGAGGTCAAGTGGCTATAAATTGACGATAAGTGTGAATGAGAGTGCGAGTGTGAATGGTTGCTCGTCTCTGCGTTAGCAATAAACTGCAATGAGTTGGTGATCTACGTCAACTGGGGTCGGCTCCAGCTTCCCTCGTGACCCTGATGGATAAGCGGTATAGATAACGGTTGGATGGACGGACCCTCAGGTAAACATGAGCAGGACATAACGACCAAAATAAAAAAATTTTAAACATCGCCAAGGAATTGACTTAAGGTCTAACAATCACAATATAGTTCATATATTAGTTAATTTATTAATATGATCATACACTACAGTTTATATTTACAGTATGTTCAATCCCACGAGTTTTTCAAATTTAACAGGAAAAAAAATTGTTTCATAAAAACTGCCAAAGAGAAAGTTAATTAATTGACAGTATGTGAAACAGAATGAGTCACTGCCAAAAAAAAAAAGTTTAAAAAAACGCCTTAAGTGTCTTTTTCTCACATTTCACACCTTCAAACAGCTATTCCGATGAAGTAGGCACAAAATAATTGCAAGTGATCAAAGAACAAACTGAACCTTGCTGGGCTTGCAAGGATTTTATGATTCATTCGATCAACTATGGAACCGTTTCATAAGTGAATTTGCAATTGGCATGGAAATTTGAGTGTGTTGTCATGGAGTCGACTACATTTCAAATTATGTGGTTAACACAATCATAGTGAAATCAAGAGCGCAGAAACTCAAAGATGTGTTTTGTTTTGGGTGAAAATACGTTCGATGATACTATTTCGGTATCGTGTTGGGGGCGTTTTTAATAGCAGAAATGGCTGTTTTATAGAAGTTATATAACTGCACACAGAGCAAGAAGGTAAACACTACGAGTTTGGTGATGAGTATAAAGAGCCAACTTGTATATGAGTATAATAACCAACTTAGGTTTAATGAAATGGTTTCTTAAGTTCATAACTAAAGGAAATGGGGGAAAATACATAGAGTTACAATTTTCATGATGCTTATCGTAGTAGTTATTGAACTTCCTCCAAAAAATTTGTTGACTCTGTGTGACTGCTACAAAGCAGCTGATGTTTCTTAATATTACACTCTAGTAACAGCTACTGTACTCAACTAAATTGTACAGTAGCGTCACACTACTCGAGTGTATTAGGGTGCACTGAACCCAAGTTACCAAACATAACATGACACTTTAGTGGCCTCGTACGGTACTCTCGGAGTTCCCCATCTCTTTGTTTGGAGACACGCAGTACATATGTCAGAGGGTAAGGTGGGTTCGGTGAGAGGTTTGATCATTTTGATAGTGTTTGACACAAATATCTGCTTCAAACCACATCGAATCATTCTTGTGTTCAACAGTGGGAGCTGAAGTAACCGGATTTTACATTTAAAACCATCAGAATGGGGCTTGCCTGGTGTTAATCCCACAGACATAGGCAGAAGCAGGCTTGTATTGCCCACTGCAGGTTTAAACCCATGACTTCTGCGCACACACAAGAGGATGGCACAAAACATGCTTTTGAGGTGCACCGCATCATGACGACAAACATGCTAGCTAACCGCCATGCACGATTCACAGACAGGAAACTAAGATTCATGCAAAGACATCATAGAAACATATATGCACGGCTTGCACAGTGCAAAACCTGTTATTTTTTTCCTTTTTTAATTTCCTTTTTCTGTCCCGAGTTTTGTATGTACACTGATGCATCCGTTAGCAAATGCACTGATCTGCGTCACTGGCGACAACGACTCTGACAACCGCCGTGTTGAAAAAACAGTCGAAATAGAAAAAAAAAAAAAATAAGACTTGTGAAACTCACACCGCAGATGTGGTATCTGTGACTGTTGAACAAGATTATTTCCTTTAAAGTCAGCCATGGAGCCTTAGCTTAACCAATAAATGCTTCATTATGAGACCTACAGAAAGACCTGGGAGTACATTTTTGTATCATGGTGCCTTTAATTTCAGTCAATCATTTGGCAAAAAAGTTAATCCAACCTGTTCGATAGCTCAAGAAAGATTGGTGCTCCTGGGATTTGAACTTGCAACCCTCAGGTCACTTGCTAATGCTTTTGTCTAAGTGGCAATTCATGTTCAGCACCACAATAGCAATTCCCAAGTAAATCAAGTTAGCTAATGAAACAAACAGCTAGATGTTTAGAACAGGGAGAGTGTCATGAATAATAGCTCAATACTGATGGTTTGCATACAAGTGTGTGAGAGAAGGAGGGAGTGCATGGTGTCATATGACAGACTGAGACTTCCTAGGTGCATTCCCTGCTCTTCCTCAATGATCCCAAGAGAGGCTCCAAATACACCATGACCTTGATCATGATAAAGCATTTGCTGAATGAATGAAGAGCTGGCAGACATAACCAAAATCAAGAAATATACACTTAGTATAAATATGCAGGTGATTATAGAAAATCGTGTGTGGTGGTTGGTCGAGAAATTCAGACTAATTCTCGATAATCACCTCCAGCAACTTGGCGGCCAATCGCTTCGTCACTGTAAGTGAGGAAAGAATGACAAATTATGAAAGCAAATGCTGTTCCTAAAAGCATTAAAGATGCTACGAAGTTTGGTCTAGAACTATTCAAAGGTAAGGTGGAATTGTGATTTATTTTATCCATTTCAAAACCAAGTATTTTATGTGAGTCGGCATACTGTAGATATGGGACAAGTCTGAGTGTTACATTTGCTTTTGAATAGTCACCTGTGTATTGATATTAAAACAATTATCCACCTTAGGCTCAGTGAATATTGGTGAATAACCACCTCGACTTCATCTCGGTTATAATTCACTGGTATCCATTTTGCCTTTGGCGAATAATCATTATTATTATCTATCCACATTCACTGAAGGCGGCATGGTGGTGTGGTGGTTACCACTGTCGCCTCAGAGCAAGAAGGTTCTGGGTTCGAGCCCAGTGGCCAACAGGGCCTTTCTGTGTGGAGTTTGCATGTTCTCCCCGTGTCCACGTGGGTTTCCTCCAGGTACTCCGTCCAGTTTCCCCCACAGTCCAAAGACATGCAGGTTAGGCTAATTGGTGGTGCTAATGTGAATGTGAATGGTCATTTGTCTCTATGTATCAGCCCTGTGATGATCTGGCGACTTGTCCAGGGTGTATCCCGCCTCTCGCCCATAGTCAGTTGGGATAGGCTCTAGCTTGCCCATGACCCTGCACAAGATAAGCGGTTACGGATAATGGATGGATGGATATTTACTGGATATGAGCAAGCACATGCTCTGATTGGTGACTCTACTACTAGGCTATCAGCTCATATACTGTGAGTGGAAAAAAAAACCAAAATGGCAGAGCTTGTTGCTGAACTAACTGAGGATGAAATAAAAACACTACTCGAAACAAAATATGGAATAAACGTATTTGATGATAAGAACGCATCTTTCTTTATTTGTCAAGAATAATTATCACCTTTTTCACAAATTGCTACCGTCATGTCACCGGTTTGTTTACATTCTAAGCGGAAATGATTTTGTCAGATGTTTTGGATAAAAGTTATCAAATTTGCAAAAAATAAAAATACCCCGTTTCTCAAAATCCAGTGAATGTGGATAGAAAAAAAAAAAAAACAGTTATTCCACTCAATCTCATCGTACATGGCTTGGTGCTATGTGCCTCTTCAGCTATCAGCGCATATACGACTCGATTTCGTGGAATAACTGTTACACTGTGTCCGAAATCGCTCACTCGTTCACTACTCCCTACTATCTAGGGAATTCTATATAGAGGACTATATAGTGAGCTCATTGGTAAAATGAGAAGAAAAAAAAAAACCCCTACCACTTCCAGCGGACACTACTCCACCGCGCCGTTATTTACGTCATTACTGTCGCACAATTAAAACGTGCCAGATCAGTCGGCTAGTGGGTTTTCAAAATAATAAATACATGCATGTTTTGTTGTGATTAAATACATATTATACTGAGCATATTTCCCACGTTAATAAATACAAAGTACTTTGTGTCTGCTGCATCTTTCAGTTCTTTTAAATTAAGGCTGGATACTTTCTTCTTTGCCGCTGCCTTTTATTAAATCAAATTCGAGGCTTTTGATTAATTCCTTGCTCTGCACTGCAACTTTTGTTCTTGCATTTTATCTGTCTTCTTCCATTTTTAGCTAATTTTCTATTGTCTTACTATTTTTAATTGCACTTGAATGTCCGTTTGTGTTTCTTCCTCCATCTGTTCACTCCCAACACTTTTTTTTTCCAGAGTGACCAAATGCATGATGCTTGGTTAGTGAGCATCGGTTGTACACTACTTTTCATGATGCACTGTGGGATACTACGAGTCCACTATCTAGGGTGTAATAATTCTCACTATACATTCGGACAGCACTATATAGTGAGTAGTGACTGATTTCAGACACAGGGTTAGTCAGTTATTAATTACACACACCATGAAACCTGTAGACAATTCTATTAAATAAGGACCTCTTTTACATTATTTCTAATTATTATGAATCATTAACTTGCTGTGCTCCGATATTCTCAATTTCAGTACTGTGGATGAATCAGTCTTTGCTTGAATGACGATCTAGCAGTCTTTATATGCGTTCAACCTTTCACACTTTCCCATCACAACTGAACTGACGCTTTTTTAATTTCTGATTATGATCCACCTGACTCAAAGCTGAACTTGAAGGTCTTCAAAATAATCCGAAGTATTACAACATGTTAAATGGCCAATTCTGGCAATCACTGCTTGTTGATACTAAAGTATCTGAGAAAAGCTGACACGAAAGGACACGACTTTCCAAAATTACAAAGCTAAACATGGGATGCTGAGTTGATCAGCAGCTGAAAGGAACAAGTTAGGTACATGTCTAAATTGGTTTTCTCAGCCGAAACTCACTGTTGCTTAATAGAAACTAGACTCCCCTAAACAGGAAACGTGGGACTTCACTCGGGGACTGAAGCCAGTAATAATCGATAAATTTATGCAAAACCTGTGGTGGGCAAGAAAAAAATGAAAGCACAAGGAGCTATTTGAGAGACAAGTTGAGTCTGATTACAGATAGTTAAATCAAAGATACTTAGGCAGGTTACTGTTAGCTTTTTCAAGCGATCAGTTTCATTTTTTCAGTGAACTTATCTGAAAGTTGATTTGCCTTCTCAGAAGCCACTGTCATCTGATAAGCCACCATGATTTTGGCAATGGTGACTGTACATTCTCAAACAAAGTCGGCTGGCGTTGGCTCTAGCTCCCTAGGACCCTTAACAGATGAGTGGTATTTGTGCTTTTATCCAGAGAAATGTCCAACAGGACCCTGACAGAGCAGTGGGCAGCCCAGGGAGCGGTTATGGGATAGATGCCTTGGCACAAGGGCACTTCAGCCATTCTTGCTGGTTCAGGGAATCAAACTGGCGAACCTTTGGCCCCAGAGCTGCTTCTCTAATCATTAGGCCATGGCTTCCCCATGGGGGAACATTTTTACCAAACATTTTAGAATAGAATAGGTCTTTCTTGCCATTGTCGCAAGTACAACGAAATTTAAAGTGCTCTCCAGTCAGTGCCTCATTTATTGAGTCTCTAAAATATAATTTAAGTTAAAAAGAATACATAGAAAACATGTAACAGTATTAGCAGCATACACGAACACACAGTTTACCTAAAATCTTTTGGTAAAAATGGATTGCCAGGGTTAATTTTGTAGAATTCAATGTCGAAAAATAAAGACATGCTCTGTGAAAAATGCGAAGACACACATTTTCATTTACCACCCCCCTCCAAAAAAAAAAAAGATAACACCAGCTGACGTATTTTTGACATGATTTTGCTGATGCGGTTTGCCATCATCATGCTCTCGACACTTTTTAAGATCCTTATCAATGTGGGGACCCGGGGTTAATAAACCGGGTGGAGACCCGATGCCTATGCCATTTTAAAAAATATATATACATATAAAGCCACAATGTTCGTCAGAAAAAAAATTCTATGATGACAGTCTAGGTATTAAAATGGAATCTCTGTCACCATCCCACTGCGCCTAATACCATCTTTTGCATCAAGTGAGTTCGTTTTCATATCGCAACCACCTTTGATCTTTTTTTGTGCAACAAGTCTGACTCATAAAGTTAATACTCCATGTATTCTAATGAATAATTTGATTCTTGTAAAAGGCTTCAGAACATTGTGGTGTTGACACTTGAGAAGCACAACTTTGATCAGAGTAAAATATCTGAGATTGAAAGCATCAGTGATGGAAAAGAAAGAACGATTGAAAATGACCAGTGCCACATCCACCAAGATCAACTCCTGAAGAAACTGAAAAGGGTGTATGTGGTATACATGGCTTTACAAAGAGGAGAATCTGTATTTTAAAAGTTGCTTTATTCGATGACTCAGGCTCCTCGATTCGATCCTCACCTTGGGTTACTATCTGTGTGTGATTTCTCTGCATGTGAACCCAGTGTGGGTTTCCTCCCACCTCCCAAAGATCATGCTGATTGTTGGACTCGCTATGCTAAATGGCCTCTAGATGTGAACGAGCGTGTGCACTGTGATGAACTGGCGTTCCATTGAGAGTATACTATACTCCTCACTCTGGATCCACCACAACCCTGACCACCAACCATAAAATGATTAGTGAAGTGAGATAAAGGAAGGAAGGAAGGAAGGTTCGACTCCATGATCTGAGTTTTGATAAAGATTAGCATTCAGGCAGCGTGTGGGTGCTGAAAGAAAATAGCATCCATTTAAGACTCCAGATAGTGGCCTGGTCTTCAAAGATGCTGGTAGTTAGATTTATTGCCATTTTAGCATCTCAAGTTATATCATGGCAAGAAGGTATCTTGGAAATAATACCAATGAATGATGACAGAACAAAACCAAAATTACATAGGTAATGATTGTTAAGATGTAGTTCAAAGATGCAGTGACGATCATCATGGGTGTGTAAACTTTAACTCCACTAGGTGGCACACCACTATATAAGAGAGAGAGAGAAGATGACAAAGGACCATCACTAACAATAAAAGTGAACTTTTTTTTTTTTTTGGGGGGGAGGCGACGACACACCAGATACTGAACCATCAAAGTGATGGACAGATCAAATCAACCTCTTTGAGTCAGGGTTCCTCAGAGGTTCTTTGGGTGGTTAATGGTTATATCTTTCTTCTTCTAACCTCCTGTTGCAGGATAATATGCAGAATCATTGGTTTATCTGTCTGGGAGAAACCTGAAAGAGCCCAAACCGAAATGCAGCAGGAAGTATGGGTTTTAAATTCTCATACATACACACGTGAGCTCTCTTATTAGCGAGTTACAGTAATCAAAACCAAAGCTTTCAAGGTAAAGATGACTGCTCACCTCAGCACAAACCGAAACAGCGGGAAGTGTTACATCATGGGTTGGGTTCACCACATCATTCAGCTCACAGGCACTGCAAGATTGAGGGGTTAAACTGAACTGCACCTTATTGAACATTAAGATCATGGAACTACAAGTCATTCACACTCATTCTGTTTATCTAGATCAACTCCACCCGAAACCTCTTTTCTGTAAACTGTCTGCATTTAAAAGAAAAGAATCGATCCAATTGGCCAGATGTGTGAAATAAACAGATGTGTAAAATGCACACCTATGAGAAAGGGTGCTGTTATAATATTTCAAAATCTAATAATAGAACTTTCTTAGCTGTCATCCCATACACCATACAAGCTACATAAAGGCTGATAAAGAAATACACCCTGGTTTCGATTCCAAATCCTAGTGGTGCATTGTTTTTAAATGCAAAAAGGTGTGGTTAATTGTATAAAATACAAGCTCAATTATTTAAAAGGTGGCATTCCTAATCTAGGAATTATTCAACATAAATGGTTATGACGGAGATTTAAATGCCTCCTCATTATTCGCACCTGTTTACCAGGATTATCACCTGAAAGAACAAGATTACTGATTAATTTAATTAATTATTCATTCTAAAAGTTAATAACCTGCCACAGACTTGGAATAGGTGCCCGTTCGGCCATTATGACTAATAAATATAACACCAGCGATGAAGCAGGACAAAACAGCTTGCTTGATTGATTAATTAATTAATTGATTGATTAAAATATGCATTTTTATTATTATGATGATTACTACTACTACTACTGATGGTAATAATAATAACTACTACTAAAAGTACCATCTACAAAATAAAGGAATATCTAAAATACAGATGAAAATTACATAACCTCTCGAAACTTATTACAGACTTTAAAGAACAAGATGAGTTTGCAATTCCTCAATTAAAAAAATATTTCCAGTGATGCAATACAAAAATGTTAACTCTGCCTCATCAATGAATGATGACACGGGCGTAAAAAAAGGATAATCAATTTTCCAGTAAATGCCCACACCACCAAACAGGAAGGAATCTTTGGGGGGGGTTATAAAACAGGCACCTCTGAGGCTTTTCTGCACTTCTCCTCCCCTTGAGGATTCAGCGGCAGGCTTACGAAAGGGTTAACACTTCTGTGACGAGATCTTCGAGAATGCTCCTGTTTAGGTTCCTCCTGCTATCTTTGCTGACAGCCCTGCTGCTTCAGGCTGCTCAGTGCAAAAAGAGCATCTGCAAAGACAGCTGCTGCACCTTCGTTGAGGGATTTCCAGTCAGACTGAAAACACTTCGTTCTTCATACGCCGTGATCCGAGAGTACTATGTGAGTAGCTTTCAGATTAACAGGTTTCACCTAGTGCAAGCAAAAAAAAAAAAAAGCAGCTCTTGACAGGTGCATAACTGTGAAATGATTATTTTTACAATAAGACAGAGAAGCTTTTGTCTTAAGAGGATTTTGATCTGCAGAGTATGAGAAGTTATTTTTGAATGGAAATCTGAAAAAAAAGTTTCTTCTGTTTAGGAATCCAGGGATGATCTGGACACCTCACTATTCAACAGGACAGTTCTTGAACACTTTAAAGTGAGTATCAGCGATCTATCCCTGTACTTAACACTAGTAGTGTTACAATATTACTAAGATTGATGAATAAAGGGATTTTAAACTCTGGGTAAAAATAGACTACTATAGGGATCATATTGAAACTCAGGCTCACCAAGTGCAGCCAAACTCTCTCTCTCTCTCTCTCTCTCTCTCACACACACACAATAATAACCCTAATAAACACCGTTTTGTTGACTCCTTGCAGAGCCCTTATGGATGCAGTGTCATGAACGACGTTCTGCATTTCTACCTGGAGACCGTGTTACCCAGCGCCATCAGCGGACACACGAAGAAAGATAAATTTAAAACACCAATCGACGTCATTGGAAACTTATTCCAAGAGCTCAAAAGGGAGCTGGTCAAATGTGTAAGTGTCTCTACTGTTTGTTGACCTTTGGCTTTCCAGTTCGCCTGAGTCGTGTGCATGCGCATGCGCAGCTGCACAAAAACAATCACGTTCATATGCGTCATCAGTACCTGTCCGTTACACAATACAGGGTTGTTGGTTTTTTTTCTTGTAAAATCACCATGAAATCAATGGGTTAAGTGGTCAAGAGTTAGTCATTAGCACGATTCCTCGACAGCCAGGTCCACTCGCTTTGTCAACAGTTCCTCAAAGACAGAACTCGAATATCTTTAATAATAAGCAGCTAACTTTATTAACAAAGGCTAAATGTCAAATTGACTTGTACCGTATATTAACCTACTACATGAGGTATAGAAGTCATATCCAGTATACTGAACTGACAGAAATCTTCATTCAGCCGCTGCATCATCAGCATCTTTTGTTTTCCTGTACTATACTGAACTGAATTCGCGCATGCGCCGTAAGACACGTTATTCAAAATTAAGCCCTGAAGCCTGTGTTAGTCATTCTGCTCTAATGTTAAAAGGTTGTTATTTAACACAAAATGAATAATTATGCTATGAATAAGTTATCAAAACCAATAGTTCAGGATTTAACGTCACTGTGTTTCACATAATGACAGAAAAGTTTCCTCCTGGCTCACTAACAGCACAGAAACACACCTTTGACATTAAAACACTTACACATTTCCATCAACAAATAAAATCAGGTGTGGGGGAAAAAAAAAAAAAAAAGTGCACTGAGAAGGAGTGACAGAGCCTGTTTGTCCTTGTTTAAAATGGATTTCGCAAGAGTATTTTTCCTATCATGCGTAGTCGCTTTAGTATTGAGACGTTTAATCTATCATAATGCACAATCAAGCTATGCAAAGTCATAATTAATCTCAAACACTCCAACAGTACATTAGTGGCTTTGGTGTAACGTCAACTTACCCAGTATATTCATATTTAATCCATCATGAATCTTAATTGACTCATGACCAAAATTCATCGTGAACCATCAATGTAAATCCTATACTTGTAGTCCTTATTATCGCAACTTTTGGTGCAATGTCAAAAGGTTTTCCAAAAAGTTCCTGATGAAGCTTTTCAAATCCTGTACGACGTCAGTATTTTGACTTTCGTATCATTTCAAAGGCTGTAACTTGGATGTAAATGAATAAAATGCCTGTGATATCTAGTTAACACAGATGTCGTTGTGTTACAGAGGAATTACTTCACATGCCGGAAACCTTTTGAAATCTCTAACGTCAAGAACTCATACAATCAAGTAAGTAACTGAAATGATCCAGCATTTTGCACAACCATGATAGATATGCATGTCAAAAGGAGTGATTGCTTAGTGTGTGCTTTGTGTTTAGATGGGAGGAAAAGGCATGTACAAAGCCATGGGAGAGCTGGACATGTTGTTCAACTACATTGAAGATTATGTGGCATCGCAGAAACGAAAACGCTGAACGGATGGCGAGAAGGACCCACTTGATAAGCCAACGGGACCCCTGTTTGAATAGTGTGGAAACGAATGGAAGTTAATATTTATACTGGATATATAAAATGTCAATGCACAAATATTTATTTATTACTACTTTAAAAGCTCTGTTTCTGCTGTCCTACCACACTAAATCATGTCTTTGTACTTGGCTGTTTTTTGTACAGCCCTAGAAAAAAGTTCCCGATGTGTTTATCTTCCTAGAAGAAGTAAGCTAAGTCATATTGACCACATCCTTTCTATAATATTGTTGCTTTTTGCAATGAAGTATAATGACTGTTTTAAAAAAAAAAAAAAAAGTGTCAGTAAGTTGTAATATTTATTAACAGTGGATTGTTACTTCGGCGCTTTTAATTTATTGTTTTGTATGTTGTATTAAAATGCTGAGAATTCTGTTAACTGAACTATTAATTGTATGATGTTTCATATTTCAAACTAAATTAAAATTGTAAAAAAGAGAGAGAGAGTCTATATCATCTTACTGTTAACCATGTTGTAGTTTGTACTTCAGTGAGACGAGTAATTTCTCAAGTCTGGCGCACTAAACTAGCAACTCACAAGAAATCGAACACCAGATAGTGTACAAAAACATGCATCTTATCAATGATCTTGGGTGTGTGACAATAGTATGTGTTAAAACAGAAAGATCTGAAGAATGAATGTAACCTCAGGAGTGACCTAAATAGATCGATTTCCAGAAACGACATTGTCACCTCTTTACAGTAAATTCACACAGCATGCTTCACCTCGCACACGGTATCAGAAAGCAAAACATGAACCGCCATGCAACTCATGGTTGTGTCAGCAAGACCGAAAAAGTGGTTTCGCTTATGACCGTGCTGAGTAAAGTTTCAAGGTGTTGAATAATGATGTGCTTTTAAGCAATGGAAATCAAAAGCTCTCTGTACAAAGCAGTTACTTGCACAAACAAAACCACAATAACTGAAACAGTTGTGTGAACTCCTTTAGGCTACGCAAATCATTGGACAGTGTACGAGCCATCATAAATATACGTATGCGTGTGTGGGTCTTAACTAGAACCCAGATATTCTTCTTTTCAACTCTTTGTGAGGACGGAAGTAAAAAAGGCACTGCCATGGTTTGCATCAGCACATTGCCAGTTTCCTCTATGGCGCACATACAAGACGAGCCAGATTTACAGTGGCTCGCATTTATACCACTTGGGAGAGCTGTTTAGAAGACAGTGACTACAACCATAACCCAGACACTCCAAAAGCTAATCTTTATGAAAAAAGTGGCCACAGGAAAGCCATTATTATTCTTTTGGCCTTGCTACAAAGCAGAACTTGCATGGAAACCCAGTACAATTCATCACTCAGGAATCACTATTCCCACAATGAAGCATTGTGGTGGTAGCATCATGCTTTCAGGATACTTATCAAGCAGGAGGGACTGAGGAATCGGTCAGGGTCAATGGCAAGATAGACGTAGCCAAATACAGGGCAATCCTGGAAATTTCCAAAGGCATTTTGAAGCATGTATCTTCTAATAGGATAATGACCTTAAGCATACTGCCAAAGCTACTCTGGAATGGTTCAAAACCAAGACCTTAATCCGATTTGGGTGGCACGGTGGTGTAGTGGTTAGCACTGTCGCCTCACAGCGAGAAGGTTCTGGGTTTGAGCCCAGTGGCCAACTGGGGCCTTCCTGTGTCGAGTTTGTATGTTCTTCCCATGTCTGTGTTGGTTTCCTCCAGGTGCCCCGGTTTCCCCAACTGTCCAAAGACATGCGCGTAGATTAACAGGCTACTCTAACTTGTCCAGAGGAGAAAACCTCTGCAATAATCCAGTCGAAGGCAACGGGAAACCACTACTGTAATTCCTCCCTCGAAACTTTGGTGGCTGAAGCTGTCAGTGTGTACCTGCCATCAGGCAGAACACTAAAGAAGAATCCCAATTTGAAAAAGACTTACAAATTGCTGTTTATCAAATGATCTCCATAACGCCTGGGAAGAGGCAGCTAAAATGCAACCGAGGTGGCTAAACCTCATCAGATAGGGCACCGAGCGCTTTGAGATGGAAAGATGATCTCAACCCGAAGCCAAACGACAATGAAGAAAGGAGAAGGCTTCACTACTACCACCACTCCCAACGTTTTCATGTGATAAGTGTCCCTGCCTCTTTAGAGCAAGAATTGGATTCGTGAGCCACCAGCAAGCCCATCACCATCCTTGATGACAGAAGAAAAGATCCTCAGAAATGAGAGAATGCTGCCACCGCCGCCCATACAACCTGACAAAGCTTGAGCAATTTTGCCTCAAAGAATGGGCACAAACATCAGGAACCAGATGTGCTAAGCTGATAAGGGACTTTTCAGCTGTAATTGCAGCCAAAGGTGGTACAGACTCCTTTATTGTACGAGTTGGCCTAGCGGTTAGTGTATCCACTTCTCAACCGGGAGAGCATGAGTTCTACTTGCGGTTGGGTCATACCAATCATAAAAATGGTACCTACTACCGTCTGGCAAGGCACTCTGCAATACAGATGCGAGTGGGGAACTCAAACTCTCATGGTTACCAGAGAATTAGCCCCCCGCTGTAACCCTAGCTGTATGAAACGGAAATCTGCGCCGCACCCATACGCCTCAAAGAGCTGGTTAGTACTGGGACTGCCTGGTAAGACCAGATTCTGGCATACGAGGTACTTTGACTTTTGACTATTCCACTCATTCATGGAAAAAGATCACCAGAGGACCACATTTCAAACATTTTCTCATGGTGAACTATTTCCCCACACAGCAGTGTGGAAGCATCACGGTATGTGCAGCAGCATCGCTGACCACATGTTAAAGACTGCGAGACTCATTTTTTCCATGGACAGTAGATATTAAAATTTCTCCGATTGTTCATTTTCAATTTCTGAAGACAGCACAGATTATAACTGAATCGCTATATCCTTGTGTAGGTGTTACTCTAGGCCAAATGTAGCATGTTTGCAATTCACACTCAAACTGAAAAACAGCACTTTCGTGGAAAATGAGAAACTGTCAAACAAAAACTGCAAAGTTCTTAGAATCTCAGCCTGTATTATTTGAGTATATGGTTATTAAATAAAGAAGCACCATTCTCAATAAATTAGGAATAAAATACAATGGGATGTGCATTACCACCACAACAACAATTATTTTCCAATTATGTTTTCTTCTTCTTCTCACAGAAATTGACCAATTATAATTTTAGCAAAAATAAATCATACTTATTATAGTTATGTCTAATGTCGTGAAACATCCAGGAAGCAAATATGTTCCTATTGTCACTTATAAGCGTTCGATATAAACAGCCATTCTCTCATCAGGCTCTGTGTAAGCTGTTACTACAGAGATATGTTAATACATGAACACAAACGGTACAGTTAGAAATAAATCAACAAATTTATACTGAACGTTTTGCTTCGATTCAATAAGCAGCTCCTAGATAATGACTACTGCAGTGCACACACACGATGTTAGAGGTGTATGTATAGGTCAGAATAGCAATCTAGGATAAGCAACGTAGGTGCAAGTTTCCATTTCACAGGTTCTCGATCCTCACTTCCTTTGAAACCCACTGGTTCAAACTGACGTACCTGGCTATGTTTACCAACAATGAAAGTACTTTTGTCCTGTTATGGAAAGAAACCAGTTGCAGAAGTTGTATTTTTCCAGTCAAGCCATCAAAATGAAAGATGACAACACAACCCTTCAGTGACTGTTTCAACATGAACTATCAGCAATGTTACTCATCATTTTATATTGAGGTAAAAATAAAACACAGACATCATGTGTATATGTATACATACACGCATGTTTGTTTGTTTGTTTGAAAGAAGTGTTGTTTCGCTGGGAAATCTCTCACCCATTTTTCAGATGAACTACATCCAAGACATTGAGTAACATTTTCCGATATCCTCACTCGTCAGGAAATTGATGAATTGTTTTGATGAGTTTGGGTACTTTTTGCTTGTGAAAAAGTGTCCGTATAATAAAACGAAAATCACACTTTGGCTTGGAGATATGAAATTTACCTTCTCGTGTTGAAAAACTCGCATTTTTCCATACAAAATACATCACGGATCTGAGTAACGTATTTAAATAATATTGGCTGGTGTTGTGAGGTAGATCAGATATATTCCATTCAGCTAGCACGATACTGAACGAGTCAAAGACGAGTAGCTGAATGGAACAATTACAGATTTTACAGAAAGTTAAGAACAGGGGGTAACTTACCCAATATTGAACGCTGATTCTGATCGAATGTAATTCAGTGTTCTGTCAATCCAGTGTACACATACAAAGTCAAAATTCTAACAATAAAAAAATGGTACAAGTCCAAAAAGCCTGAACAACCACCCAAGCTATGTACAGGTTGACCGTTCAAATTCCAAGTTACTTCAAACTTTACTGCAATTGTTCAAAACAAAAGGCTGAGTGAAGTCCTCTTGTAAAAGTCTCCATCACTTGTCCTCACCTCCAAGTAGAACTTTGACTAAATTTCCACTGGTCTTGGTAGCTTTTCGGGTCTTCAACGCGTCTTTCCCTTTCAAAATTCTCTCTAAAGCTTCTGCTTTTAAGGACACAAACCTTGTGGTCAATGTTTGTGGACAAACTTTCTCACTCGCATGGAAGTTTTACATCTCTGACATGTCTCTTTTCCAGTTTTTCTATGCCCGTTGGTATGTTTTTCTCCTGTAAATCTGCATGAAGAATATCGAATAAAGTTTTGGTAGCCTTTCGGGTGTTCAGCTCGTCTTTAGTTTCAATCTTCAGTTTATTTATTCAGTGCTTAAACCGCGCACTGGATTCGCCTCATCTTCTTTTCCCAGCCAACAAAGAAATAACTCTGCGCTTGCACAGCTGAAAAGTTGTGTGTCATTGGATCTTCGCACGAGCTCTGACTTGTTTCATCGTGTTGTCTTGACATGACATAATATTGCATGCTCATTCTCCATTGGGGGAGAGTGGCGTAATACCTGGAGGATAAGCAATATGAGAACAATATTGCATGCCATCAGTAAACCCAACAGAAGGGAATCGAATACGTTTTCATTCTATGGAAAAAGTGGCCCGTATGTATAATAATCCCCGATATTTCACTGTGATAACTTGGTATTTTCCTGCTGACTGGGCACATGCTGTCAAAATGGTGAACCAGTTCCAAAAAAAAAAAAAAAAAATTAATTATTTTGATTAACTTGCATGTTTTTTTTGTTTTTGTGGACGTGTCAGTACAATATGAACATTACACAGTGGCAGGAAGAAATGAAGTTTATCTTCTCATGTTGAAAAGTATTTTACTAGTTTCACTTCCCTCACTCACGAAATATATATTCACCACTTGCAGATAAACTTCATATCTTTGCACCACCGTGTAATATACGTTTTTTTTTTTGTTGTTTTTTTTTTTTGGCCAGGCACCACACAAACTGGCAATTACATCAATTTTTCTTTGACTAATCAGACAAGGTACACCACCACTAAGTCTAGGCTGAAAACACATCTGTTTAGTCAAGCCTTTTGTTAATGGTGTTTATGAGGTAAAGGTGTAGATCTGGAGGGTCCTCAG